>CANTUR010001599.1:0-243614 GCA_947683625.1 Mallotus nudiflorus
AATACTGCATATCCCGATGCAGTTTAAAAATATTTAAAAAATCAGGATATTACACACCGCCTTCTTTATAGCCTTCCCGTTGTGACCTGCACGTCGACTATCGCTGGGAGAAGCGAAAAAACAACAGCAGCAGCAGCGACAGTAGCTTCAGACATCGTTCCACCCACGTTCGACCACCATTCTTCACGATTCCGGTCTTGTTTTCTTCCTCTCTCACCAGTAAAAACTAATCTAAGCTCGGTTTGAGCTTAATCTTCCATTTTCTTGAATTTTTAGTTTTGAACTTTAGGGTTTCATAATTTTTTTAGGTTGATTTAGCTTGATTCAGTCAATCTTCCTTAACAAAATATTGTTCCTAGAAGCTCAATCTACATGTCTATATATATTTTTGATTTTAGAATTTATTTGATTTTTGGTGAATTTTTTAATATTTTATTGTTATTTTATTAATTTTCGTAAATTAATTATATAAATTATGAAATTGTGATTTTTGGTGTTATTAGTAATTATTATTAATTTTAGAGTTGATTTTATAATTTTTTTATTTTTTATATAATTTTTATAATTATTTTTAGTTTATGTCAATTTTGGAAATTTAGGTTAAATATATGTTTTGATAAAAATCATGAGTTAATTATATGTTTTTGGTGATAATAATGAGATATATGTTGATAAAATAATTTTTGTGTACTTATATAATATTTATTGAATTTTTGAGTATTGTTAGTATATTATGTGTATTTTTGAATATTAGGGTTAATTGTGTAATTTGGTGATAATTTTAGTTAAATATTATGTTTAATTGGTTTTAATATTATTTGAGGTATAAAAATGATTTTTACAAATTATTTACTATTTTTAATTAATTAATACTAATTTTTAAAAATTATTTTTTAAATAATATATTATATACTATTTTTGTAATAAAATGGATTTTTAGTAATTTTAATATGTATTTAGACTAATTAAGCTATTTGGATTAGTAAAGTGATTTTTTATTAAATTATATTGAATTATAGAGAAAATTTGATTTTTATAATATTATATTATTATTTAGGGTTTTTAAATAATTATTGAAAAAATAATTATTTTAGTGTTTTAATGTTAAATATACTTCATTTTGATATTTTGAGGGTATTTATGGTAATATTTGGTTTTTAATATATTTTGTTATATTGTGTGAATTTTGGTGAATTATGGACCTCGGTTGGGGAAATTTTGTAGTTTGGGATCTTGACCGAGGGTTATGTGGATTTCTATATTCGAAGTGTATTTTTCTTGCAGAATTGACTCTATTTTTTAATAGAGAGATGTCTGTTTTACAGAGGAGGTTTTGTCGAATTTTTGGTAGAATTCTTGTAAAATATGACATCGAGTCTAATTCTTATTCTATGACTATTTGTATTTTGTACTTTTAGATCGAGTCTCTAGAAGTTAAGTTAGATGTATTCTAATTTCGTGATCATTTTTATTGTTTAGTTGCGTCAAGACTGAGACCTAGCGGACTAGGCTCGTCGACCAGTCTCACGGAGCGCATCCCTGTGAGTTGTTATTATATATATATATATATATATATATATATATATATATATATATATATATATTGCGTTTAGGTTGCATGTTTTAGAATTATATGTTTTAAATGTATAATTTTGCATAATTATTTTATTAAATGCTTGAGTATATTTTAGGTGTATTTTTAGTATATTCTTGTTATATTTAGAAATAAATGCATGTTTTACTTTGACTTATACCTAAATTATTTTTAAGTATATTATTGGTTTATTTTCAGTATATTTCATGATTTATTTGAATATATTTTACAGATATATACTTGAAATATACTTAGTTTATTTTAGGTATATATATGGCTTATTTAATCATTTTGAATGTCATTTTATATTATTTAATTTAGAATGTATGTTTTATTTTTAAATGAAGGATATCGATAGAACGTGCTTCTCAGTGTGCAGCACTAGGACCGAGTATGTACCAATACGATAGATCGTAGGGTTAAATTACTAACTTATTTGTGGATTATGACTTGATTGATTTGATTGATGTGTAATGTGATTGATGTTGTGATTGCTGGAGCTCGATTGACCAAGTGTCTCAGGGCCAATCACACTGACAGTCAAACTGCTGGAGCTCGATCGACTTAGTGTCTCGGGGCCAGTCTACTATCCAATTGGAATAAGTGAATTTACTTAGAATTAAGTGAGCCAGTATGGCTAGAGCGATTTTTAGTATTATTGAGGTTGCGATCATTTAGGGTTCTATTTGATCCTTCAAAACATATATTTTTCAGTATTATGAAATAAAGTGATTTTCAGCATATGTGTGCTCATGCCTGTATATTTATGTATTATTTACATATGATTGTTTGCATTTGACATTTAGTAAAGCGTGTATATATATTATAATAATTCACTCAGTGAGGTCTGACTCCCTTCAGTTAATATTTTTACAGGAGAATCTTCTTCTTCAGACCTCAGCAATAGGTCTATCTGCCGGATTTCTTCCGCCCCGGCCCTATTATGTAATTTATCTATTTAATTATTTATTATTGTACTCTAGAAAATTGCAGTAGTTGTATTTGTATTAGTAGTGAGTTTTATTTATTTTACTGTATGAGATTTTAATTTAGATGTTTAATTTGAATATTGTATTAATACATTTCATGATATGAAAGAGTCTTATTATATCATATTAAATTGAAATTTTAATTATGGTATTTTTATTTTATTTTATGTATTGCATGCTTTATATTTTTTTAGGCTGCTACAGGCTTCGGATTCGAAAGAATTCCTGTTCCCTAGTGTCGGTCATGGCCCCCGGTTTGGGTTATGACAAGGTTGGTACCAGAGTAGAGTTTTGTATCAAGCCCTTAGTTGTTAGAGTTATGACCTTAGTTTTCAGTGGTGTGTTTTCTTTTGAAACTACTGCATTTAATTAGGTTCGGGTATGTCTTGATTTAGTTTTTTGCATTATCCTTAGTTGTCTATTTTGTCTCAATCCTTCTATTTGTCTTTTCAGAATGAGAAGGCGAGCGCGTGTCGCTCCACCGGTCATTGAGGCCGAGGATGATAAGTCCTTCCAGGACAAGGTTTTACCTCCTGAGCCACTAGCTAGGTGCAGAGGTTGAGGCAAAGGTAGAGCTTGAGGAGTGGCAGGTCGCCATAGACAGCAAGAGCTACAGGATGAGGAACCTGTAGAGCCTAAGTATGAGGATATTCCAGTACCTTCAGTTGCATCGCCTATTTAACCTGCCTATCAAGAGGGTATGTTGACCCTGAGGCAGTATTGTTCTATGCTAGAGTCGGTAGGATCACTTTCGATGGGACTTCTGACCCTCTAAATTTTATGCATACGATAAAGATGAGGACTCGAACTGCTCACACCGAGTACCAGCGGATCATGATAGTTGAGCTATCAGTTAAGGGACAAGCTTTAGACTGGTTTATCCAGATGATTCAGCCATACATGATGACGATGACTTGGGCGTAGTTCAGAGAGATTTATGAGGAGATTCTACCATGAGCCACTCCGTATGAGCTATAGACTCCGACTGACGAGTATTACCCAAGGTGACATATCTGTTGAGGATTACACCAGAGAGTTTCCTTAACTCGGCATATATGCAGAGGATTTGATACGAGATCAGTACTTCACAATCATAACTTATGTCATTGGTTTGGGTTCTGCATTTGCTAGTATGCCTATAGCAGGCCTTACTCTAGAGTCAGTGATAGAGTTGGCTAAGGAGATTGAGCTGAGGCTAGTTAGGCAAGGAGCTATGCTTGATTATTACTAGTTGGGCATTCAGTCAGGTGGAATTTAGACTACTCCATACTCGAGTTTTTAGATTGGTTCAAGTAGTCAGTAGAGAGGCTCAGCCCAGCAGAGCCAGAGACAACAGCAGAGGGTACACCAGGGCAGTAGACATGGTTGTGGAGGTTAGCGCAGACCGTTCAGATTTGGGTCAGGTGCTTCAAGCAGCAGCAGTGGTCACAGTTTTGGGTCAGCTACCAATGCTTGTCAGAAATATGGTAGAGTCCATCAAGGACTGTGTTATATGACATCGCTAACATGTTTTTGATGTGAATAGACGGGACACTTTGCTAGATCATGTCCCTATTCTGGTTATCAGTAGCCACAGATTTCGTGATTCCCTCAATAGTCAATTGCTAGTGCAGCACTATTACCTTTTCAGTTGCCTCCAGCTTAGCATCAGAGTTCTACTTAGATTTTTCCTTAGTAGGGTCATGGTAGAGGTACCAAAGGAGGTGCTATAGGTGTTGGCCAGGCTTCTACCAGTCAGCAGGGAGGTTGAGGTCAGGCCAAAGTCTTCCATCTTACTTAGTAGGATGCTCAGGCATCTAATGCAGTTGTGGCAGGTATTATTTCTATCTGTTACTTGGATGCATGGGTTCTGTTTGATCAAGGTGCCATGCATTCGTTTGTTTCTCCTGTTTTTGCTTCCAAGTCTTGTTAGCAAGCTTCAAGGATGGCTTTTCCTTTGTCTGTCGCCACTCTTCTAAGTGATTCTTTGGACACCAATATTATTCTTTCTGGTTGTCCAGTTCTTATCGAAGGTAGAGAATTGCCTGCTAATTTGATTTTATTGAATATGATGGAATTCGATGTTATTATGGGTATGGATTGGTTATCTCAGCACTATGCCATGGTGGATTGTCGAAGTAAAGAGGTGACTTTCAGAATTCCTGATGAAGAAGAGTTTAAATTTATGGGTGATAAAAGTTCTACACCTCAGAATCTCATTTTCGCTATTACGGCTAAGAAGTTGCTGAGGAAGGGTTGTCAACGTTATTTGGCATTAGTCAAGGATACTTTAGTAAAGAAGTTATCACTCACAAATGTTCCTGTTGCCTATGAGTTTCCTGATATTTTTTCTGAGGAGTTGCAGATTTACCACCTCACAGAGAGATTGAGTTCTATATAGATGTGGTTCTAGGCACTAGCCCTATTTCGATGCCACCCTACAGAATGGCTCCTACAGAGTTGAAAGAGTTGAAGGAGCAATTGCAAGAATTATTGGATAAGGGTTTTATTAGACCTAGTGTTTCTCTTGGGGTGCACCAATCCTGTTTGTGAAGAAGAAAGATAGTACCCTGAGACTGTGCATTGACTATAGAGAGTTAAACAAGGTGACAGTGAAGAACAAGTATCCTCTCACGAGGATAGATGACTTATTTGATCAGCTACAGGGTGCACAATTCTTTTCCAAGATTAATTTGAGGTCGAGTTATCATCAGTTGTGGATCAGTGAAGCCGATATTCCTAAAATGGCATTATGCACTCGATATGACCATTATGAGTTTCTGGTGATGTCTTTTGGCTTGACTAACGCATCAGTAGTTTTTATGGATCTGATGAATAGGGTATTTATACCATTTATGGATCAGTTTGTGGTGGTCTTCGTTGATGATATATTGGTGTATTCGAGGAGTATAGAGGAACATGTATATCACTTGAGGATTGTACTACAGACACTAAGAGAACATCAGATTTATGCTAAATTCTCGAAGTGTGATTTTTAGATGGAGAGTGTTGCTTTTTTTGGACATGTGGTGTCTAAAGAGGGTATTCAGGTTGATCCATAAAAGATTAAGGCAGTGTCTGAGTGGCCTAAATCGACTTCAATTACTGAGATTCAGAGTTTTCTAAGTTTAGCTGGGTATTATAGGAGGCTTGTACAAGATTTTTCTAGAATTGCAGCTCCTATGACTTGCTTGACTCAGAAGAATATGAGGTTTGAGTAGTCAGAAGCTTGTGAGAATAATTTCCAGTTACTGAAGGAAAAATTGACCACAGCTCCAATTTTGGCTTTGCCTAATGGAGTAGACAAGTTCATAGTGTATTGTGATGCCTCTAGAGTTAGCCTATGTTGTGTGTTAATGTAGAATGGTAGGGTGATAGCTTATGCTTTAAGGCAGTTGAAGAAGCATGAACAGAATTATTCTACCCACGACCTAGATGGTTGTAGTGATCTTTGCTCTCAAGATCTGGGGAAATTATCTGTACGGGATGACTTGTGAGATATTTACTGATCACAAGAGCCTTAAGTACATTTTCCAGCAGAGAGATCTAAATTTGAGGTAGAGGAGATGGTTAAAATTATTGAAAGATTATGACTGTGAGATCCTTTATCATTCAGGCAAGGCTAATGTGGTAGCAGATACCTTGAGTAGGAAGTCCTTAGGTAGTCTTACTCACATTAGTATAGAGAGGAGACTGTTAATCCAAGAGTTGCATCAGTTAGTGGATCAAGGTCTGATGATGAAGGTGAGTAGATCAGGTGGATTGCTAGCTTAGTTTAAGGTGCAATATGTGCTGAGAGATAGGATTAAGGCAGATCAGAGCCGAGATCCTATTCTAAAAGAGCTTGCAGAGAATGTTTAAGCATGAAAGTTCACTGATTTCATATTTTATGATGATGGTGTTTTGTGGATCAGTGTTAGATTATGTATTCCTTATGTGGATAATTTGAGAGAAGAGATCCTTAAGGAAGCACATTCTACAGCCTACAGCGTACATCCAGGTGTCACTAAGATGTACCATAGTATCAAAAATTTATACTGGTAGGATGGACTAAAGAAGGATACATCCGATTATATTGCTAAGTGTTTTACGTGTCAGCAGGTGAAAGCTGAACATCATAAGCCTTTTGGGAAGCTTCAACCTCTTCTTATTCTTGAGTGGAAATGGAAGAGGATTACTATGGATTTTATGGTTGGTTTACCTCATTCCAAGGATGGATACGATTCTATCTAGGTGATTGTGGAGAGGTTGACCAAGTTTGCACATTTTTTGCCCGTGAAAGCCACTTATTCTGTAGTTAGATTGGCGAAGCTATATGTGAAGCATATTGTGTGCCTTTATGGAGTACCTATGTCTATTGTGTCAGACAAAGGTTTAGTGTTTACCTCTTATTTTTGGCAGAAGTTATAGGAAGTAACGGGCACCAGGTTGGATTTCATTACTGCTTTTCATCCTCAGACAGATGGTCAGTCTGAGAGGACGATCTATACACTAGAAGATATGTTGCAGATGTGTGTTTTGGATCTGGGTGGTAGCTCAGATGATCATTTGCCACTCATCGAGTTTTCTTATAATAACAGCTACCATAGCAGTATTGGAATGGCACTATATGATGCTTTGTACGGAAGGAAGTGTAGATCCCCTCTGAGTTGGGATAAGATTAGAGAGAGAGCTTTGACTGGACTTGAGATGGTTCAAGATGCTGCAGAGAAAGTTGTTGTGATCAAAAGGAGATTAGAGACCGTAGTTAACAGACAGAAGAGCTATACGGATCCGAGACGCAGAGATGTGGAGTTCCAGGTAGGAGACTATGTGTTTCTAAAGGTATCTCCGATGAAGGGTGTTATGAGATTTGGCAGGAAGGGTAAACTAGCATTGAGATATATTGGACCGTTCGAGATTCTGGAGAGAGTTAGCACTGTTGCATATCAGTTGACTTTGCCTCTGAGTTTGTCTCAAGTGCATTCGGTGTTTCATATCTCGATGCTGAAGAAGTATATTTCAAACCCTTCACACGTGTTGTAACCCAATAGCGTGGATGTAAGTGAAGACCAGACGTTCATAGAAGAACCTGTTGCGATTGTAGACTATCAAATTCAACAGTTGCATTCGAAGCAGATTCCGATGGTCAAGGTGTTATGGCGCAGCAACAACGTAGAAGAGCATTCCTGGAAGACTGAAGCCGAGATGCGAGCTTCTTACTCATATCTCTTTCCTCCTTGATTCTTGTTT
Organism: Mallotus nudiflorus; assembly: GCA_947683625.1. Classification (NCBI taxonomy): domain Eukaryota; kingdom Viridiplantae; phylum Streptophyta; class Magnoliopsida; order Malpighiales; family Euphorbiaceae; genus Mallotus; species Mallotus nudiflorus. The sequence continues at coordinate 7,795 of CANTUR010001599.1, forward strand.
ATTCTTTCTTAAATTCGGGGACGAATTCTTATAAGGAAGGGAGACTGTAATAACCCTAGTTTTTAAATTATTTTAATTTAAAACAGGATATGCAGTGTTAATAAAATTTAAAATTATATTTGATTGTTTGATTATTTTGTGGTTAATATCTATTATTTTATGTTTAATTATAATTTTCTACGTAAATATTTATTTTAAAAACTTATTCTTTTGGAAATTTATTTACGTTATAATTATTACTTTGAGAATTATTTTAATAATATTATTTCAGTACTAATGTTAATTTATTTTTAAAATGATGTTGTTTATTATTATTTTTATTAAAATATATTATTGCATGATTATTTTATGTGTTATTATATATATATATATATACACACATATATTAGGGTTAGTATTATTTTATTTGTGTGTGAATATATATATGTGTGTGTGAGATTAGTGTATATATATATATATATATATATATAGACACACACACACACACACACACACATATATATATATATATATATACACACACACACACACACATCAACCAAAGAACACATATATACATACATGCGATCATTGTCCACCCTCTCCCCCTCCCGCTGCAACTCGTACCCCTACCATTGGTGTGCCTCTCCCTCTTTCGGCCAGTCTCCGCCTTCTTCTACAGCCTTCCCGTCATCGCTTGCATGTCGATCGTTGCCGAAGAAGCAAAAAAACAGTAGTAGCTGCGATAGTAGCTTTCGGTGTCATTCCACCCACGTCCGACCACCGTTCTTCACTATTCTGGTCTTGTTTTCTTCCTCTCTTGCTGATAAACACTAATCTAAGCTCGATTTCAGCTTAATCTTCTATTTTCTTGAGTTTTCTTGAATTTTTAATTTTGAGCTTTATGGTTTCACAATTTTTTAAGGTTGATTTAGCTTGATTCAATCAATCTTCCTTAACAATTATTATTCCTAGAAGCTCAATCTACATCTTTATATTTTTGTTTTGATTTTTAGAATTTATTTGATTTTTGGTGAATTTTTGAATATTTTATTATTATTTTATTAATTTTCGTAAATTAATTATATAAATTATGAAATTGTGATTTTTGGTGTTATTAGTAATTATTATTAATTTTAGAGTTGAGTTTATAATTTTTTGATTTTTTATATAATTTTTATAATTATTTTTAGTTTATGTCAATTTTGGAAATTTAGGTTAAATATATGTTTTGATAAAAATCATGAGTTAATTATATGTTTTTGGTGATAATAATGAGATATATGTTGATAAAATAATTTTTGTGTATTTATATAATTTTTATTAAATTTTTGAGTATTATTAGTATATTATGTGTATTTTTTAATATTAGGGTTAATTGTGTAATTTGGTGATAATTTTAGTTAAATATTATGTTTAATTGGTTTAATATTATTTGAGGTACAAAAATGATTTTTACAAATTATTTACTATTTTTAATTAATTGATACTAATTTTCAAAAATTATTTTTTAAATAATATATTATATACTATTTTTGTAATAAAATTGATTTTTAGTAATTTTAATATGTATTTAGACTAATTAAGCAATTTGGATTAGTAAAGTGAGTTTTTATTAAATTATATTGAATTATCGAGAAAATTTTATTTTTATAATATTATATTATTATTTAGAGTTTTTAAATAATTATTGGAAAAATAATTATTTTGGTGTTTTAATGTTAAATATACTTCATTTTGATATTTTGAGGGTATTTATGGTAATATTTGGTTTTTAATGTATTTTATTATATTATGTGAATTTTGGTGAATTGTGGACCTCGGTTGGGGGAATTTTGTAGTTCAAGATCCCGACCGAGGGTTGTGTGGATTTCTGTATTCGAAGTATATTTTTCTTGCAGGACCGGCTCTACTTTTTAGTAGAGATATGTCTGTTTTACAGACAGAGGAGGTTCTGCTGAATTTTTGGTAGAATTCTCATAAAACGTGACATTGGGTCTAATTCTTATTCTGTGATTGTTTATATTTTGTACTCCTAGATCAAGTTTCTAGAAGTTAAGTTAGATGTATTCTGATTTCGTGATCATTTTTATTGTTTAGTTGTACCGAAACTGAGGCCTAGCGGACCAGGTCCGTCGGACCAGTCTCGTGGAACGCATCCCTATGAGTTGTTATTATATATATATATTGTGTTTAGGTTGCATGTTTTAGAATTATATGTTTTAAATGTATAATTGTTCATAATTGTTTTATTAAATGCTTGAGTATATTTTAGGTGTATTTTTAGTATATTCTTGTTATATTTAGAAATAAATGCATGTTTTACTTTGACTTATACCTAAATTATTTTTAAGTATATTGTTGGTTTATTTTCAGTATATTTCATGATTTATTTGAATATATTTTACATATATATACTTGAAATATACTTAGTTTATTCTAGGTATATTTCTGATATATATATGGTTTATTTGATTATTTTGAATGCCATTTTACATTATTTATTTTTGAATGTATGTTTTATTTTTAAATGAAAGATATCGATAGAACATGCTTCCTAATGGGTAGCACTAGGATCAAGTACGTACTGGTGCGATAGATCGTAGAGTTAAATTACTAACTTATTTGTGGATCATGACTTGATTGATGTGTAATGTGATTGATGGAGCTCAGTTGACCAAGTGTCTCGAGGCCAATCACACTGACAGTTAGATTGCAGGAGCTCGGTCGGCTTATTGTCTCGGAGCCAGTCTATTGTCCAATTGGAATAAGTGAATTTACTTGGAATTAAGTGAGCCAATATGACTAGAACGATTTTTAGTGTTGTTGAGGTTGCAATCATTTAGGATTCTATTTGATTTCTCAAAACATATATTTTTCAGTATTATGAAATAAAGCGATTTTCAGCATATGTGTGCTCATGCCTGTATATTTATGCATTATATACATATGATTGTTTGCATTTGACATTTAGTAATGCGTGTATATATATTATAATAATTCACTCAGTGAGGTCTGACTCCCATTAGTTGATATTTTTACAGGAGAGCCTTCCTCTTCAGACCTCAACAGTAGGCTTATCCGCTGGATTTTTTCCGCCCCGACCCTATTATGTAATTTATCTACTTAATTATTGTACTTTAGAAAACTGTAGTAGTTATATTTGTATTAGTAGTGAGTTTTATTTATTTTGTTGTATGAGATTTTAATTTAGATGTTTAATCTGAATATTGTATTAATATATTTCATGATATGAAAGAGTTTTATTATATCATATTAAATTGAAATTTTAATTATGGTATTTTTATTTTATTTTATGTATTGCATGCTTTATATTTTTTTAGACTTGTTACGAGTTCTGGATTCGAAAAATTTTTTCTTCCCTAACATCGGTCATAGTCCCCGATTTGGGTCGTGGCATTTTTTTTAAGGTAAAGTTAGATAGAAAATTTTTAAAATTTTAGCCATTGCCTTTTCCATGTATAATGATTAATGTGCCTCATTACTAATTTACTTCATATAATTGAAAAGTACTTTTTTCAAAAAAAATTATAAAATATAACATCTAATTCGATTGTAATATATTTTATTGATATAAACTTATTTTTATGCTATTTTTTGTGTGTTTTTTTGAATTGATTGAAATGGTTAATTTTTTTGCATAAGGGGAGAGAATAAGGAGTTCAGAATTTAAATTATACTTTTCAAATTCAGAGATTTACACTTTTATCATTTAAACTGTTTACAAAAACTTTTTCTTTTTAATTTAATATGTATTTATGTGTTGCATCATTATGTATTTTGATCTTTATGCTGTTGGCTTTTTTTGGGCCATCATGGTACTATGAGCCTTGCCTGGATAGATTTTGCATTTGGGAGGGTTGATTTCTTGTAGGTTGGTTCAGATGAAGATTTTATTTTAATTTAAGTATAGGTTTGGAAGTTTTGCTAAGCATTTTAAAGCCAAAAGTTGGTTTATGTACTCAATTACTCATCTTTTGCAGTTAACCTATGTTGCTTGCCCATATTTGGCCCCCACAACTGGATAAAAATGAATGATTATTGCAATGGAACCAATAATTTCTCTTTACTCGATCCATGGGGAATTATATATTATATTATTTTTTGGGTTAATAATTTCCTATACTAACTTGAGGTTCAACTCAAGTTACATAATGCCCCATTTAGTGAAGTGGAGCTTTAATTAAAATGACATATAAATGTGTCTACCGCTGTTATTTTAAAAAGCTAAGCAGTTCTCTGTTTCCTCTCTTGTTAGTGTTCATAAAATTCATACCGTGTGTTTATAGGATTTGGGTGGCTTTTTTGTTAATCTTAAGGAAAAAACTATTTAAATCCATTGTCTTCTTTAGTTCCTTGTGTTATTTTATTATCACTAAATAATTGTGTTAATATATAGCTTAATATTTATGGTTCTTTAAAAGTAAAGCTTTTGATAAGGTAATCTAATAATTTTTACAAATGGATCAAACTAAGGAAAGAAACTTAAAAGTAGAAGCTCACTTTTCTTGCATCCATTTCCATGATTTCTCTACTTCTGGTATGCTTTCCATCAAGAATGGTATACTCAACACCATAATAGGTTTGATAAGTTCTCTAAAACTCATTTTTTAGCAGCTCTCTCCATGGTAGTCGCTTCTGTTGCTGATGGTGCTGCTCCTGTTGATGGTGGCGTCGTCCTTCTCTAACAACCTTAGTAATTTTAGGGTTTATTTCTTTCCTTTGTTCTTGGACTCAAATGTAATACCCTTCTACTTAAGTGATTTTTATTAAAATGCTCCAAAAATTTAAGTCAGGAACTAAAGTACTCCAAATTTTTTTTTATTATTTTCATGCACTCAAAAGCAAAAAAAAATTACAGGTGTGCACCTTTACACGTAAATTACAGAAAAAAAACTCTATGTTTCTCGGGCTTTTTCCCATTTTAGGGTAAAAAAATATTTATTTCCAATTTTATAGTAGTGTAGGTGGTGGGGTTTAGCACACTCTCAAGTGTTTGGCGACCACGACATTGTACGGGCTTGAGGCCCACTAGAAAATACGATATAGGCCTTAAGCCTATTCGGAGATGGAGTCGCCATCTGGATAAAAGCCGGGACACATTGTACACCAACTGAATCTCACAGAGGTTCCCAGAAGCCGTCATCAGAGATCGGGTTCGAAAACTGGGTATAAGCGTTTGAATGCTCACCCAACCTTGCGATTGACGTCCGTTTGTGTTTTGCGTTTTATTGTCATTTAATTATTTAATTATTTCCTCATTTACCACACGTAATGAAATTGCCTTCGAATAATAGCCAAATTTTATAATTAAGTTTGAGTTTTCACATTAGTCCAATTTCATGCCTTTAAGTCCCAACATTCAAAAAATGCAGTAAATAAAATAAATAATAATTTACAACCATACATTCAAAATAAAATGGGAAAGGGCTTAAGGATTACAATGCTTTTTAGGCTAAATAAAAGAAATAATATACAGAAAATAAACCAATAAAATAACATAAAAGTGGTAATGTACAAGGGATAACTATCAAAAGTGATTACTCGATGACAGAAATTATCAAGTAATTCTTGCAAATAACACACGGTTAGCCCTTCCTTTCACAAAAAAAATGAAATCACATGTGACAATATTTACAAAGAGGTTTTTACATTATAGACTAAAGGAGGTATCAAATGATCAAGATTGAACATCATCATGCAATCATACAGACATGTTTAAAGTCAAAAAGGGACATATTAAAGTAGATGTCATAGCAAACAAATATAAAAAAATGAAGCAGGAATCGGGTTAACCCTGTCAATGAGGCGATTGCCTCATTGAGATAAGGCGATCACCTTATTGATGAGGCCACGCCTCATCAACAGGGGCTCTTGCAATTCTGAGGCAAAAAAGGTAACACACACAAAAGATAAACTCCCTAAAGGCTTGTCAATAGGGCAATCGCCTCATCAATGAAGCGATAGCCTCATTGAGATGAGGTGACACCTCTGTGAAGAGGCGTCGCCTAATCACCAGACCGGCTCTGACTCCCAAGACGTACAGACTTCTACTCTAAGTAACCAAAACATGCATATACACACTCTACGTGCAAAAGTATTCAAAGATCCATCAATAAAATGAGATATCAAGCATGACACACTAGAGATAAACCTAAATTGTACTAATGGCTCAGTTACACATAAGCAAGAACACATAAAATGATGAACATGTCAAGTTTAAGTGTAGATTTTATACCAAAATGAGAGGCCCTCAAAGCTGTTTTGATTGAGATCCTTATAGGATGTGGTATCTACCTTTGACACAAGTTTCTCCCCTCTTCTCTTATGGAGAAAGTGGACCTCTTTGCTTCAACCTTCCTCCCCTTTCTTGAGGATGTTTTTTCTTTTCTTCTCCCTCTGTGTTTTTCTTTTTCAAAGCTCCTCTCTCCTTTTCTCACCAACCTCCCCCTTTCTCTCTTATTTTTTTCTCTTTTATTCCTTAACTTTCCCATGCCCCTAAGCCTCATAGCCCATTATGAGCTCTCATAGCCTTTTTTCTTTCCCCAAAAATCTTTTCCTCACTCAAGAAAGAGGTCTGAAGAGTAAGGCCCGCACCACTTGGTCATTATGATTTTAGCTGCATTAAATGCAGCTGCAAGTGGGCTGCCTTAGAGGCAATGCCTCATCGATGAGGCGATCTCCTCATTGGCAGCTGCCAAAGAGGCAATCGCCTCATTACACTGAGGTGATGCCCCTTTGGCCCGGGCCTATGCTGGGCCGAGCGGGCTTAGGCCAAATTTTGATAGTTGGGCTTGGTTTTGGGTTTTTTAGGCTTTGGGTTTTCAAATCCACCTTCCACTAGAGATTCAAGCTTCATTCTCATGTCCAAGTTTCACATTCTCATCATTGGGCTTGATAATGGGTCGGTTAAAGCGAGTGCCCCTAATTCATCCCTCAACATGGGTCAACCGAATCGGGCGTCTACAATTTGCCCCTTGATTTTTGGAAAAATAAAATGCATGCAATGACAATTTTTTGAAAAATCACATGCACAACAACAAATAAACAATAAGATAAAAAACATACCTGACTCTTGGGTCTCACCTGAGAGATAAATTCTTCAATTCTGAAATGTGACCGTGATCCTCGAGTTTTCCTGGCCCAATCAGCCGCTCATTAATATTTAATAAAGGTATTTGAAGACTGTTAACCTTAGGTTTTCCTGGCTCGATTACTATTTTACTGGGGACATAGACTTATGGGTTTTCCTGGCCTAACCATCAATCGCCTAAAACATGATTCTCAGGTTTTCCTGGCCCGATCCTCACAATACTGCAACTTGATTCTCAGGTTTTCCTGGCTTGATCATCACAACATTGTAACTTGATTCTTGGGTTTTCCTTACCTGATCATCATTGGGGATGTGGTTTTTAAATTTTCCTGGTTCGATTATCACTCCTCCGGGGACATAAACTTTTGGGTTTTCGTGGCCCAGTTGTCCTTTACTTTCAACTTCAGGGATACTACCCAAATAGTCATCTTGATCCTTGAGCTTCGGGGATTCAAACCCGAACAACCCTTTCTTTGAGCTTCGAGGATTTAAACCCGAACAGCCCTTTCTTTGAGCTTCAGGGATTCAAACTAGAATAACCCTTTCTTTGAGCTTTGGGGATTCAAACCTAAATAGCCCTTTCTTTGAGCTTCGGGGATTCAAACCCGAACAACCCTGTCTTTGAGCTTCGAGGATTCAAACCCGAACAACCCTCTTTTCGAGGTTCGGGGATTCAAACCCAAACAACCCTTTCTTTGCGATATGGGTTTTTCCCTGGCCCTTTTCTCTAGAAACTTCATCTCAAAAATCCATATTCTGAATTTCGCCTCCCTAGTATGCAGCACTAATTTCCAAACATCATTTCATTTCATCATCATCATCATCATTTTTTTAGGGGAAAACCCTACATCTTTGCTTTCTATAAAAACAACTTCTTTCTTTTATCCTTTCTCCCTTCTATTTTTTGTCATCTTTTCTTTTCCTCCCTTTTTTCCTCCTTACACTTCTTATACTCTTTGCATCTTCCCCCCTTTTACAATCAATGGAGAATGAGAGAACACCCCCTGTGCCTAAGTGGGATCACATCCCACCTCTTGTTAGTGCTTCTAAGAGCTTAGGATTGACCCACGGAGACTCGATTCCTCTTTTGGCAGACCTAGAGTCCCACATTTGCTTGTGTGCATCCGGAGAGGTTAGTACCCTATAATTTCCTATAAAATTATGTTGGGTCAGTGATTAATTAAACATAATTATCAACTCAGGACATTAATTTATTAAGCAAATGAGAAATCCATGTTTTCATCGCTAGAAATCAGGAATTGTGCCCATCCCACCTTACAAAGGCGATCGCCTCATCATAGAGGCGATTATCTCATTGATAAGGCGATCGCCTCATCGATGAGATGATCAGCTTTTGCGAAGAGGCAATAACCTATCGCCCTTTCACAGAGCCGATCACCTCTCCAATGAGATGATCGCCTCTCCAATGAGACGATCACCTCTGTGATGAGGCGATCGCCTCTATGATGAGGCGATCACTTCATCACCAGGGGAAACCACACTGTCTAAAATTCCATTCATTCTGTATTCCTTTTCTAAAACCATAATATGCATAAATTTCACTTCCCTATCTATTGTTTGCAGCATGACGCTCATACTTTCAAGGGTGCCGGGAATTTTCATGGAGCTCGGGTCTTCTTCAGTGACTTGACTGATGAGTAAAGGGACCAGATTCAAGAGATGGGGTTCGAGGACTTCGTACTCTCACTTCCATCTGAGCAGGGGCACACGGACTACTAGCCATTACATGCCCTGATGGAAAGGTGGTTTGATACAACCCACACCTTCCACCTCCCATTTAGTGAGCTTACTTTAGACCCAGTATCATTTGCTGCCATCACGGGGATTGCCTGTGTCGGGGATCCTGTTCCCTTTGATGCGAGTCTACATCAGCTGTCTCCGGATAAGGCTGCAGATGTCGAGCGGCTTTTGGGGATGACTCCTAACATGAAGGGGACTCATACCTTTAAGTTGGACTCGATCAGGAGTTTCTACACTTGAAATTGGGCTGCAACAATGATCTCTCCCCTTAAGATTGACTAGGTGGTGAGGGCTTTTTTGCTCTACCTACTGGGTACCACCTTCTTCGTTGACACTGCCAGCTCCATCGATTTGATGTTCCTATCGGCCCTTCGGGATCTTGACCAGATTCACACATTCGATTGGGGTAGCTATGCCCTAGCATACTTGTATCGGAGCATGGACGAGGTGGTCCAAGGGGCTAGGAGGTTTTGCGGCTTTTGGCATGCTGTTCTGGTACGTCACGATCCCCTTTTTCTTTGTCTTGTTCTAACTTCCATTACTTACATCAATTTTCTCAACTTCTCTTATTTTGTTTTTTTGTTGTTATTTTTTTTTCAGGTCTGGGCTCTGGAGCTAGAGCTGCTTGTGGGCGTTACATGAGTGGGGGATTACTTCCTGGCCCTTGGCAGGTGGGGCGCTAGCTGCGTCTTGAAGAGGCACCTTGCGCGAGTTCATATCCATAGACAACACTTGAACTCTCTGACATAGGATGCAGTACCTACAAAGCACAAACCTTTTTATTAGTAAATTATTCATAATCAATTTATTTACATATTGACATCTCCCCTTTTTTTCCTTTTGCAGATCCAAAATGACTTGTGGGGGTCCGAGGACACTTGGACCATTGAGATGACTCACTCTAGGCCATTAGCCCATAAAAGGGCACTCCTTTGTGGCCCTGGGTATTGAGCTTGGTACTTGGGAGAGCAGGTCCTGAATTAGGGGGCAGGTGTTAAAGCTAGGCAGGTCCCCAGGTCTCCTCTTGAAAGTATGCTTTGGGCTCATAAACTGGAGGGTGATGATCTCGTTCAGGCCATTGCAAGCTCACCAGCTGTGGATCACACAGTTCATGTGAAGAGCCGATATGTGGAGTTCATCCGTACCTACCTTCTGCTGACGGTCCCCTTCCAGGCTGCTTCTACCTCTTAGGTAAATCCTTGTCGGTTCCCCCTTTCTTGCAAATTCACTGCATTCTTAACATGTTCCTCTTATTTTCATCTTCAGGCTGCGCCTGTTAGGCCTATGGCCCCAGTTAGGTCCCGAGTACAGGAGAGAGAGCCCTTGAGGTGTTAACTGGATCCGAGCAGGGAGGAGACTTTTACGGCTGGCAAGGAAGCCAGGCCGACTACTGCCCCTAGGTCCGAGTTTATCCCAGGCAGCTTCACTCATGTCCCCAACCCTCTAGCTCGATGTTGGGTTCCTCTTGAAGAGTTATCACACCAGTTCTTGGCCTTGGACGAGGACCTAACCCCTGCACGCATCCTTAATGGTGCTACTCATGTAAGTTCTTTTCCTGACTTGCTTACATTGTGATTCTCAAACCAACTATTAGTTTTAAATATTTACTTTCAATAATGCAGATTCCTCTGGAGCAGGGCCTATATATGTATCGCATGATAGAGGCCCAGGGAGACTACATGCTGGAGGTCACTCAACAGTGGAGGGTAAGAACCTCTTTATTTTCTACATGTATGCATGCTTGCATGGTTTACTAACCTGTGATTTGTCTGAATAGGATTGGGATAAGGCTAGCAGGGTGAGGATCACCACTTTCGAGTGTCAGATTGATGAGGATGATGAGGACAAAGACAAGAGCAGTAGCGACGCCTGGGGAGAGACTGACCCCGAGGATACTGGACTAGATGCTTGATGTACCAGGGTTAAAACTTGTGTAGTCTCTGAATAGTGAACACAAAATTTTGGTTTTTGATTTTATGAACATAATGCTTGCATAATTCAACATTTTCCTTGATTAAATCCACTTGTTTTGCTTTTCTCATTTCTTTATATGTGAGTTGATTTCAATGTTTGCATACGTAACTGTCCCACTATATTCCAATGGCACTCGTTTAGACTGTGTGATTCGAAGAAGCGCAATCGGCCCGTACTATTGATGAGGCGATCACCTCATCGAACCCTGGTGAAGAGATGATTTCCTCTTGCTTTTGAGGGGGCACCTCATTGATGAGGAGATCGGCTCATCGATGAGGCGATCGCCTCAATAATAGGAAGTCTTGCCCCTATAAAAACCCCTATTCCTGAGTTTGACCTAATTCTCGAGTTCCCTCTGTCCCTAACCTCCTATTTCTCTCTCTAGGCGCCTCTGAAAAGCCATAAACATGATGGAAAAAAGTCTGAGGCCCCTATAATTAATTTTGAAAGGTTTGGACAATAAATCTTAGGCCAGTTTAGAGTCATTTCACCTTCTGGTCTTCAAATCACTCTATACTAGGAGAATCAATTTCCCTTTTCTCCATGCCATGGTTCAATTTTGGGATCCCTATAAACACATTTTTTGGCTCAACACAATAGAAATATGTCTTATACCAGAGGAATTTGAGGCAATTCTCAGCCATCATACAGATTCAGCTTGCCAACTTGCGATTCCTGCTCTTGAAAACTCGGATTCTCACTCCATTTAGTAACAAATGGCGCGTATGTTCAATCTTCCACCCCAGTCTTCCTTCCGCTATATCTCTAGTTCAAAAATCAAATTAGAGCCCCTTCTCGAAGTCATCATGAATGTGGACAAAAGGGAAACTTATTGGCCCCGCATATTAGCCCTCTGTTTGTATACTCAATTTCTGCTGGTTTCCCACTTAGGGCATTGTGATACGAAGATCCTCTCCATCCTCGATCAAGTGGAGTCAGGGCTTAACCCCTTCCCTCTTATCTTAGCAGAAATTGTCATTGGATTAGATGACTTCACAAGGACGCGATGATTCTCAGGAAGCCTCTTCCTATTGGAGGTAAGTTTCCTATTGCCCCTCCTCTACTTCCAACTACCAATACTGCATGTACCTAAACATTTGCAATCCCACAGATGTGGTTTTATGAAAAGCTGGGCTTAATCAAACCTCCCTAAGACATTAGGTGTTACCAAGCCAAGCATTATCGAACAAGGAAACTACATCCCATCCCTGCAGACATTCGTGGCTGGCTATCAACATTCCCTGATACACTGATTCACTGGATATGCCCCTGGTGGGGGTTGTAGCATGTGACCCTTCAGTCTTATACATATTGTGTCCCGACTGCCGGTCTCCATTTTGCCACTGTCTATAATCCAACCCGCCTCTATCGCCAATATGGTCATAAATAACTGATTATGGAGCCTATTCATGAGTTTGAGCCAGGGCCACTGTCTCAAAATTTTCTAGACCACCTAATGGCAACTTGGCCTCGAAGAGCCACCGAAAGAAATTTAAGCTACAACGGCGATTAGACCATCAATAATCATTACAAAGCGTGGGTTTGCTTGCAACAGACAAAAAGAGATGAATTTAATAAATATAAAAGGATAAGAGAAATACAAATGTTAAGTTCACAGGGTAGGTAATAAAAGAAGAGAAAACAAAACTAGCTCATGGAATGAAGTTGTCATTTTACCTTTTGTTAGAAGTAATTTCCCTTTTGTACTAGTTAAACGACTTGTAATGGACACATTATGCAATGTTTAACGACAATTAAAGCAATCCATTTCATTTTATTTAAGCACAAAATGTATATACATTTTTCTTTTGGTATATCTCATGTTATTAGTTGGCTTGCCCTTGCAAGTTTTTCAACTAACCATTTTGTGCCTCTCCTTCCCTTTTTACATGTCCTTAACTTTTGCTTGGACCGCCTCTTTTGAGGTTTTCAGTCCAGTAGGACCCCCCCTTTTTTTTTTAGTCTCTAACTTTTGCCTAGGCAGCCTCTTTTCAAGGTTTTCTCCCCAGCAAGACTTTTTACAGAAAATATTTCTTGAGCTTGTCTAGGTTAATAGGTTCCTTAAACTCATTCCCCTTCATGTCAAAAAAAATGGCAACGCCTTTCAAAAATAACTTTTTTACCAAATACGGTCCCTCCTAATTGGGCCTAAATTTCCCCCGAGGGTCGGTCATAAGTGATCTCGTAAGTTTCAACACCAGATCCCCTTCTCGAGTCTTACCCGACTTGATCTTCTTATTATAGGCATGGGCTATTCTTCTCTGATACAGCTGAGAATGATACATAGCCTTCATCCTCTTTTCATCCAATAGTGTTAACTTAGCCAACTGACTTTCGACCCACTGATACTCAAGGAGTTTAGATTCCAGAAGGACTCTCAATGACCTTATCTCAACCTTCACTGGTAAAACAGCCTCACACCCATAGATTAAAGAGTACGGAGTGGCTCCTGTCGAAGTCCTAGCAGTAGTTCGATACCCCCACAATGTGAACTATAAGTATTCAGCCCAATCTTGGTAATTTTCCAGCGTCTTGGCTAAGATCTTTTTTACATTCTTATTTGCTACTTCCACTGCTCCATTTGCCTGTGGCCTATATGGAGATGATTTGTGGTGCTCAATCTTATAGTCCTTTAGTAGTGTTGTCGTCTTTGCTCAAAATTGAACACCATTGTCAGTAACTACGTGGTGTGGCAGACCATATCTGCAGATTAAATTCTTTTTGATGAACCTCGACATCTGCCTCACCCCTACAGTAGCATAAGATTCAGCCTTAACCCACTTAGAGAAGTAGTCGATAACCACAATGATGTACCAATGGCCATTAGGTGCTTTTGGCCTTACCTCCCCTATAATGACAATTCCCCATACAGTAAACGGCCAAGGAGACGTCATTCCTTGAAGTTCCATAGATGGTAGGTGACTAACATCACCATATGTTTGGCAATTGTGACATTTCTTCACAAATCCAACACAATCTGCTTCCATGGTGAGCCAAAAGTACCCCTATTTTCTTTGCCAAGACAGTCCTATTCATGTGTGGTCCACACACCCCTTCATGAATTGCTTTTATAAGCTTCCAACCTTCGTCCTTGTCGACGTACCTGAGGTGTAGTCTGACTGGCATTCTTTTGTATAACATCCCACCATGGCTTATGAACTATCGAGACAACATTTGCAGGGATATCCTTTCTTTCTTATCAGCATCATCCAAAAATTGCCCAGTTTCTAGATACCTTTGTAAATCATAGAACCAAGGTTTCTCAGTGGCATCAACTAGCATTACTCTCACCTCTTCGTAACAAGGGGCTCAAGAATTTATGAGAATTAAGGGTCTGGCCTCTGGTTGTTTCCTACTTTCCCACATGGAGGCTAGTGTGGCTAAAGTGTCAGCTACCTGGTTTCCTTCCTTTGGAAAATGGATAAATTTACACTGTGTGAAGGAGCACAGGATGGTGGTCAAGTATTCCTAGTACAGCCGTAATCTGTCTTCTTTTATCTCCCATTCTTTGGTGGCTTATTTTATAACTAGTACGGAATCCCCATAGACAATGACATTTTCTGCCCTTGCGCTATGCAATGCTTCTAAGCCAAAGATGCAGACTTCATATTCTGCTTGGTTATTGGTTGCTTCAAATTTGAGCCTTTTTGCCATCGGGATCATTTCTCCTTCTGGCGTAACCAAAATTACTCCTATCCCAATCCCCTTGTTATTGATAGCTCCATCAAAGTACATTTCCCAATCTTGTATCTCTATCACCCCTAAATGCCCATCGGGGAATTCCAACTTCCACTCTTGGGCATCCCCCACCGAGCTTTGCTCCAAGAAGTTTGCTACTGCCCTTCATTTTACTGTCTTTTTAGCTATATACTCTATATCAAATTCTATGAGCAAAATGAGCCACCTAGCCAATTTTCCTGTAAGAGACGGGGTCTATTGGAGGTACCTGAGGGGATCATGTTTGGAAACTGCTTGCACTTTATAAGACTGGAAGAAGTGTCAGAGCTTCCTCGTTGCCCAAATCACTATTAGACAAGTTTTCTCTACTAAACTATAAGTAGCTTCGTAGGGTAGAAGCTTTTTACTCAGGTAATATACAACATGCTCTATCTTCCTTTCACCTTCCTATGCTAGCATCACCCTTATTGCATCCTTTTCAATTGCCAGATACATGATTAAGACTTTACCTAGTCTCGGTAATTGTAAGACAGGGGGATTCATTAGATAATCCTTTATACTTTTAAAAGCCTATTGACATCTCTCATTCCACACAATAGGTTGGTCTTTTTTCAAAAGCTTAAAGATAGGGTTGCAGATGGCTGTTAGTTTGGCTATGAATCTACTGATATACTGTAAACGCCCAAGAAACCCTCGGACCATTTTTTCATTCTTTGGTGCGGGCATATCCCTGATTGCTCTTATCTTATCTGGATCCATCTCTATTCCTTTCTGGCTGACAATGTGTCCCAACAGTTTCCCAGATGTGACCCCAAAAACACACTTCTTTGAGTTCAGTATGAGATTATACTTTTCTGCTCTAGCTAGAAACTTGTCTAGTGCTTTAAAATGCCCTTCCCTAGTTGCAGATTTCACCATCATATCATCCATATACACTTCAACCTCTTTATGGATCATGTCATGCAGTAAGGCAATTACCATCCTCTGATAAGTAGCCCCTGCATTCTTCAACCCGAAGGGCATCATTTGGTAACAGTATATGCTCCATTCGGTGATGAATGATGTCTTCAATCTATCCATTACTGCCATCATGATATGATTGTATCCTGAAAATCCTTTTATAAAAGAGTACATTACATTAGAAGTCACACTATCAATTAATGTATCGATATGAGATAGGGGAAAGTCATCCTTAGGGCAGGCTTTATTCAAATCTCGGTAGTCCACACACACTCTGACCCTTCCATCCTTCTTAGGAATTAGAACTATATTTGCTAACCACTGAGTGTCCTCTACCACTTCTAAAAACTTTGCCTTTAGTTACTTTTCGACTTCTTCCTTAACCAAGAGAGCCCATTCTAGCCTTAGCCTCATTTGCTTCTGCTTTATTAACGCTATGTGAGGGTATATAGGGATTATGTGTTCTGAGATCTCCCTGTCGATTCCAAGCATGTCTTCATAACCCCAAGAAAATACTCTCTCTCTTTTTTAAGATTTCTTCCATTTTTCCCCTCTCACCATGAGTTAAACCAGAAGCAAGCAATATATGTTTAGGATTATCGTCTGTGCCTAAATTAAATGATTCAGTTTGCGTGGAATTAACGTCAAACATATGCATGAAATGATCATCACAAACAGAATAACCATTAAGGAACACATCACATAAATAAGCAAAATTAGATTTCATTGCATTCACTTTTGAAAAGAAAACATCGTCAGTTTCAAACAGAGAAGCTATGGAAACATCAAAGTCATCATAAAAGATATCTGTGATAGAATTGACGACGTAGGTCTTAAAGTCTAAGTCTTTGTTCTGATCATCAATGCCCTTCTGCTTTGAAGTAGCTTCATCCTCTTTAGACTCCTCTTCAACCAGTACCAACTCCTCAGTATGGGCTTTTTCGATAACAGCTTCCCCGATTTTGTCCACGAATTCAGCAAAAATCTCGAACCCTGGGATGACTTCCCTAGCCACTAGGAAGGGTTCCAGAGTCCCGCTATACGAATGCCCAGTGCCCTCCTTTATAAAGATTTCCCACAGAGTTTTCTTTCTAGTCACGATCTCCTTTCCCTTTTCTTCAGACTGGTCCGACAAACCCACTTCCTTCCCAGCTTTGTCAACCTCTTTGAATCCTAACCCATGCTTCAGAATAGGTACCTTATTTCCTATAAACTCTGAAGGTCCACTCTGATTTTTTCCTAACCCCATACCGGGCAAAAATTTCATATTGTGCATCATTCTCAGAACCCTTTCATCCATCTCATCTTTAAGATCACACAGACTTCAATACTAGGGCTAAGGGAAATCTCCTTAGGGATCAACTTCAGTGCGGCTATGGCGACTTCAGTTTCGACTGAGATGGTGACAACCCTCCCTTCATGTGGAAACTTAACCTTTTGATGAATAGTGGATGGAATGCCACCCAGAGGGTGAAACCATGGCCTCCTTAATAAAATGGCAAATGTCACTAGGATATCAATCACATACAGGTCAACCCAGACTTCTATAGGCCCTGTTCTGACTAATGCCCTAAAAGTTCCCTCCACAGATCTCTTAGTGTCATCATAAGCCTTGATAACCACCTCATAAGGCTTTAGGTCGGCTACCGTCAACCCTAGTTTCGATAGAATCTTCAATGGACATGCATTGATGGCAGAACCGTTGTCAACCATCACATAGCAAGTCATCTTCCCTTTTATTTTGGCTTTGATAAACAGAGCTTTATGGTGATTACTCCCTTCTAGAGGCAGATCATTGTTAGAAAATGCTATCATTCCTTGAGGAGTTTCTATTAATGACTGGACCATTTGTTATGGAGTGGAATTAGTGAAAATCTTTCTCTGATCTAGTGCCAAGACCAGAGCTTCCCTATGATCCTTAGAATGCATGAGTAACTCCCAAACATTGGAAATGGTCTCTTTGCTTTGTCCTACCTCTTCTCCCTTTACTGCACATCCTGCCTTTTCAGATTCATACCCGAAAACCCTAAGTTTCTCTTTCTTTTCCTCGACCTTCCTCACAGATTGCCTTGGCCCACACCCCTCGCTGTCCCATAGGTTAACTTGTTCTTTGCTTTCATCATCGAAACTCCATATGTCCAAGACTTGTACCTATAACTCTGTGGGTTGTTTGCTTGTTCTTAAGTTTTTAGGCTTGGCCTGTTGGGAATTGTGAGAGACATCAATGAAGGAGTTTAGGACTTGTTCTTTTGTTAGGCCAGAGTTGACCATCAGAATGGATGGGTTAGGAGATGGTACATTTTGGTAATTGGGTAATGGGTTGGTTTTAGTGTTTGGTTTTCTATTTTCTGGGTCGGTAATTTTGCCTGAGTCTATCAAATCTTGGATTTCATGCTTTAACCGGGCACATTTATCTGTGTCATGCATGCCCGATGGTCTGATGAAATTTACAAAAAAGCTTTGGGTTAGCTCCAGGTAAGGGTTATTGCGAAGGCAAAGGTCGTAGCAAGTTCTTCTTAATGAGCTTATCGAGGACTTTGGATATAGGACGTCCCAGATTAGAAAATCTCCAGGGCTATCTAACTACACTGACTTGTACATTACTGCTCAGTGGTCGAATAGCATGAATATGAACGTTACTGCTCAAGCTGGCCCCCTCTTTGCCCTCATAACCTCTCCGAAGAATTTCTTCTCTTGAGCCAAATCTAATTCTTTCTGGACCTAAAATATGTATAATTCTTCAAAATTCCTGATCCCCAGATCCCTCAATTTCTTAGACAATGCGGGAACACACCCTTCTATTACCAGGACCAACTGGTCGGACTCAGCTAGCCTATGCCTCATCAAGTACAATTTTCCCCTCCAACGAGTCAGGTAATCAATAAAAGGCTCGTTAAAGTTCTATTTGGTATTCTGTAGCTCTCTCAGGGACACCTCTAGCTGAACATTGAGACCATATTGCTTGATAAAAGCAGCGCACAATTCTTTCTAATCTAACTAAACATGAGGTTCCAAAGTGTAATACCAACGAATCGGCGCTCCTTCTAATGAAATAGGGAACTGCTTAACAATTTGGCTCTCAGTTAGCTCAGTAGCCTTCATGTATGTTACATATTGCTATAAATAAAAATGGGGATCCTCAGCACCGGTATACTTCTTCATGTCTGGGAATTTAAACTTACGAGGCAGCGATTCATCACCCTTTTCCAAATTTAGATCGTAATCTAGGGGGGTGACCATACCCTTATCCTTCATCATCACTTGTATCTGGTTCATCACTTTGATCATATTATTAGCCCACTCGGTCTTACCCACATCCTCTGCTAGGATGACATTTCTTTGATTCATCGGATTGGCCAATATTATCACATCATCTTCTTCCCTTCCTCTAATTGGTATTTCCTCATCAAGATCGACCGGATCGATTGGCGGTGCATTAGGTGGCTGTGTTGGCTGACTTTCTCTGATAAGCTTAGTAATCTCCCCCATCATTTCTCTCATTATAGCCCGAGTTTCTGTTATTACTTCTTCCTTCCACCGTGCCCTAAATGCTTTTGGATCGAACCCTCCTACCATTCCTAATTCTGAATTTCTGACCAAATGACCTGAACTAGCTCGGACCCACCCTGCTGAGCTTGAAGGATCTATAGCACTGCAAAACAGTTGGTTAGAATGATGCATGACATGTATGCATGATATGCAAGTTCGTTTTATTTAGAAACAAAAGGTCGTACATGAAAAGATATACGAGATCAAAACATGGAACTTAAACATGCAAAGTTCTACCCTTATTTCTCCTATACACGCATTCAATGGCGAGTATCTTGTCCTAGGATTTTTGGCTTGGGTTTTAATTATCAGCGGGGGATAACAAAGTTGACATATGCAAGAAAACTCTCAAAATGATTCAGACAAGTAATGGTTCCTTTAAATAAAGCCCGAGTCCACTTTCTATGAGCTAAGATCCTTAGCACCATAAACTTACTTGTCAAGGCCCAATTAAAATGGGTTATGAGTAGGCATGAGAGGCCTTTATTGACTAGTTTATTTATAATGGGCTTTGGTTGGACACGAGGGCCTGTTTTATTTTGGACTGCTTATTGATGGGCTCGAGATTTATTTTAAGGGTCCATTATATGGCATAATACACATGCATGTGGGAAAATTCATAAGGATAGTTGCTAGGTCATTACATGGGCTTGTGTCTTAGGTCAAAAAGCTTCGGCTCCCATAACGATATACATCCATATATGTCTCCCCACTCAAGAGTCAAAAAACATGGATTAGTATATGTCGTGAGTGACAATAATCAAATATTCCACCACCAGGTTTGAGTGAAACATAAGTAGCGTAATACTGACTATTGTCAGGTTTATTCAGGATTGAAGTGCTCATTGTGTGCAAAATGTGTAGTGAATGCATAAATGCAGAAAGAAATAAGAAAATAATTAAAGATGATAAAATAAAAAACACTGGAATCAGTTTCTCTATCCCCAATGGAGTCGCCACTGTAGGCGACGAAGTTTAGCGCACGCCTAAGTGTTTGGCGACCACAGCACTGTGTGGGCTTGAGGCCCACTAGAAAATACGATATAGGTCTTTAGCCTATTCAAAGATGGAGTTGCCACCCAGATAAAAGCCGGGACACAATGTACAGCAACTGGATCCCACGGAGGTTCCCAAAAGCTGTCATTAGAGATCGGGTTCGGAAACTGGGTATAAGCATTTGAATGCTCACCCAACCTTGCGGTTGGCCTTCGTTTGTGTTTTTCATTTTATTACCATTTAATTATTTAATTATTTCCTCATTTACCACACGTAATGAAATTGCCTTCAGATAATTACCAAATTTTATAATTAAGTCCGAGTTTGCATATTAGTCCAATTTTATGCCTTTAAGTCCCAACATTCAAAAAATGCAGTAAATAAAATAAATAATAATTTACAACCATACTTTCAAAATTAAATGGGAAAGGGTTTAAGGATTACAATGCTTTTTAGGCTAAATAAAAGAAATAATATACAAAAAATAAACTAATAAAATAATATAAAAGCGGCAATGTACAAGGGATAACTATTAAAAGTGATTACTCGATGATAGAAATCATCAAGTAATTCCTAAAAATAACACACGGTTAGCCCTTCCTTTCACCAAAAAAATGAAATCACATGTGACAATATTTACAAATAGGTTCTACAAAAAAGAGGTTTTTACATTATGGACTAAAGGAGGTATCGAATGATCAAGATTGAACATCATCATGCAATCATACAGACATGTTTAAGGTTAAAAAGGGACATATTAAAGCAGATGTTATAGCAAAAAAATACAAAAAAATGAAGCAGAAAGCAGGTTAACCCTGTCAATGAGGCGGTCGCCTCATTGAGATAAGGCGATCGCCTCATTGATAAGGCGACGCATCATCAACAGGGGCTCTTGCAATTCCGAGGCAAAAAAGGTAACACATAAAAAAGATAGACTCCCTAAAGGCTTGTCAATGGGGTGATCGCCTCATTGAGAAGAGGCGACGCCTGATCACCAGGCCGGCTCTGACTCCCAAGACGTACAGACTTCTACTCTAAGTAACCAAAACATGCATATATATACTCTACGTGTAAAAGTATTCAAAGATCCATCAATAAAATGAGATATCAAGCATGAAACACTATAGATAAACCTAAATTATACTAATGGCTCAGTTACACATAAGCAAGAACACACAAAATGATGAACATGTCAAGTTTAAGTGCATATTTTATACCAAAATGAGAGGCCCTTAGAGTTGTTTTGATTGAGATCCTTGCTAGGATGTGGTATCTACCTTTGACACAAGTTTCTCCCCTCATCTCTTATGGAGAAAGTGGACCTCTTTGCTTCAACCTTCCTCCCCTTTCTTGAGGATGTTTTTTCTTTCCTTTTCCTTCTGTGTTTTTCTTTTTTAGAGCTCCTCTCTCCTTTTCTTACCAACCTCCCCCTTTCTTTCTCTTTTTTCTCTTTTATTCTTTAGCTTTCCCATGCCCCTAAGCCTCCTAGCCCATCATGAGCTCTCATAGCCTTTTTTCTTTCCCCAAAAATCTTTTCCTCAAGCAAGAAAGAGGTCTGAAGAGTGGGGTCCCGCACCACTTGGTCATTATGATTGCAGCTGCATTAAATGTAGCTGCAAGTGGGCTGCCTTAGAGGCGGTGCCTCATCGATGAGGTAATGGCCTCTATGATGAGGTGATCACCTCATTACACTGAGGCAATGCCCCTTTGGCCTAGGCTTGCACTGGGTCGAGCAGGCTTGGGCCAAATTTTGATAGTTGGGCTCGATTTTGGGTTTTTCAAGCTTTGAGTTTTCAAGTCCACCTTCCACTAGAGATTCAAGCTTCATTCTCATGTCCAAGTTTCACATTCTCATCATTGGGCTTGACAACGGACCGGTTAAACCGAGCGCCCCTAATTCGTCCCCTAACATGGGGCGACCGAATCAGGTGTCTACAGGTAGTTTCGAAAGTATTTCTCACTTCAGGGTAATTTACAAAGTTATTCTAGATTTATGGTGGTTTTTGTTAAGGTGGAGTGAGAAGACCATCACCGCCAATTAAACTGGCGGAGTGCTCATTTTCACTAGTCCAACTGGCAAAAACAATGGAATTTTTCTTTTTTTTGAGCTCTACCATCTAAATTGCTTTTTTTTTTTTTGTAATGGGTCATTTCCATTTAAAAGGCTCAAATGTGTTTTTTGAACAAAATTTATTTATTTTAATATTATGATAATTATAATCATTTTAATTATAACATTATAAAAAATAATATTATAATTACAATAATATTATATTATATTATTTTAATATTAATATGATAATTTTAGTTTAATTAAAATAATATTTAAAATAATAATATTATGTTATTATTATTAATATTATAAGTAATAGTATATGAATAATTTTATTTATTTGTAAAAAAGTTAAAATCGACTCGAATCAGGTAAAATGTCGAGTAATATATATATATATATATATATATATATATATATATATATATATATAGTTTCCTTGATAATTTAATAATTTACCCATAAAATTAGAAAATACAATTAAAAATTATATATTTTTTTTTAATTATAGTGTTCCTTTTCATCATTATATTTTATTTTTCAAAAATAAAATTTATAAAAAATAAGAATTCTATAATCAAAGAATGTTGTGTGTAGGGCCTTTATGTATGAATTTGCATGAGTTTTGTGTGTTGTGTAATAGGCCCAATTTTTTTAAGTTTTAATTTTTATTTTATATTAATATTATAATGATTATGATTAATTTATTATAAAAATATTATAATTATAATAATATTATATTTTTTTGTTTTTTTTAATTTTAACATTATTATGATTAATTTAATTTAATATATTATTATATGCATGAGTGTTATGTGTGGTCTAATTTCTTTTATTTTTACCTTTTAATTATTAGCATGATCACTTAATTATTAACTAATTAAACCATCAAATTTAGTGCAAATTATCGACTTTAGCATTTTCAAGGAACCTCTCTTATATTATATGTCTCTCTTGTCTTATGATAAGCTTGGTCTCTCTTATCTCATGCTAAACCTATTTTTTTGAGTTTACATTATTTTGAATGCAAGAACAATTCGCTCATATGTTGTTGATTGAAGAGGAGGAGGAAGTTGGTGTGGAGGTGGAGGAGGAGGAATATGCCTGGGGACCATCAACCTTCCAATGGATGTTGGTGGGTCGATTTCTAATTGATTGCAATATAGATTTCCCTTCAATGCAAAACATGATGGCATCTCTTTAGAGCCCTTTCAAAGGTGTAATTATTAAAGATCTTGGCAACACTTTGTATTTGTTCCAGTTTTTTCACGAACTTAATGTTTAGTTGGTGATAGAGATAGGGCCATGGACATTTTATTGTCACTTATTGATTCTCAAAAGATTGAAAATAAATTTGAAAACTTCTAAGGTTATTCTGGATTGTATGAATATATGGGTTCGGGTGTTCAATCTTCTAGTAGGATTCATTTTAGAACATATTAGTAAAACCATCGGTAATTTTGTTAAATCTTATATAGAGTCAGACCTAGAGAACTTTGATGGGGTTTGGCATAATTATATGAAAATTTTTATATTTATCTCTATTGGAATTCCTCTAAAATAGAGAATGAAATTGAAGAAGCCAAAGGGAGCATGCTTTTGGGTTAGTTTTAAGTATGAAAAACTTCTAATATTTTTCTTCTTTTGTGGAATGATTGGGCATATGGACAAGTTCTAAGCCACACTCTATGAGTTACCTTATCATCTTTAAATGCCCTATGGTGACTGGCTATGAGCCTCTAGATAGTTATAGAATCAAAGCCTCTAGAGGAGCTATAGAATCAAAGCCTCTAGAGGAGCTATAGGTGTGAAATGGCTTCATCAAATTATTCCCTCACCTGATGAGCATGGCGATTGTGGTGGTGGTCAGAACATGGTTGTGGATTACAGGTCTTTAATTTCGTATAAGGAAAGAACAAGTTCTTCGCTAAATGGCCATGTTTTTAGGGATATTCCCCAATCACAATTAATTAGGAATTATGGTGCTCAATCTGAGGCTATTTTAAAGGAACATGTCAATGTGGAGGAAATGGAAGGTGAGGTTATTACTAAAGTTAAGCACAAACGAGTCACAGAAGAAGGATAGTGTGTTAATATGCTAGTTAAATGCCAAAGTGTGAGTACGGAATATGACCCAAAAAACTTAGAGATGGCAGGCTCTGGTTTCTAAGCCCACTCAATACAATAAGTTTTCTAAGTTGGAACGTGTATAGGCTTGGGAACCCGCGCTCAGTTCAGGTGTTGGTGGACTTGGTCCTCTCTAAGCAACCAAAATTGGTCTTTCTTATGGAAATAATGGTGGATAGCAGCAGAATTGAGCTCGTTAAACAAGCTTTGGGCTTTGATGGGTTGTCTTGTGTTAATAGTATAAGTAATGGTAGAGGCTTAATCATGCTCTTGAAGGATTCAACTAGAGTTAAAATTTTGGGTTCTTGTAGGAATTATATTGATGTGTGGTATGATGGTGGCGATCTCGGTTCATGGCGAGCTACGGGTTTCTATGGTTTTCCAGAGTGGCACAAAAGGAAGGATTTTTTGTCCTTATTGAGGCATCTTCATAGTTTGTATGACTATAATTGGGTTATTTTAGGTGACTTTAATGATCTCTTATCCCAGTCAAACAAGCGTGGTGGTTCCTCTCATTCGCTTTGGCTCATGAATGGGTTTCAAGATTCGCTGGCCTCTTGTGATCTTCATGAGATTGAGTTTGTGGGTCATCGGTTCACTTGGTGGCATGGTTCTTCTATGAGTAGGAGAATTAAGGAAAAGCTTGATTGGGGATACGGTAATAGTAGCTAGTATTCAAAGTTCCCTATCGCTCATTGTTTTAACCTTCTAACTGCAACATCTTATCAATCTCCCATATCCCTTCAAGTGATTCATAGTATTTTCATTATTCAGGAGAAGCATTTTTTATTTGAAAATGCTTGGCTTTAGGAACAAGATGTGGGGATCATTGTTAAGAAGAGTTGATAGAGTTCTGTGGGTCTTTCAATTCAAGGTAAAATCCATAGGTGTGGGGTTGATTTGTCTACTTGGGTTCTCATTTGACTAAATCTTTTAAGGAGAGAATTTCTAAGTGTAAAAAAGAGATACAAGCGCTTATGTTGGTTGATGACTTGGATAGTGTTAAAAGGCTTTCTGAGGCTAGAATGCATTATTTATCTCTTCTGCAAAAGCAAGAGGATTTCTAAAGGCAAAGGGCTTGTCACGACCCAAACCAAGAGTCATGACCAATGCTAAGGAACGGGAATTCTTTCAAATCCTGAACCTGTAGCAAGTCTTAAAAATAAAAACACATGCAATAAATAAATAAAAATACACTAGAATTAAAACTTACATTGATATAAAAAATAGATATTCAAATGTCATTTCATAAATAAAATATTCATACAGTATTCTGAATACAGAAATCTCAAATTGAAACAACACTACTAATATAATAACACTACTACTGTAATTTTTTAGAATACAATAAAAGTTCAAATATGAAATTTACATAAAATAGCCAGCCAAATGAAGACTGTCATAAAGTATTATTGGCATAGTCTAAAGAAGAAGACTCTCCTAAAAAAATGGTTGAGAAGGGGTCAGCCCTCACTGAGTGAATTATTATAATATATATACACGCACCTCCTAATATCATATGTAATCAAGCATCAATATATATATATATATATATATATATATATATATATATATATATATATATATATATACAGGCATTTCACATAAATGCTAATATCCACTTTTATATATATAAATGTAGAAAATATTTGTTTAAGTGAAGGATCAAAGAGAACCCTAAATATTTGCAACCTCAATCAAAATAACTAACTAGCCATTAGGCTCACTTAATTCCAAAGTAATTCTCTTATTCCATTTTGGACAGTAGACTGGCACCAAGACAGTAAGTCAACCGAGCTCCAGCAGTCTCACTATCAGTGTGATTGGCCCAAGACACTAGGTCAACCGAGATCCTGCAATCACACTACTTACTCACATCAATATTCTCAATAATCAAAATAATCAAATTTCACCTAAAATGATTCTAACAATGACAAATCCTAAATCTAATGAACCGGTACGTTCACATTTTTGGTGTAGCCCACTAGGTAGCACGCTCTATTGATATCTTTCAAATAAAATTGTATATTTATGGAAAATAATAAAATGCATAATTAAATCCCCAATGGCATTCATTTCATAAAAAAATATACAAATTATATTCCTAAATATATACCAAACATATACTAAAAATATTCAAATATATATGCCACTTATATACCAAAATATACCATAAGTATACAAAAAATATACCGAATATATATGTTGAGCATATATCAAAATATACTGAATATATACTAAAAATATACCGACATATATATGGCACATATATACTAAATATATACTAAAAACAAATCAAGCATATATGTCACATATATATATCAAATATGCCAAAAATATATTAAAAGTATACCAAAAATATACTTATTCATTTAATGAAATATTTCATGTTTAAATTTATATCAAAATATGAAAACTCATAATCATGTATCTATATGCGATGTATATATAAAATAATAACTCACAGGTTTGTACTCCTCAAGACAAACTCGACAGGTCTGATTCTATAGGCCTCGGTTTCGACATAGCTAGAAAATAAATAATCATGAAAATCAGAATATATTCTAACTTATACTTCTAAGAATTTTAAAGAAAGACTCGTTCTAGGAATTCAAAAACTCAGACAAAACACAAAGACTCAAGATCGACTTGACGTCATGTTTTACGAGAATTTTATCGAAAAATCAGCAGAACCTCCGTTGTAAAACAGATATCTCTCTATTGACAGTAGAGCCTTTCCTGCATGAAAAACATACTTCTAATAACGCAATAGCTCAACACCTTAGGTTGAGACCCCAAATTACACAATTCCCAACCGAGGTTCACAATTCACAATAAAAAAATAAATATTAAATAATAATATATTAAAATCCTTAAAAAATCCACAAAAATAATTAAAATGTCACAATATAATTTATTTAAACATCAAAACACTAAATATCATTATTTTCACAATAATTAAATAAAAAACTCAAATAATAATCTAATTTTAATAAAAATCCAATTTTTCAATAATTCAACATAAAATAGTAAAATTCACTTTTATATACTCAAATAGTTTAAATACATAATAAAAGTAATTAAAAATCCATTTAATCACTAAAATAGTAAATATTTTATTATTTGAATATAATTTTTGAAAATTAGTAGTAATTAGTTAAGTATGAAAATAATAATAATGAAAATAATAATAGTAATAATAAAAATGACAATTGTATTATTAATAACTTTAATATTTTTAAATACTAGAACTCCCAAATAAATTATTTTACGTAAATAAAACTTTTAAAATAAAATAAATGAAGAATATATAAAATAATGATAATATATAAATAAAATTTAAAATTTTATTAACATTGCATATCCCAAAATATATTTATATTATTTAAAATATCGGATCATTATAGGGCTAAACAGTATTGGCTTCAATTTGTTGACTCTAATTCTCACTACTTCAATGCTTATGCTTTTGCTAGTTGAAAGAAGAACAATTTCACTAGTCTGTGAGATAGTGCCGGGATTTGAAGAAGTTGGAATGATGGGTTGGAGCATGTTATTGTTGATTATTTTTTGAATTTGTTCTTTTCCTCTTAGTCTAGTAGTCATTCTATGTTGGATTCGGTGACGACATAGATTTCTTCTAATCATATAGAGATTCTTATGGCAAATTTTTCTGCAGATGAAGTTAAGGCAGCTACATTTTTTATGCATTTGGATAAATCCCCAAGGATGGGATGAATCTAGCTTTCTTTTAGAAATTTTAGAATCTTATTGGTCCTAATGTTGTAAGTTCTTGTTTAGCATTTCTTAATTCTTATGAATTTCCTTCTAGCCTAAATGATACGTCTATTATGTTATTGCCTAAGAAGGATCATCTAGAAACTGTTTTAGACATGCGACCTATCTCTTTGTGCAACATTCTATATAAGATAGTTGCTAAAGTTTTAGCTAATCGCCATCACCAAATCCTCACTCAAAGTGCATTTGTGAAGGATCATCTGATTACCAATAATGCTTTAGTTGCATTTGAAGTTTCTCACTTTATTAAAAGAAAGATGTAAGGCAAGTTAGGTATGGATGCTCTTAAGGTAGATATGAGTAAGGCACATGATAAGATGGAATGGGTTTTTTGAATGATATGTTCATTAGAATGGACTTTCCTTTATGGTAGGTCAATCTTCTCATGCTCTGTGTTTCTTCAGTGAGATATCGAATTGTTTATGGTGAGAAGTCTTTGGGTCTGATTAATCCTTCAAGGGGTCTTAGACAAGGAGACCCCTTTTCTCCTTTCTTATTTATCTTATTTGAAAAGGGCCTCTCATCGTTGATTTCAAATTATGTTGATCAGGGGCTTATTCATGGTTACGAGGTAGCAAAAAGTGCTCCTGTTATATCTCATCTATTTTTCATAGATGACAGCTTCTTCTTTTTCTTCTTCAAAGCTTCAAAAGATGAGGTGCACAATATTAAAGAATTTTTAAGGGCTTATGAGGCTAACTCAGGGCAACTTATCAACTTTTAAAAATCATTTGTTAGTTTTAGCTCCAATACAAATGCGGAGACGAGGTCATATATTTGTGAGTTCCTTGGTGTTGTGGGGGTTGACAACCATGGCCATTATCTAGGGCTGCCTTCCTTAATTGGCAAGAATAAGAAGAAATATTTGCCTTTATGAAGCAACGAGTTTGGTCGAGGTTACATAGTTGGCGAAACAAGTGTCTCTCTAAGGTTGGTAAGGAGTTACTCTTGAAAATAATTGCTCAGGAACTTCCCAATTATATTATAAGTGTTTTCTTACTTCCTTAGGATCTTTGTATTGAGTTGGAGAGGATGCTTAACTCATTTTAGTAAGGAAAATACTAAAGCAATGAAAAAGGTATTAATTGGCTTGAATGGAACAAGATGTGCAATAGTAAATTTTTAGGAGCTTTGGGTGTTTATAGGATCTGAGAATTTAATCTTGCTTTAATTAGTAGGCAATGTTGGAGGTTAATTACAAATCCAGATACTATGGTTGGATGTATCTTTAAAACCTAATGTTATAATAATTGTTCTTTCCTTAAAGCCACTATAGGTATTAATCCAAGCTACGTGTGGTGCAGCATTATGGCTACTCATTCTTTTATTCAGAAGGGTGCTCGTAAAAGAGTAGGGATTGGTGTGGATATTTTCATAAGCAAAAACCCTTAGTTACCTATTTTAGATGACCCTTTTATCTCATCTTATGTGCATGAGGATATTAAAAATGCTAAGATTAGCTCTTTGTTGATGGTGGACCATATGATGTAGGATAGAGACATGATTTTAGATTTATTTATTGCTAGAGATGTAGGATTAATTCTTAATATTCCTCTTAGCCATTGAAGATGTCGGGATAACTAGTATTGGATGTTAGAATAGAAGGGTAACTTCTCGGTTATAAGCGTATACATGTCATTATTTCCTAACCTTGTTAATTCATTTTTTTCCTCTTTATTTAAGCTTTGGAAGAAACTCTGGTCTCTAAAAATTTTGCCTTATTTTAGTGTGCTTGTTCTAATGTTCTTCTTACTCTTGATAACTTAGTTAAATATGGGTAGATGTGCTAAATGTGTGTTAGTTATGCTATGGGAGTGGGGAATCTATTGATTATATTTTTATGGATTATCCTAGTTGAAATCATGTTGGCTCTCTACTTTGTGGGGGTTGGACTTAAGGAATTATGGCAATTTTCTAGATTAGATTACTGCTCTGTTCAATGGATGTTCTTTGGATGATTGTTGTCTAGTCGCTTTTATTTTATGGAATATCAGGGCAGGTAGGAACTCGATCATATGGGATGACAAGGCCTTTTATTCTTGAAATATTCTCTCTAAGTCTTATACTGCAATTCAAAATTGGCAACGAGCCTAAGGTTGTGGTTCTTCTGAGTTGGAAAGGTCTCGAGTTGTAGTGGTTCGATGGAGCTGTCCTGTTATTGTGTGTGTTAAGTGCAACATTGATGCTGCTTTGTTCCATCAAATTAGCAAAGTAGGGTTCGACTGCGTTCTTAGGGACTCAACTGGTTCTTTTTTGAATGCTTATAGCAAGTGTCAATTTAGCATCAATTTTCTGTCCTACATTGGCTAAAGCGTGTAGGGTAAGGGAAGCTCTCAGTTGGCTTAAAGATCATTAGGTACAAAATACGGACCTGGAAGTAGATGCTCAATGTGTCGTTAATGCTATAAAGTCCAATTTTATAGATTTTTTCGCTTTTAATTTAATAATTTTTTATTTTATTTCTTTTATTCAAGAGATTCCTAATGCTCAGATCTCTTTCGTTGGTAAATTAGTGAATCGGGTGGCTTATAGCCTAGCTAAAGCGTTTGTTTCTTTATCTGATTTCAATGTTTAGGGCTTTTTTTGTGCCTCATTGCCTAGTGGATGTACTCCAGTTTGATTTACAGTAATATATCTTTCCATTTTTAAGTTCAAAAAAATTTAGTGCAAATTTAGTCAAGCCACCATATTGACTTTGCATGCATGCAAAGCTTACTAAAGCATAAAATTTAGTGCAAATTTTTTAGGAAAAAAATAGTATCATTGATAAGGGTGGCAGTATTCAGTTATCTTCTAGTATTTCTGTCATATCAAGTAGTGGAATAGGTTTCAAACTTTTTTTTTGAATTTTTTTTTACCTTAAAGTATAAAATACTTTCAAAAGTAACTTAAAATTAGAAATAAAGTTTTTTTCACCCTAAATGGATAAACAGCCCATGTTTCTCGCCCTCATTTCCCTGCTCTCTCTTCCCCTTCTCCTTGGCACTCTTCATATAGCCAAATCCAAATCAAAATGATTGGGTATCTTTTTTTTTTTTAGGTTGAATCGCTTGATCCATAAGATCAATCCTTACCTCCTCCCTTGGCTACATTAATCTCGTTCTAGTAACTTCTCTTCATTTTATTTCTTTTGTTCTTTTATGTTTTTATGCCTATGATTCTTGGGCTTGAATGTTATTGAATATATCCCTTCTTCCCCTTCTTGGTTCATGTCTGGCTTAGGATTCGATACTTGGATTCTTGAAGTTTGAGGGTCTGGTTTTGAGTTCATTAAAACCTTTGAAGCCATTTTCTAAATCAATTCTTGTTCCTCCTATCATGCTTAACTATTGGTGGTTTAGTTGTGACTATGGTGTTTGCTGTTGCGTACGTTGTACTAAGAGGCACAAACGACAAAGGGTATCCTCAATTTCTTTATTTTCCTTATTTTTTGGCCTTCACTATCATCGATGTCATCTCCTTGGCATGCTCTTTAACCTTAATTGTGGTTTTCCTTACTATCCTTACTTCCCCATTTGAACATAATAATTTCATCGATTTGTCCCTCTAAAACTTCTCTTTGGGTTCAGTTTGCTCTTCTTCTTTATGACACAACCATTCTTATATTTGTTTTTATCATCTTGCTTGACATCTGTAAGGAAAAATAGCTCACTACAAAGTTCATCAATTTTATTTTGAGAAGAAGAATCTGAAATGGGAAATGTGTATGAATTAACCTTAGAAAATTTAATAATTTATAGTGATGATTGAAGGAAAAAGAATTCAAGCATGTACACTTTAATCGGAGAAGAAAGGCCAGATCTAGTGTGAATAAATTGGCAAGCTCAAGACACTTTGCATTATTACTGAATAAGAATTATATATAACAATATACAATAGTTGGTTGCATTTGTTATTACATAATACAATAGAAAGATAATAATACAATGTGATTAGGATAAGCATATGATGGAGTCTTATCTGTTACCCTTATCATCCTCCCATAAGTTGAATGGGGAGTGAACAACTTTCAACTTAGTACACAATTTTTGAAAACGTCCTTTGGGCAGTGGCTTCATCAGTAAATCTGCAATCTGGTCTTTTGAGGAAATGTATCGAATAACTAAAGCTTTTTGAGACACTTTATCTCGAATAAAATGATAATCAATTTCCAAAAGCTTTCAATGGGAATGGAATACTAGTATGGTAGTTAGGTATGTGGCACTTAACTTGTCACACCAAAGAGTAGGGGGAGGCAAATGTGTGAAACCCAATTCATTTAAAAGTAACTAAAGCCAATTTATTTCCTAAACTTTGGTTGTAAAAGACCAGTATTCAGATTACATGAGGGATCAAGCAATACACCATTGCTTCCTAGAGCTCTAAGAGATCAGATTTTGGCCAATGTAAATGGCATATTCGGTAGTTGATTTTCGATCGTTAACAGAGATCACCCAATCAGCATCATTGTAGGTATTAATGTCGAAGGAGGTAGATTTACAAATGAGAAGACCATGTGTCTGAGTTGCTTGGAGATAACAAAGAATCCGTTTAATTACACTCCAATTGACATCGGTAGGAGCGTAAAAGAACTGTGATGCTTTATTTATAGCATAAGATATATTAGGTCTTATTAAAGATAGATATTAGAGGCTGCCAACAAGACTCCGATAAGTGGTTGCATTAGGCGTTAGGATGCCAACATGAATGGAAAGTTTATAAGATGAACATGAGGGTGTGGATATACGTTTAGCATGTTGCATATTTGCTTTATAAAGAAGGTCTCTGATGTATTTTTCCTAGGTTAAAAGAAGACCCGATTTAGTGAAGGTTACTTCTATGCCCAGGAATTAATGAATTCTACCAAGGTCTTTAAATGAAAATTGGTGAGTGAGAGAACTGATTATATATTGCATGAACTTTGTGGAGGAGCTAGTTAGAACCAAGTCATCAACATAAATAAGACAAAATGCAGTAATTTTATCGGAAGAATAAAAGAAAAGTGAGACATCTGTCTTGGAGCCGACAAAGCCAAAAGTCTTCAATGCTAAAGTTAAGCAAATGTACCATTGAATGGGTGCCTATTTTAACCCATAAAGTGATTGATGTAGTTTGCATATATAATTTAGAAATTAACTACTAATGAATTAGAGTGGTTGGTGCATGTATACGTCTTCATCGAGTTTACCATGGAGGAATGCATTTGAGAAATCCAATTATTGAATGTGCCAATTGTTATTCATAATAAAAAAAGAATAAGTTGAACAGTAGAGGGCTTTATAATTGGACTATAAGTTTGGTGATAGTCAACACCGGGGCATTAATGGAAACCCTTTGCAATAAGACATGCTTTATACCTATCAACTGTGCCATCAAGTTTATATTTAATGCGGTAGACTCATTTGCATCTAATTAGATTTTGAGTTAAAGATGGTGGGACTAGATCCCAATTGTGATTTGTTTGAAGTGCATTGTACTCAGTAGCCATGGCATTTTTCCAAGACTCATGCTTGACTACTTGGGAGTATGTGGAGGGTTCAACTGAGGTGGAGGTGGTTGAGTAAAAGAGTTTAAATTTTAGATTTTTTGTTTAAGTACAGGTGATCATGTGGTGCTATTTGTTGGGATTGGGTTGGGGTTGGTTAGTGTTTATAGACGGAGGCGGACATGGTATAGACATTAGTTAAGGTTAAACAGGTGACGAGTCTATAGATATTAGGTCTATGAATTGAAGCGAAGATGAGTAGTTGATTATATGGGAGCTGGTTAGTGTAATATTAGGTTCGTGGTATAGTGATGTCATTGTTGGATAAGAGCAAGTTATGGTTGAGTTATAGTAGGGGTTGGAAGGTTAACAACTAGAGAGTTTTCTGTGGGAAGTGGTTGGATAGGTGTGGAATTTTTCATTGGCGGATTAGGTAAAAGGGGTGTTGAAGCAGTAGGAGCCTCAGCGTTGGATTTTGGATTCTCAACAGCAACTGCACCATTTTGATAAGGAAACACCTGTTCATAAAAAATAACATGGCCTGAGACAATAATTTTCTTGGTATGATAATCAAGACAATAATATCCTTTATGTAGTTTGCTATAGCCTAAAAACACACACTTTAATGAACGGGGCGTAAATTTATTTTAGGCATATGGATAAAGACATAAGTAACATAGACAGCTAAAGATTCTAAGCTCAGTGTGTAATGGTGTATATTTGAATAGAGTGGAATAAGGACTGGCATTATGTAGAGTTGGAGTTGGAAGATGATTGATGACATAGAGGGTAGTTTCAAATGCATAAGTCGAGTAAGTTATGGGTACAAATGAGTGGTTAAAAAGGGATAATCCTGTTTTGACAATGTGTCAGTGTTTGCATTCAGCACACCTATTTTATTCAGGAGTGTAGGGACAAGAGCTTCATTTGGTGATGCCATAGTTAGAAAGATAAGTGGAGAGTTTTTAAACTCTCCTCCCCAGTCAGATTAAAACATTTGATGGAGTGACCAAAAAAATTTTCCACTACAATTTTAAATTTAATGAAAGTATTGTAAACATCTGATTTATTTTTGAGAAAATAAATACAATAATATTTATTGTAGTGATCATAAAAAATGACATAGTAACGTTTGCCATCAATGGAGGAAACCAGAGCCGGACCCGGACCCCAGAGATCAAAACAAATTAATTCTAATGGCTTAGAGGCTTAAAATAAAGAACGAGCAAAAGGAAGTTTGTGAATTTTACTAACTGAACATGCATGATATAATGAAAAATGATTATTACAAGAGTTTATTTTTGACTGTCTAAGAACTTGATGAACTATGCTAATAGAGGCATGTGCTAGTATAGAATGTCAATTTGAAAGAGACTATAGAAAAGCATGCTTTGGCCTTGACAAAGTAAAGACTGGAGTCATGGCTAAAGAGTAAATACCACCATCATTCGGATTAGTGAGCATCAAATTCCTCATATGGATATCCTTAATTTCAAAATAAGAGGGAAAAAATTCAATAGAGACATCATTGGAGTTAGTAAAAGAAGATACTGATAAAAGATTAGAACAACCATTAAGAACATAAAAGATATTATGTAAATGGAAGGTTTTATTGTGTGTGGCATAGTGAGAAGAACTAATATCATTCGGACCATGATATGCAGTATGATGACTTAAATTTTTGAGTTTAGGTGTTAAATGATAAGTCGCACCAGAATCCATTATCCATTACTGAGGTGAGAGGCAGTTGGTGGAGGCTAAATTACTTGTGGGTTTTTAGACATGAGAGTGAGTGGAGTGGTTGATTTTTGGTGAAGAACAGGTTTTGGCAATGTGTTTAATTCCATGATAGTTGTGACACGTGAGAGTAGTAGTGTCTTGAGAGGATGGCATAGATGAAAATTGAGATAATGAGATGCCTGGTAGTGAGGTGTCAGGTTGGGACGAGTTAAAAGTCCATGACCTCATCCTTGTAATGAACAACCTCCATAACCACAGTTGAAAGGAGGTCTTGCATGATAAAAGGCAGTGGACAATGTGGACAATAACAGTCCTAGTCTTGTTTTCTACTGCAAGACTCATTTCTTCATTGATTAAAAACCCATAAAGATTATCAAATGTAATTGTGTCTATTTGATTTTCCAATGATCGAACAAATGGATGATATTATGATCCAAGTCCATTTGTTAGACATGTACTAAATCATCTTCATTAATAAGATTACGAAGAGTATCAAGATGATCTACCATACTTTTGGCTCATTGAGTATATGTTGCAATGGTTTCATCAGTTTTATATTGAAATTTAAAAAAGGCAAACTTCAGAGTGCGGATTTGTGCTTTGGAGTTTGATGCATAGGTCCTGGCAAGACAATCCCATGCATCCTTAGCACTTGTAGTGCCAACCACTTGAGGAATAAAATTCTCAGTAATGGAACCAATTATCCAACTGAGGACTAATTGATCTTGGCAAAACCATGAATTATAGAGAGGATTAGGTTGGTTATTGTTGATAAATGGTGGTGAAGGTTGCAAACTACCATTAACATGCTTGGCTAGATCATAACTATTAAGCAAAGGAAGAAGTTGAGCCTGCCATAGCAGGTAATTCGTGGCGTTCAACTATACTAGGAGATGATTAGCAATATTTGGTAACTAAGTGAATTGAAAGTTGGAGTTGGATGGGGAATCAAAGGTGTTAGATGCAACTGTATGGGTGGTGGAGCTTTCTGAATACATGAGAAAAGAAATCAGGTTGTTAAACCCTTCAGTGCTTTGATACCATATGAATAAATTGGCAAGCTCAAGATACTTTGCATTATCATTGAATAAGAATTATATAAAACAATATACAGCAGTTGGTTGCATTTGTTATAACAGAATGCAACAGAAAGATAAGAATACAATGTGATTAGGATAAGCATATGATGGAGTCCTATCTGTTAGCCTTATCATCTGGATTGTGTGGTATCAATTTGAGCTATTTTGAAGAAGAATAAGAAGAAGAAGGTGAGTTGGAAGAGAACAATTTGACCCGGATGCGTTTCTCTAGTTTTGTTTAGTTATGAATACAAAATTGCGTCGATTAGTCAACATGTCTTTTGTTTTCAGTTGATTTGCATAATCATTAGCTAATTGAAATGAGTGCACTTTGAGCATTTTTTTTTTATGCCTTTTTTTTTAAAAAAAATGCTCTTTTTTTATGGTTGAAAAAAAGAAAAATAGAAAGAATTTCAATGTTAATTTTTAGTTTATAGTGATCCCTCTGAGGCAATATAATCACTTTGTTGTTGATCATTGTTGATTTGGCATTTCTCATTTTTTTTTTATAATTTTAGATTAGTTTGCCCATTGCCAAGAAAGAATTATAAAAATTAGAATTAAAACTGCAAATCATAGATTAATTGAATTTATTAACATTATTTAATTATAAACAAGCAAAATAATTCTTAATATATGTTAATTTTATATATGTTTTTTATTTTATTATTTTTATTACTATTTGTTTTATTATTTTTATTACTATTATAAATATAGACAAAGTATTATAAAATAACAAAAACACATGAAATTATCAATCATAATATTTTAATTAATTAATTTTAAAATGAATTAGAAACCAAGTATAAACCAAAATGATACAAAAAAATTAATTGGAAACCAAAAATAAACCAAAAGCATACAAAAAAAGAATAAAAAACCAAAAATAAATCAAAAATGGATTTAAAGAAAATCAAAATAATAACTCTCCTTATATTATGGAATATGTGGATATAAAATAAAGATTACATAAATACGACAAACATACAAAAAAAAAAAACTCTGTGCAACTACATTGCCACTAATAAAACAAGAATGTATCAGAAACCAAAAAAAAAAAACGATACCAAATTAAAAGAAAAAAATTATTAGAAAATTAAAAAAAATAAAATAATGCCAAATTATAAATGCAACATAAAATGATTGCATCATAATAATAACTTAAGTTCAATTATTGTTATGACCCATATTTTTAAATTATGTTATTTTAAAATGAGATATGCAGTGTTAATAAATTTGAAGATTTTATTGATTTATTTTCATTATTTGTGATTAATTACTATTATTTTATATTTAATTAAATTTTCTACGTAAATATATAATTTTTGATCATTTAATTTGCATGGTTATTTTAGCATTATTATTTCTATTATTGTTTTATTAAATTTCACTATTTATTTTGTTAATAAATTATTTTATTAATTGGATTGTTATTTTATGTATTATATATATATCAACTTGGGTTTATGTATTTGTCCGAGGCGAAGTCCGAGGCTGAGGTGGGTCAGAAGAAAATTGCTGATCTGGAACATAGCCAAGGCCAATTGACGAGGAGGATCGAAGAACAGGATCTTCAAATTGCCGAGCTAGAGAAAAAGCTGTCTAAGGTCGAGAAATCCCGAGAGAGCGGCAAGAGGTCATACCAGAACATGGTGGGGGGATTTCTTAAGGTCTACAGGGCTGAGTGTAGGAGGGTCCTGCTCTCTCAGGACTCAGAATTGGACTTGGGGGTGCTAGATCAGCTAACACCGGCGGACCTTGCCAAAATTGCTTTTGAATAGGACACTCGTTGAAAAGCTAATGCTTCTCGTGTAAGGGATAATATGGAGTCTACTATTGTTGCTGAGCCTGCAACGCATTCAGATGCTATTGATGTGGTTTTCCCCATTATTTCTGGGCCCGAAGGTCCGGAGGGAGGTGTAGTATAATAGATAGGTGTACCTCCTTTATTTATTTTTTTGTAATCGATCTCTTGTAAAGACATTGTTATTAATGAAGAGATACTTTATTGAATTTTTTGTTGAATACAACTTATTGATAATATTTTCTGAGAGAATCTGAGTTCCAAAACCATGGTAGTTCTTTACCTCCTCTTTCTCTTAATTTGTATGCCCCCTTAGTTGTGTGTGCCAAGATTTGGTATGGACCTTCCCAATTTAGACCTAGCTTGTCAGTTCTTGAGTTATTTTTGCCAATATCTGCCCTTTTGAGTACCCAGTCCCTTAATTTGAACTGTCTCGGATGATGCCATTAATGATGATACTATGTCACCTTTTTTCGATGTGCTTCAGCTGTGGCGGTTGCTTGTTCTTTCCTTTCCTCTAGTAGGTCCAAACATATTCGGGCATCAATGTTGTTGATGGTGTGATCGAGACTCTGACTTACTTTGTAACTTGGTGAACTAATTTCCACTAGTATTACTGCATCCATGCAATATGTTAGTATGAATGGTGTCTCTTCGATGGATGATCTAAGCATGGTTTTGTAGGCCCAGATTATGTTGTTGAGCTTTTCGACCCAATTTCCCTTTTTCTCATCGAGTCTTTTCTTTAATCCTTGCATGAGAATTCTATTGGTGACTTCTGTTTGCCTGTTTGTTTGCAGGTAGGCTTCCAAGGTGAAGCAAAGCTTTATTCCAAGGTCCGAGAAAAAATCTCTTAACTTTTTATTGTTGAATTATGTATCATTGTCTATAATTAAAGTGTGGGAGATGTCGAACCTGCAAATGATCTCCTTCCAGAAGAAGTGTTGTATCCGAGCTTCTATAATGGTTGGGACTGCCTCTACTTCTGCCCACTTAGTGAAATAGTCGATAGCCATAATTAGGAACCTTTTTTTGAAGTGGAAGGTGGGAAGGGACCTAGGATGTCCGTTCCCTACATGGCGAATGGCCATAGGCTACTGATTGGATGCAGGGGGTGAGAATGCCTATGGTTGAGTTGAGCATAGTGCTGGCACTTGTGACATGCTTG
Source organism: Mallotus nudiflorus (assembly GCA_947683625.1). Classification (NCBI taxonomy): domain Eukaryota; kingdom Viridiplantae; phylum Streptophyta; class Magnoliopsida; order Malpighiales; family Euphorbiaceae; genus Mallotus; species Mallotus nudiflorus. The sequence goes on from CANTUR010001599.1 coordinate 47,039, forward strand.
AGTTAACTGTTGGGCATCGTTAGACATAGTAGGCCAATAATATCCATGGAGTAGTGTTTTTTGAGTTAGTGCATAATGGAATTTATGCACTTCGTAAATTCCTTCATGGATCTCTCAAAGTATGTAATTTCTTTCCTCTGGGGACATGCACTTAGACCATGGGTGTGAAAGGGATTTTCTGTAGAGCTCCCTTTGATGGATAAAATAGTGGGCTGCTTTGGTTTTTAACTTTCTAGCCTGCAGCTTATCTTCAGGGAGGGTTCTGTGTTCCAGGTATTGGATTATTGGGCACATCCATTTCGAGACTACTTGTATTTCCAAAACTTCAGGATCTTCCATGCTAGGATTGGTCAATGCCTCGGTGAAATCCATATCCCATAATGTTTGACTATCTTCAGTTACCAACTTGGCCAGGAAGTCAGCATCAGAGTTTTCCTCCTTGGAAATCTGGATGATCTCCTACCAGCCCCTTTCTTGTTCAATCTATTTCAAGAGCTGCTTAACTTTGTCCATATACTTGGCAATGCATGTGTCCTTGACTTGGAACATTCTGTTGACATGGTTGACAACCAGCTGGGAGTCTGAATGTATAATAAGGTGTTCAGCTTTGACTTCGGTAGCTATTTTCAGGCCTGTGATGAGTGCTTCATACTTGGCAGCATTGTTGGTTGCGTTGTACTCGATACGAACTGCATACTGGATGTAAACCTTGTGCAGTCCCCTAAGAATTATTCTGGCACCAAATCTTTGAGTGGAGGATGCTCTATCAACATAGAGTTTCCATTTCGGTGCTCTGGTCAAGGGAAGGTCTTCCGGAGCCATTTCTTGTATGAAATATGCTAATGCCTGGGCTTTCATTTATTAGCGAGGTTCATAATCAATGTCAAATTTGCCAAGTAACACCGACCATTGTACTAACCTGGTCGAGGTCTCTGGTCTTTGTAAGATTTTTCGCAATAGGAAACAGGATCGGATGATGATATGGTGGGCTTGGAAGTAATGTCAGAGCTTTTGAGACACTTGGACCACGACCATAGCTAGCTTGTCCAATATGGGATACCAGACTTTATATCCTTGGAGCATTTTACTAATGTAATAAACTGGGCTTTGCTGGCTCCTTTCATCTCTTACCAGTATGGAGGCGATGCATTCTTGGCCTACAGAGAGGTATAAGTACAGTGTTTCATCTGGGACAGGTCGGTTGAGTAGGGGTGGTAAGGATAAGAATTTCTTAATGTCTTCGAATGCCACCTGGAAATCTGTGGACCACTCAAACTTTTTAGAATTTTTGAGAGCTCGAAATAATGGTAGACACCGTCTGGCCGAGCATAAAATGAAACTCCCTAATACAGTGATTCTATCATTTAACTTTTGTACTTCATGGATATTTTTCGGTGCTTCCATGTTGAGTATGGCTTCCATTTTTTTTGGGTTAGCTTCAATGCCCCCGTGGGATATTATGAATCCCAAGAATTTGCTTGCTCTGACTCCGAAGATGCATTTTTCTAGATTCAGCTTGAACCTAGATTTGCTTAATAGCCAGAGAACCTATCTATATCCGCTGGGTGTTATTCTGGATGCTTGCTCTTAATGATGATGTCGTCTACATATATTTCTATACTCGTGCCAATCTGGTCCTCGAGGACTTGGTTCATCATTCTTTGATATGTGGCTCCGGTGTTCTTAAGTCCAAAAGGCATCACCTTATAGCAATACAAGCCTTCATAGGTAATGAAGGACATCTTCTCCTGATCCTCTTCCTTTATCGATATCCGATGGTAACCTTGTGCCGCATTGACGAAACTATATAATCTATGGCTAACGGTAGAGTCAACAAGCTGGTCGATCGTGGGCAATGGGTAGCTATCTTTGGGACATGCCCAGTTGAGGTCAGTGTAGTCTACGCACATCCTGTATTTCCCATTTGCTTTTTTGACAAGTACCACATTGGCTACCCATTCTAGGTGAGTAACCTCTTTAATGAACCCGGCCGCTAACAGCTTCGTTATTTCCTCAACAATTATTCTTTGTCTTTTATAGGCAAAGGTTTTTTTTTTTCTGAGCCACTTACTTGGCTCCCGGCCTGATGTTTAGACAGTGACAAGAAACTTGTGGATCCAAGCCAATGATTTCGGATGCTTATGAAGCAAAATCTTCTAAGTATCTAGCTAGGACTTCCCTTATTCCTTCTTTGATGCTCTGGTTGAGTTCATTACCGATCTTCATGCTCTTTTCATCCATAATTTATAAGGTCTTCATGTCTTCTACTGGTTGTGGATCGGTGCCTTGCTTTTTAATTTCCCATGCTTCTAAAGGAAAAGCCTCTGCCTGAGGCTTTATGGCCATCTGGTAACATTGTCTAGCCATATGCTGATCTCCCCGAATGGTAAGGGTTTTATTTCTTACTAGAAATTTTATAGTTAAGTGTCAGATACTAGTGACTGCATCTGATTTATAGAGCATTGGCCGTCCTGTAATCCTATTATACACCAGTGGTAGATCCACCACATTGAATACTACTCGAATAACTTTCATTTCTTCATCGTCTTGATTTCTGAATTCTAGGCTTAACTCTACAACTCCCATTGGTTGTACAATTCCTCCATAGAAACTCGTGATGGGGTTCTGGATGGCCTTCAGGTTGATGACGAAGCCTCTCATCGCCTTGTACGCATTCCAGGATAATGCATTGATAGTGCTTCCATTGTCCACCAATAACCTTTTTACCAAATACTTGTCTATGCACGTAGTTATTACTAGGGCATCATAATGGGAATGGCAAACATGCAAATCATCTTCCAAATTGAACACGATATCACTTTTCTTGGAGACTAGCTTTTCTCCTCTACTCCGTTTTAATCTCTTATTAGTGTTCTCTCCCCCGATGATCATGTTGACAGTGCCAATCGGCTCCCTCCGGGTTTTTTTTGCTTCTGGCTTGTCATGCTCCTAGCTTTCAAATTTTTCTCTTCTTCTCGAAGCGTTTGTGAAATTATTGAGTTTTCCCCTTTGCACCAGTCTCTCAATGGAATTCTTTAGTTCTCTGTAACCCTTCGTGTCGTGTTCGTATTCCTGGTGATATTGGTAGTATTGTCCCTTGTTTTGGGTGGATCTTCAACTTGGGCTTATTCTCTTAGCTGGGGTGATTCCAACACCATTCTACCTGATCCATATAAGGATTTTGGATCAAGAGGTGTTCAAGGGTGTGTATCTATCCGCTTCCCTGTCAAATCTTTCTACCAGATTTCTGAAATTTATTTTTAGGAAGTTTGCTCGTCTGTGTTTGGGTTGTTCATCCTTGATCGGTGGCTTCTCCTCCTATCACATCCTTCTATCTTTGTCCATTTTTATCATCTTGACTGCCATCGCCATTGCCTCTGCAAAGGTACCCGATTCTTTGGTTATTATCTTGTCTTTACGCTTTTTGAGTCTAGTGCTATTTTTCAAAGCTTCTACGACAACTTTATCTACGAGATTCTCAATTTGCATGGTTGTTTTATTGAAACAATCAAGATAACTTCGTAAAGACTCATTGACTTCTTACTGGCACATCCAAAGATCGTTGATGTTTTTGGCTGGGGGAATATTGGTGATGAATCTAGTATAAAATTATTTCGTTGGATCCTCAAAAGCAGTGATGAAATTCTCCAGGAGTCGATGAAACCACTTTTTAGTGTTCTTTATGAGTGTGGTTGGAAAAACTCTACACATGATTCCATCATTTACATTCTGGAGCAACATCCTTGCTCGGAATGCCAATATGTGGTTGATGGGATCTCCCGTCCCATCATACTGATTAAGCAGTAGGATTCTAAACTTAGTAGGGATCTCTGTCTGAATTATTCTTTTGACAAATGGAGTTTTATGTCCATAACGCATTCTTCTTCCTTTTTTAATTTTGTCTGGGCTTTGTATATTGCCTCTTCAACCTTCTGAGCTATCTTTGAATCATCAAGGGCTGAAATTGTTGAAATACACTCCCCTTCTGGCACTTTACCCTTTCCCATGCTCATCCCCAGGGCCTGCCGAGGTGTTATGTTATTATCGTTTTGAGCTGGTTCAGAATGCCCACTCTACATTATAGCATTTAGCTATTGCTACATTAAAGCTATCTGTGCCTAGATACTTTTTATAATAACTTCCTTGCTAGTTTGGTCGAGGTTGATTGTTTGGTTTATGATGTTTAAATTTGGTGTGGTTATTGTTAGTGTGTTTGTTAAACTCAAAAAAGGTATGAAAGGTATTGAATGTTGGTGTTGTAGAGGAGTGTAATATGGGAGGTTTACGCCTAAGGCTGGGTATCTCGAGGTGTTGTCAGGGAGTGGATGTGTGTGTTCGAATGAAGCTCCGGTATATGGAAAAGTGGCTGAAAGCACTATTGCTAGGAGAGGGTTTGAGAGGTCAGTTGAAGGGATAGGTGCGAAAGGGTTGATGCTAGTTTCAAGAGTCAAGGCCGGTGGTGGGCTGGAAGTTATAGTAAGGATGTCTTTAGCTTAGCAAGTAAACGAATGGCTTTTCCCAGAATCCCCATAGACGGCGCCTCTTGATAACTGGTTTCTAGAACTCTTGAGCTTGGTATCCTGCAATCCATGAACATAAGGCAAGGTGAGAGGTGGGAAGAGTCCCTACAAACACTCTGATGCCTAAGTTAGGGAACAAAAGTAGGGGATATGGAACAACTAGAATATGTGAGAATGAGATGCCCCTCTGTGAGGGATATGGGGTCCTATTTATAGTAATACTTTAACTTAAGAGGAGTTAGATTCCTTGTGAGATAGGAGTCTTAATCCTAGTAGGAGAGTGTCCCTTTTTTGCTTAGAATTCCTCTTTAGGGTAGAGTCTTTTTCCTGGATAAATTCTGCTACCTTCCTAGTCTGAGTGTCCCCGTTTAGGAAATAAAGACCCTTTAATTAGGCAGAAATATATATAGACGGTATCAGTTAATAAATTATTTTATTAATTGGATTGTTATTTTATGTATTATATATATATCAACTTGGGTTTGTGTATTTGTGCATGTGTATAATTTGTATGTGTTTATTATTATTATTATTATTATTATTATTATTATTATTATTATTATTATTATTATTATTATTATTATTATTATTATTATTATTATTATTATTATTATTATTATTATTATTATTATTATTATTATTATTATTATTATTATTATTATTATTATTATTATTATTATTATTATTTTATTTATTATAAATATATATATATATACACACACACACACACACAAAATAAACACATACATGCATACCCATATATTAAAACAAACATAAACATATATTCATATACATTCACCAAAAACGCAAACAAATAAACACATATACATTTTTACACAGAAACATTCAACATTCACGCATAAGCTATTGTCAACCTCTTTTCCTCCCGCTGCCATCCCATTCAACAACCGTCAGTGTGCCTCTCCGGCATCCAGCCGCCTTCCATCATCCCTTCCACCTTCTTCTCCGACGCCAGTAGCCTTGTAAACCCGAAGAGACAGAAACATCCATTTTCGATCAACTTAGCTTTTTTGGCCAATTTTTCTCGAGCTTCCGATGTCTACCAACTCCTCTAACACCAGTGAGCATGAATCTAAGGTTAGTTTAAGCTTAAAACTTCATTTTCTTGAGTTTTGTTGAATTTTTGATTTTGGAGCTTTAGGGTTTTAATTTTTTTTAAGCTTGATCTTGATAAATCTTCCAAACTCCCTTCACAAAAGTTGTTCCTGGAAGCTTAATCTACCTCTACAAAAAAAAATTTTTTGAATTTTTAGAATTTATTTTAATTTTTGTGAATTTTTGAATATTTTATTATTATTTTATTAATTTTTGTAAATTAATTATTAAAATTATAAATTTGGTATATTTTGAATTATTATTAATTTTTATTAATTTTAGAGTTAAGATTATAATTTTTATGATTTTTATGTAATTTTTATAATTATTTTTATATTATGTCAATATTGGATAATTACGTTTAAGTTGGTTTTTTATTGAAATTATTTTTTAAATATGGTTTTTAGTTAATATTAGTAATATATATGTTGAGAAAATAATTTTTATGCATTTATATAATTTTTATAGAATTTTTGAGTAATATTAGTATATTATGTGTATTTTTGTATTATAGGGGTAAATATGTAATTTTGTGTTAATTATAGTTAAATAATATGTTTTAATTGATTTTATAATTAATTAAGGTATTAAAATGATTTTTACAAATTATTTACTAATTAATACTAATTTTTGAAAATTGTATTCAAATAATATATTATATATTATTTTGGTAATAAAATAGGTTTTTAGTAATTTTTAATGTGTATTTATACTATTTAAGTTATTTGAATATATAAAGTGAATTTTTATTAATTTATATTGAATTATCGAGAAATTGGATTTTTAATAATATTATATTATTATTTCGGGATGTTTACGTAATTATTGAGGAAATAATTATTTTTGGTGTTTTAATGTTAAATATGTTGTATTTTGATATTTTGAGGATATTTATGGCATTTATTGATTTTTAATATATCTATTGTATTATTTGAATTTTTGGTAAATTGTGTACCTCGGTTGGAGAATTGTGTAGTTCGGGATCCCAACCGAGGGTTGTATGAATTCTGGGTTTAGAAGTGCATTTTTCTTGCAGGACCGGCTCTATTTTTTAGTAGAGAGATATCTGTTTTATAGAGAAGGTTCTGTCGAATTTTTGATAGAATTCTCGTAAAACATGACATCGGGTCAATTCTAATTCTGTGTTTTAAAATCTTAGATCAAGTCTCTATAGAGCTTAAGTTAGATTTATTCTGATTCTGTAATTATTTTATTTGTTTAGTTGCACAAAGACCGAGACCTAATGGATCGGGCCCGTCAAACCAGTTTCGAGGAGCGCACACTTGTGAGTTGTTATTTTATATATACATCGCACTTAGGTTGCATATTTTAGAAAATACATGTTTTAAATATATATTTATTCATAATTGTTTTATTAAATAATTAGTATACTTTAGGTATATTTTTGTTATATTTTAGGTATATTCCTAAGTAAATGTATGTTATATTATTGATTTGTATTTAAATTGTTTTTAAGTATATCAATGGTTTATTTTTGGTACATTTTATGATTGATTTGAATTTATTTGATATACATACTTAGTTTATTTTAGGTATATTTATAGTATATATATGGTTTAATTTGTCATTTTGAATGATATTATGCATTATTTATTTTCTTGCATGAATGATTTATTTTAAATGAAGGATATCAATAGAACGTGCTATCTAGTGGGCAGCACTATGACCGAGTACGTATCGATGTGATAGATTGTAGGGTTGAATTACTAACTTATTTGTGGAAATTATGATATGATTGATTTGATTGAGATGTAATATGATTGATGGTGTGATTGTTGGAGCTCAGTTGACCAAGTGTCTCGGGGCCAATCACACTAACAGTCAGATTGCTAGAGCTCGGTTGACTTGGTATCTCGGGGTCAGTCTACTATCCATATGGAATAAGTGAATTTATTTAGAATTAAGTGAGCCTGTATGGCTAGAGTGATATTATTGTTAATCGAGGTTGCGATTAAATAAGGTTCTTATTGATCTTTCATAAACTGATATTTTTCAGTATTATTATATAATTGATTTTCAACGTCTGTGTGGATTGCTTGTATATATATTTACTATTTATGAATGTTTGATTGCATTTGTCATTAGGAAATGTATGTATATATATTATAACAATTCACTCAGTGAGGTTTGACTCCCCTTAGTTAATATTTTTATAAAAGAGTCTTCTTCCTCAAACCTCAGCAGTAGACCCATTTGCTGGATTTCTTCCACCCCGGCTGTTTTATGTAAATTATCTACTTAATTGTATATTGTACTCTAGAAAACTGTAGTAGTCATATTTTAGTATTTGTAGTGAATTGTATTTATATTCGTTGTTTGTGATTTTAACTTAAAGGTTTTCTCTGAATAATGTATTAAGATATTTCATATTATGATATGAAAGAGTTTTATTTTATTATATTGGTTTATGATTTTTTATTATGGTGCATATTTTATTATTATTATTGCATGTTTTTATTTTAAGGCTTGCTACGGGTTCCGGATTCGAAAGAATTTCCGTTCCCTAGCGCCGGTCATGACTCCTAGTTTTGGGTCGTGACAACTATGAAATACTTGGACATAAAATAGAGATTGCATTACTACAACAAACATACAAAAATAAACTTAGTGATATAATTACATTCCCATTAATAAAATAAAAAGTATCAGAAACAAAAAAAATCAAAATGATACCAAATTAAAAAAAAGATATTAGAAACAAAAAAAGAAACCAAAATAATACCAAATTATAAACGCAACATAAAATGGCAACATCCTCTTACGACTCAACAATGCCAAAAACTTAAAAAAATATATTTAGTTCTTTAAAGTTTTTCTATTACAATAATTACAACTCGCTTAACTCTAAAAAAAAATGTTTAACTTTAAGTTATGGTATATTTTTTGTATACTTTTCATTTATTTTTAGTTTCCAATACAATAACAAAAGGAAAATTTAAGATATAGGTAGGTTTGTGCTTCCTTTTCTATGGAGAAGGATTGACAAAATCATTTTTAGTATTCTCAGAATACAAAATTAAATTAGAAACCAAAAAGTAACAAAAAATAAATTACAAAAAACTAATAACAATATATACTATATCAACATCCTTCACATTCTATCCACCACAACTGCCAGAATGAGTTTGAACAGAAATAGAATCAACATTTTCAACACCCTATCCAATAAAAGAAATTACAAATAAACAAAAAGTTTCAAAAAATAAAGAAATATTTAATACAGCAATGCACGTTAGCCTCTTTTAACAAAATCAAGTAAAAATTAATTTAATGATACTACTAGATTCTTAACTATTTTATTTATAGGATTATATAATTTTGTATTTACTTTAGTTTATTAAAATTAAAAAAATAACATTTAAAAAAGGGTAAATTATATTTTCTCATTGTGTTTTGTCGTATTGTACTACTTCATCCCTAATATTTTTTTTTTGTGTACTACTTCATCCCTACATAAGAACTAATGAGTGCTAAAAAAAAGTAAATGTTAAAGATGAATAAATATTTTTTTAAATGTAAATGATGAAGTAGTGTAATGTAACAAAAAAACGTAATTTACTATTTAGAAAATAATGGTAAATTTATAAAAAAGGAGGAAAAAATAAAAAAATAAAAATAACAACATATTGTATTTTAGCATAAAATATCAAAAAATTTATGAAATAAAATTTCAAAAAACATATATTGGCTGATGCTTCATTAATATACAAAGATGAAAAAATGAAAAATAAAACCTTTGAAATAAGATGAAAAAAAGAAATAAGAAATAATAAAGAGAAATTAAAAATAAAAAAGAAAGGAGGAGGAAATAATAAAAATAAAAAATAATAAGAAAAAAAGAGAAATAAAAAAATAAAGAGAAAAAATACAAAGAGAAAAATAAATAAAGAAAAAATAAAGAGAATGAAAATAAAAAAGAAAAATTATATATTTCTGTAAATAAAAGTGATAAAAGAAATAAAAAATAAAAAATAGAGATATTTTAATTAATAAATTAAAAAAGTATATATTTTTGTAAAAATTTTTATTTAATGTAGTAGTACTGTTGTTAAAAAAAAAAATTCAAATGACATGATCCCAATTTAGTGAAGTGGAGCTTTAACGCAAATGACGTAGTGCCGCCATTTAGTGAGGTTGTGCTGACTTAAACAGAAAAGAAAAAAAAAAAAACTAATTCTAAGGTAAACAATTTGTTTTTTATTGTGCCAGTGTTCTATAAAAATGATGGTGGAAAGAGAGTCTATGGATTTGTTTGCACCGCCCAAATCTATTCTTATTCTATTTAATAGATTGTGCCTTGAAGTTTGTAATTTATTGGCGAAACTCAATTTTTAGTCCCTTAATTATTTAAATTTTTTTTTCATCGAGTTCTCCTATTTCAATTTTAGCTTTATACTGTCCTTCATCTTTTGTTTTGCCTGGAAACAGAAAAAACGTGCACTTCAAATTGAAAACGGCAGCTGTTAATTATTTAACAACCAAACATTTTTTAGTCCTATTAAAGCCACGTCATTGCCACGTGTGAAAAGATGAAAGCTGAAGCTTCTTAGGGAAGCTCCTATTAAACGATGTCTTTTTCAAAAGAAGATTAAAATAACCCTTGTCTGCTTAATTATCTTTCCTTTTGCCTTTGATTCTGAAAATCACGCTTCCATGGAGTATAATTCTTATTGAATTTAATTCTAATAAGTCAATAAGTTAAAAGGGTTAGAACTTATTTGTAGTCCTCTTACCATCTTGAGCTGATTACAAATTCTTTTTTTTTTTTTTTTTTCAATTTTTGCTTTTGTGATCTCTAATTGGCTTACAGGATAGGTGAGCCACGATACTAAATTTTTTTTTTTTTTTGGCGAGGCTCTTATCTGGTGTGTTTTTGGACCTTTGTACCTTCCCTTGGAGTGGGAATGTGGGTAGAATTTTGGAGCTTACAAATCAATTTGATATCACAAGTTTTGCTAACAAGACCAAATTAGGAAACACATGAAAAGACTTGTAAGCAATCCATTATTTATTAACCTGGTCGCAAAAGATCTTCGACTGAAAATTGAGAAAAAGATGGGAAAAAACTATTAGGAGACATGCTCAAAGCAATTGTCTAAAGAGTTAAAACAGTAAATGAAGTCTTGATTGAAAATCCAATCACAAGAACAGAAGCTGATTCTTGATGCCCAAGTTCCTGGATTTGGAGGAACTCAAAAACTTGAATGCTAACACTTCCCCAGTAGGAACCCACCTAGGGAGCATGTACAGAAGGAATATAATGCTTTTATACTCTTTTCAACTGAGGCTATAACATAGATATGCATCAGTCAATCTGAAGATACTCCACAATTTCCATTGAGATACTTTAGCTGAATTGTTGATACTCCACTAGCAAATGCATCTCCAGAGCTTATGCTACGGAGTAGAGCTTAACAATTTTATGGAAAGTGGAAGCTACCCATTTCAATTCCCATTACAATTCCAAAATAAATCATACATACATTAAGAGTTTGGCAGAATAGAAAACAGGTAGCAAGCTGTGTTTGATAATCATCAACTTGCAACCATACTGCTTGACTACATCCATGAACCATGCTTTCTTAAATTATCTTGCCTCGTCCAAATGTGCCGCCAATTTGAAACTTGTGCATTAGTGGAATTTACGATTAATAAACTCAATCTGAAGTATTTGCCAGCATAACTACTCATACGTTGACGTTGCCGAAGCTCAGTGAACTTGATACGTTGTGGACGTTGTCGAGAGAACTAAAAGGACATACCAACAGAGATCAAATTTTGCTTGTTTCTATGTCTGAGACTGTGCATGCTCTGGCTTATGTGTGTACTCATAATCAAGATGAACAAAAGCACGCTCAATCTCCGGCAGTAGTTCTAGCTTCTCCTGTAGTGATTCCCCAATATCATGAGCCTCTTGCAAGGGCATGCTAGCAGGCAGGACAATGTCAACTTCAACAAAGTAGTGAGACCCAAAGGTGTAAGCCCGGACTGTATCGATGTGTCTAACTGACTTGTGATGATTCCAACAAAGGTATGTGAGTTTTTTAAGATAATCTGGAGTAGCTGATTTTCCAACAAGAGAATTCACATTTTCCAAAACCGTCATTGACCATGTGCGAATGGTGTACAAGGCCAGCTGCAGCAATATCAAAACCCAAGCTTTTAAGAAAGTGAAATATTTTGCAAATTAAAATAGAAGTCCTTTTAATGTCCGATTCATTAAAAGAGGACTTGTATATATAAAGAGTCAATTCAGTGCCCAAGAGAAATATATCATGGGGTCAATCCCATATTTTGGACAAGAACATGACAACCTATTTATTGCCCACAACTCTTACAGGGTCCAAGAGAGTCTCTAGCCTAGATAGTTGAACTCATTCACAATGCCATCCTTTTCTGTAGGTATCTTAACATCTCAGAGTTCAATATGTAAGTAAATTGAAGTGGTTAGATGAGTTTCAGAAAACAGTGCCTGAAATCCAGTGAAACATCTGGATGCAGTAAATGCTAAATTTAACTAGTTTTATTAGCAAACACTTATGATATTATTATTCTCAAGCAGCAGAAGAAAGCTACGCTACTGATAACCATGCAAATCCATTCTCTATCAATGCATGAACATAACATAAATGAGAGAGGTGAGATACAGAGAGAAGGGAGGCAGTTTGACTTACGATTATTGCCCCAACTGGATCCATCCAACCCTCCATGTAATTAGCAAGAAGTGCAGCAATAAGGCCAATTATATTTGTAATGACATCGAAAAAGTGATCTTGGGCATAAGCCCTCACAATCTCATTAGTAAAAGATCGGCAGTAAACCATCAGAAGAAGTTTTACCAAAGTCACTGAAAGCATAATACCCACAACCCAACGCTCTTGCTCTTTGGTCAACACAAATTCATTCTCCTGGAAAGAGCATTAAAAAAACATGAGATGGATATCCTTTCAAGTACATCCAATCTTCTTATAAGAAAATAGAAGTTTCATTGATGGAAAATGGAAAATATTAGAAATTTGATCAGGGAAAACTTACATCAGATAACAATTCACGTGCTGATTCCAAGATTATCTGCAGTCCCAGAGTTGCCATAACAGAGGCAAAAACAAGAATTCCCTGTGCATGATTCACAAGGTTATGGATTTGAACAAATACAAGGAATGTACAATGCTACAAAAGCATCAAATAGGCTATTTTGATGCTTTGTAGTATTATATATTCCTTTTGGAATAGCTGTGATTTCGACAGACAATTTCTTTGTCACATCTAGAACCAATAAATAGCTACTATTATTTGTAGATATCTAATATCTATTTAACACGCAGATATATGTATAAATAAAGTATTTGGTGGGGTTTAATTATTCAAGACTTAACTTTGTGCATTTAAAACAAATTTCATGAGATCTAGCTCAAAATCTTACTGTCAAAAAGAGAGAAAATTATCTGGTGAAGAAAAGAAAGTACCAGCAAGCGTTAAATTGAAAGCAGAAATAAAATTAAGCACAGAAAAAGGAAATGAGAAAGAAAAAGCAACATGGTAAAATACAGAAAAGGGAAAACAAAGAAAGCAGCATCACTGTTGAGGAAGTGTTGATTTGAGAAAATATACTTTGTCTAACAACCATTTGTGAAGTTTCTGCGAAAAATTATGAAATGATAGTACTACCCTGTGCATTTTTCTTTGCCCTTCCATAGTTATTAAGCAATACACTGAAACATGCTTTATGATATATTGTGCTGTTGCTTGTCATTTGCTAGAAGCTAATGTCATGTTATTATCAAGAAAATTTTTCTCGTGTCACGTTAGTTTTCTGATAAGATATGCTGATATATGGTATCATGAAGGTGTGCTGTTCATTGATAAATTCTGCATATTGAATCACGATGCATAAGACAAATATACCAAACAAATAAAATGACTAACATTTATTCTTTAGTTGATACGTGATAGAGGACTAACCAATGGCTGCATCCGCTTCTTTCCAATAGGATACTGATAGGGGTTGGGCGTTTGCATAGTGAATGCAGTAAACCACAGGATAAAGCCAGATAGAAGATCAAGCAAAGAGTCTAATGTGGATGCTATAATAGCCAATGAACCACTTCTAATGGATGCATACACCTTAGCAGCAAAAAGAACCATATTAGCGACATTTGATATTCGAATAGCAAAGGTCTCTCTTCTGGCCAAACTTTCCTGCTCTTCCTGCAACCATAATAGCAACAGTTTCTGTTCAAGGCATACATCCGTTATGTTTCAAATACAACAGAACAAAAGAAGGCAGAAGTAAACCTTTGACATTCTAGGAATAAAGCCACGCTCTGCTAAGGCATCCATTTCATTAAAGCCCTCAAGCATTTCCACTTGCTGCTGATAGTATTCAGCAACATCATCTTCTGGGCCTGAATCCACCAAAAAATATTGAAGAAATGTAACTCATGCAATCTCCTTGAACTTAATTGCAAGCATACCATTATCCACACAATGCATTCAAACATACCATTAGCCTTTTCACCAACATAAGTGACAGCTTAGAGTAGACAAATAACATCAAAACCTCAATTTTCCACCTTAATCAATAAAAAAATCTGAAAATTTATTCCCCTCTGATTTGAAGCACTCTAAATACCAATTAAACACACACTCTCTCCATCAACCTAACAAAAGACAAAGAACTTGCTTTTTTTACATTAAAATTGAAACTGTACTGAAGTGCCAACTACCCAGTACCCAATATAACTTTTTTTTTTTTGCTTTTTTACCCAAATACAGTGACAAACAATCTATACTCATTTCATATAATTCTGTTACAACATTATTTATAATTCAAAACAAACAGTTTATATACATAAATAATAAAACAGCACAATCTTGTTCGAAAAAAAATAATAAAACAGCACAAAATTAATGAATACCCAAACAAGCAAAAACCTTTAAAACAAAAGAACAAAGTAACAAAATCTACTAAAACCAATATCTAAAGCAGAATATTTCCATTAACAACCAATAGAATTCAAAACTATTTTAAAAAAATAAAACCCAATACGACAAAAAGCATCAAACTCTTGATATTAAAAAAAGTAACAAAATTTACGTAGAACCCCAAGACAATCATGGATCCCACGAGGCTGTTTCTTCTCTTTGTGCTCCGCTGATAACTGATACCCATCAAAATTTAACCTCCATGAGCCGTCACCATTGTTGTTGAGAGGGAGCAGTGAGAGCTCTTCATCGTTCTGGCAAGCCGCCGGCTGCACCATTATTGGGGTCAGCTTTTACTTTTACCTTACAAACCCAATACGTGAGGAGCTATAAAAAGCTCCAAGTTGTTGGGTTCAAAGCAAAGGGTAAATAGTGGAAATTTGACAGCACGGAAGTGTATTTTCGGGACGGAGAAAAATATGGAGGCCGATGTGGTTCCTTTGAGAGTAGTGGCAAGTGGGGAAAAGTGTCAGATATAAATGGAGAAGCTTTGTTGTGTACGTGGAAGTTTCTGATTGGCTGGGTGGTAGGAATGCGTCTTGCTGCGTGGTGGAGTTGGGTTTCGTGTGGAAGCGAAACGTGTACGGTTGTTGATGGAATATGAATGAATCACATGGGTTGATTATTACAGATGTGATGACTAATTTTGAAAGTTTTGCCATTCAGATAATTTTGGTGGGTCCATTTTCAGTGTGAAAAAAAAAATTGTTATAAATGGTGCTATTTCCCCTTTTTTCGAAATAAATTTGAGCATAAATATATAATTATAGTTACATTTAGAAAAATTTTAGGGTGGTTTTGATTTTTAATTATTTTATTTTTATTATGTATTTGTTATCATTGAATGAGAGTGTATGAAACTATTTAATGATGATTATTAATAAAAGAAATTTATTTTGTAAAAAAATAAAATAATTATATAGTACACGTTACATTTATAAATGGTTAAAAATCAAAACATATGTAACTAATAATAAGTGGATATATCAATCTAATGTTAGCGAAATTTAAATTTAAATTTCCTATTTTCTTAATTTTTTAATTTACATAAAATGTTTTGAATATTCATAATCAATTATTTTAAAGTTGAAATTATAATAAAAGAAATTTACCTTAATTTATTTTCAAACTTCTACCACAATATATTTTTGACAAGTGATGAATTTAATTGATATGATTATGGTAATTATTTGCAATTATTTGGTTAGGAGATTTTCTTATCTTGATGGTTGATTATGGTAGTAAAAGGTTGCTGAATTGGTCATCAATAATTTTTTGTTTTTAAACTATCAGCAGATAATTGTTCACAAGTGGTGCTGCACCTAACATGCATTATGTCATGATTATCTTTTTTAAACATGCACTATGTGTTCTGATTTGATCACTTATTCTATTTCATTTTTAATATTTGAAAAAATATTTATTTATTCTTAATATTTACAACAGTTAACACTTATTTAAAAATAAAATAATATACAATTTTATAAAAGTCAGAGATCAATAAGTATTTTTTAAATATCAGAGATGAATAAATATTTTTTTAAATATCAAAAATAAAATAACGTAATAGGTCAAAATATAAGAGACATACAATAATTATCCCTTTAGCCTTAGAGATAATATATATATATATATATATATATATATATATATATATTTAAATGTCAGAAATAAAGTAATGTAATTGGTCAAAATATAGGAAATAAACAGTAATTATCCCTTTAACCTCAGAGGTAATATATATATATATATATATATATATATATATATATATATATATATATATATTAAAAAATTTTAAAAATTTTCATGAAGCTATAGTGAAAGAATATATATTTGTCATTGAGACTTTATAATAATTATATGCATATTCATATATTAATAGTTATAATAAGTGAAAAGGTAGTTTAATTGTTACTTTTCGTTAAAAATATATGTATTAAATTCTATTAATATTGAATTGTGAAATTAATTTTTATTTAATTTAAAAATCTAGTTATTAATTAAAATTATACATAGCAACAATTGGCAGATTAAAATGTGAATCCTTTCCTTTTAGAGGAAGTTTGAAACAAAACTAGTCTTATTATTTATCATAGAAATGGATAATGTAGCTAATGATCCAAGACTGTGACAACTCTTATGATAAAAGCAATTAATTTTATATCAATTTTAGAAATTAGAATAAATGAGTTTATATAATAATTGGATATTTTTATTTAATAGCTTCATCTTTTAAGTTGGATATATGTTTAATTAGTATATTTTTTTATTTTTTTTTTAACTTTTAATATAATAATGAAACCGTCACTGATGCTCAAAATATATTTTCCTCCCACAACTATTGTTAATTAAAATACTTTCTTTTTTCTTTAAATTTTTAACATATTTTTTATGCATAAGTTGATGAATTCAAAACCCATTCCAATTTCCATTTATTTTTTTATAAATAAACGGAAAAAGAGAAAATTAGATGATGTTAGGATCAATAATTTTCTTCTTGAATTGACCGTGATGATGGATTTATGATGATAGAAGGTGATGAGGATGATTGTTGATGATGACATGTATATGCCAAAATGGTGTAAGTTGATATATAGGTATGGCAACTTAGAATTGAAAGGTGTGGATAATATCAAACAATTTCTTAATTAATTTGTGCTTCAATGAGTGGTTGCCTATTTTGACTGGCTTGCATCCAAATAATAATCTACAAAATAAAAATATTGGAGTTTTGCTTAAGCAATTTTAAGACAAGTTCTTTTTCTAGTAGGGTCAGTTTTGATTCTTTGGGGCATTGTTTATAACTAATATAAATTAGTGGGTCTCTTGTTGAAATCATACACATCATCTATTAGATAGTGACACCTGACTAAGCATGAATATCATACTGTCCTTTCCTTCTCATCTTCATCAATAAAAAAACATGGATATTCAAACAAAAGGAACAAATTAGTACCATGAATATTATTTTTGTTTCATTTTGCTATAAAAAAAACATGGATATCCAAACAAAAGGAATAAATTAGTACCATGAATATTATTTTTATTTCATTTTGCTAACTCAAATTTTTATCAATTTTTAAGTTTAAATTACCACTTTTAGACTACTAATCTTAATTAATTTAGTTTGATCAAGTATGATTATAAGAGTAGTACAAATCTTATAACAATTAATTTAACGTGATTGTATATATTATGACTCGAATTTAAAACATCACTTAAAAGAAAACATCCGATTAATTTTTTTTAATTATTATATTTAATGTGAATGGTCTAATAAGAAATAAGAAAAGGGAAGAGAATTGAAAGAATTGCCATTAATTCTATAAGGGGAAAAGGTTCAAATTGGACCCTAAACTTTGGGCCAAATCTCACACTGGCATTTTATATTTTTTTGGTTCTTAAATGGACCTTAATTTATCAAATTTGGCTCAATATGGATCCTCTGTCAACTTCACCATTAAAAAAAAGTGACGTGGCCTAAAGGACATGAAACATGGCTTCAAATAACTGGAAAATTGATGACATGGACAGTGGAATCCACTTACTTTCCTCTTATCTTTTTTATAATGGTAAAATCCCAATTTATTCATAACTCTAAAATCCCTAGGTATCAATTGAAATCTCTGATTGAAAGTGCAAAAACCAAAACTCACCATTACTGCACCATAGTTATCTTATCGTTAAGCTTGTAGGTTGTAATTTGAACATAGGTGAAGCATTAGGGACAACAATTTGGAAACATCAATTTGGAAGATGTCTTTATTATAATTGTCTACAGGAATGTCTACATTAATAAGAAAACGCCATTACGTTGTTTGAGGAAGTTGCAAAGAGGTTAAAGAAGATGTCATTATGGTGCTCAAGAGGTGCTCTGGACATTATGGACTGACTGTAACCCTGGTCGAAGATTTTTTGGATGCCTAAATTACAGTGTAAGTTAATTGAATTTGCACTTTGAGCTGAATTAAATATGGGTCTTTATCTTGTAATTGATACAGGTAATTAGTTGGTTAATCACAACCAAAGAAAGAAAAAGTTCCAAAAAAGGGTTGTGATCATTTTACATGGTATGATGGAGACATGTGCATAAGGGCGAAGGAGGTGATAAATTCGTTGAAAAATGAAAGAAAGAGATTGGAGGAAGAAAATAAAGAATTGTCAAGAAAATGTGAGGTTGATGCAGTTGGGATGAGTTTAGAACATATTAAATTATACGTTGAAAGTTGAAAAGTTGCAAATTAAACTGAGAGTAGTATATGTTACTATTTTAATGTCTTGGATTGTGTTTTATTTATTTTATTATATTTAGATAATTTGTCAAGTGATACAATATGTTAAATGTTGGATGTTATATTCATCAGTAATGGAAAGTTGTTAATATTAAGTGGAAATCTTTGATTATGCCTCCATTTTTTTTTTAATTTATGAAAAAATATATGCATGCAGTTAGTTTGATTTCTGCAAAAACTAATATTGATTTTGCATACTATAAAAAAGCATGAAATCGTGGAAACAATCCAACACACAAATTCAGTATACAGTATGTAGAAAACCTGAACCATAAATTTCATTAAGCATCATAATACCATTGCTTTAACAACCCACCTGTCTCATTGAACTATATAATATATATAACCTAATTAGAGTCTTAAACCTCAACAAAGGTTGAGTTGCTCACTTAGGCAACACAAAATACACATAAACCTAATCAGACTCTTAGTTACTCAGGTAGGCATTAATTAACATACAGATTTTTAGTTACTCATGTAGGCATCAATTAACATACACTAAATGAATCACATGTCCTGAAGCCAAAAAAAGACAAACAAAAAGTACTATAATTTTAGGCATGAAATTCCTGAGGAACTTGATTCATATAAAAAATCATTGAGTTCCTGTAAGAATAAAATCCTCCAATAACAAATCTTTATTGTCTCAACATCTCATTTAGTTGATGTTGATTTGGAACCCCTCTATAGCTGTCCAATTCATTTCTCCCTTTGTTCCTTTAACTGCCTAGTGGTTAAGCATTCAGAACCACCCCATTGCAAGCCTGGTGGCTTAAATGGTAGATTTCTGGACTGTCTCACTTCTTCACCATCACTCTGAAAAGCAATTTTCCTTGTTGGCTGGCTGTGTGCGGAAAAAGCCCTTCGTCTTGCTTGTCTTAGCTTTCGTTTATTTGGAACTAGAAAACAGATTTCTGGATTTTGGTTTAAAATCATTGTACTTTCAACAGTAGCCTTTGGTGCAGAAAAAATCATTCTTTCTATCTGCAAACTAAGTTGACATAATTTAAAATAACACACACATGAGGCAAGTTTTACTACCATCAACAAAAATGATTATTGCTAACAAAAAAAGAATTAACAAGCTCACATCATATGTTAAACTGCCAATTGATTCATTAACAAAAATTCATAGCCATGTTCTTGCCTCTTTATGGCCCTTATATCATTCACTTTTTCCTTGCCTATAGATTGAACCTTTTCTTTGCCTTTACTTCTACTGTCACTTGCAACTGAAACTTGGCTTTTGCCTTTTAATTGATCAACATCTACAGCTTGGACATTTCTTGTTACTTGCTATATAGTTAAATCATATTTCAAATATTGATACTAAAGAAAAAATTTAAATTTAAAAATAAAGCAGTACATACCTGTACACAACTTTTTTTGTTGTGCCCTTCTTACTTGTAGTTGGTACATGTTATCCTACTACCTTTTTTGGACAATTTCCTATAGTTTTCCTTCTTGGTAGGCTCTTTTTAGCTTCAAATCCTCTTTACCGTTGGTCTTTTAGGCATATTAGTTGCAGGTGGAGGCTTTATTGGCTGAAAGTTATCGCATTTCATGAATCTTTTCCCCAGCATAGGTTGCATTGAATGCCAGAATGCTATAACATACCTTAAAACCCTCATCCCCATTAAATATAACTTCACATCCACAAGCATTTTCCCTATCCTCTTGTAATCTAGCCATACAATTTGAACTCTAATCACATAGCCACTTTTCAACCTCAAGCTTGTGTGAAGCTATTTTCTCCATGGCAGCTTTCCTTATGTCATCTAACATGCTCACTATTGGTTTGAACCTTGCCTTTAGGATACTTGCATTAAAGGACTTACATATATTGTTATCCACCATTTTAGAATAACATCTACTACTAAAAAAGGCTCTACACCAATTAGCAAGATTATATTTCAATAAATCTTCAACTACCTTCTTGTTAAACTCACCTAAGATCTTTAAATTACCTTCAAATTCCTTTGGATATGTGCTCCATGCACAAATAATTTTTTTCATCTCTCCCTCAGTGCATTTCTTAGACTAATTTGCATATATATACTGGGCACACCATTGATGCTCAGCTTGAGGAAGCACTTCAAAAATAGCTTGCAACAAACCTTACACAGGCTTACATCTGTTAGTAAATGAAAAACTGAATTTAACCAATTAACTCTAATTTTAAGAAAATAGCTAACCTTTTACATGTTTGAAATGATAGTTAATGATTTGCCTTCATCTTTTATTTTAAGCTCTTTGACAAACCATTGCATGAACCACTTCCAATTTACTTTATTTTCCTTGTCTGTCACAGCCCAAGCTATAGGAAAAATCTGATTATTACCATCCTTACCTACAACCACTAAAACCTGTCCCTTAACTTTTCCCTTTAAAAAACTTCCATCTACACCAATTATAGGTCGACACCTTGCCTTCCACCCCTTTTTTAAGGCATCGAAACATATGAACATTTGTCTAAACACTCGTTTGCCTTCTTTTAACTTTTCTTTGCATAAATCAATCTCACAAGAGCTACCAGGATTAGTTCTTTTTACTTGATCAACATAAGCTTCAAGTTGACCAAATTCAACTATATAACTACCTTCTAACTCATTCATCACTAATCTCTTTGCCCTCTTCCATTTGATTAAAGAAACCTTTAGCCTCATTTTTTCCTTTGCTTCTTTAACCATGTCTTTAACCTTAGTTTTGGGATTCTTATAAATCTGATCCTTAAAGTGACTTACTAAAAAAGCAGCACTTGGCTTTGAGTTTTTGCAAACTCAATAACACTTATGCTCCAACTGAAGGTGTTATAACCTGATATTTTTATAAATTATTAAATGAAATTATGAGATATGCAATGTTAATAAATATTTTAAATTTTTATATATTATGATTATTTTGTGTAATTTAATTTAATTCTAGTGTTGATGTTTATTTTATTTTATTATAGTATTAATATTAAATTGAGAGTTCAATTTATTGTTATATATTATTTATTTAATAATATTATTATCGTTATTATTTGTGAATAGTATTAAATTATTTTATTTTAAATATATTAATATGTAGTGGTGGATTTAATTTGAAAGTAATTATTTAATTCAAAATATTATTATCACTATTATATATTTTATATATGTGTGATATTTTATCTTTTTCCTAATTATTAAAAAAAGGGTAGAACATTAAAATTTTTAGGTTTCTTCTTTTTCCCTTTCTCTTTTTTTTTTCTTTTTTTTTCTTCTTCTTCCTAGTTTGCAGCGCCACCACTAAGCCACTGCTAGCCACCACCACCTCACCAGCACCATCTCTCCTCTTCCCTTCCCTTCCGTTGTCGTCAACAAGCCTCCTCCTCCCTATTGCTGTTGAACAGTAGTAACACAGCAACAGCTGCGTCAGTGACGATTTCGATGGAAAAAGATCATGGTTTTAGGCTCATTTGACTCCTCTCGATCCGGGCAAGCTAAATCCTTGGTTGTTTTTGAGCTTAGGACATCAGGTAATTGATTTATGTTCAAGTTTTAGTTTATATCAACTTAGATTTTTTATTTTTTTTGAGCTTGTTATGGTTTGATTCTTGCTAAATTCCTTTAGAAATGTTGTTGTGTGCATCAAGAGCTGCATATATATATATTCATATTTTTTTGATTTTTCTGAATTATTTAAATTTTTGTGTTTTGATTTTCTAGCGAGTCATTGTTCCAGTAACCTCCGCCGGAAAATTTTTATATTTTTAGAAAATTGTTTAAATTATTTGGATTATGGTTTGTGAAGGAAATTTGGTGAAATTAATTTTAGATTTTTAATTATGAATTTATTTAGTTTATGTATAAATTGTATTTTTGAAAAAGGTGAATTTTATTAATTATATGATTTTTATTGAAAATAATGCTAATTGGTATATTTAATATAAACTTTAATCTTTAGAAATGAGAAAATAAATTTTTACGAATTTATAGTAATTTCGGTTAATTTTAAGGAAAGATTTAATATTATGGTAATTTTTGAAAAAATTAGTAAATTTTGTATTTTAATTGAACTTATTGTTAATTAGTATGTTTTGGATAATCTTTTGAATAATAAATAATATTAAAATAAATTTTACGAATTATTGACTATTTTTAGCTAATTAATAATATTTTTTAAAATTTTACTTAAATGATAGCTTATTTATTAGTTTTATGATTAAAATGGATTTTTAGCTATTCTTATTATATAATTGAGTAATTTAAATAATTAATTGAACTTTATGCTATTTAACTTCGAGTATTTGAAAAATGGAATTTTTACTAATATTATTTAATTCTATTTGAGATTTTATTAAATTAATTTGAAGATGAATTATCTTTAATGTTTTTTCATTTAAATAAATTGTATTGTGGTATTTTATTGATTTTTATGGATTTTAATGATTTTTAATATTTATTATTAAATTATTGATTTTTGTGTATTTTGGTTATCGGTTAGGCAAATTGTGTAGTTCGGGGGCCCAACCCGAGAAGTTGTGCTATTATGAATATTGAAGTGTGTTTACGTGCAAAATAGGTTATATTTTTAGTAGAGAGACATCCATTTACAGAGGAGACTCTGCTGAATTTTCGGTTGAATTCTCGTAAAATATGACATCGGGTTAATCCTGAGTTTTTAATTTTGGTGAAGTCGTGTCCTAGATTAAGTGATTCCTTAGAATTTCTAAAAGTATAAAATTAGGATTTTGATTATGATATTATCATTTATTTATTTTCTATAGTTGTGTCGAGACCGAGGCCTATTGGACCAGCCAGTCTATCTCTTTTAGAAGAGCGAACAACTGTGAGTTATTATCATATATATGCATCCCATGTAGAATATATATTTATTAGCATCCATATTTTATAATGTGATTAACTATGATTTATTTTATTAAATGATTACATATATGTTTTAATATATATTTGTATATTTCTTTAAAAATGGATGCTATCATGTTTAAATTATGCATTTCATTATTTTTAATAATTATAAGTTTTATTTGAAAGATAGCAGTAGAACGTACTACCTAGTGGGTTGTATTAGAACTGTGTACGTATCGATGAGTTAAACTTAAAGGTTGATATTATGAAATTATTTGATGTCAGACTTGATTAATTGATTATTGCGGTTTGCTGTGAGTGAGTGGTGTGATTACGGGAGCTCAGTTGACCTAGTGTCTTAAGGCCAATCACGCTGATAGTGAGACTGCAAGAGCTCAGTTGACTTAGTGTCTCGAGGCCAGTCTACTATCCAAAAATGGGAAAGAGAAATAAATTTGGAATTAAATGAGCCTGTTGGCTAGTGAGATTCAATAATTGAGGATGCGTAATATTTTAGGGGTTCTGCTCCGATCCTTCACCTAAAATAATTTTTTCTACATTCATTATTGTATAAAAGTGGATTTTAGCATCTGTATGAAATGCATGTATATATATTATTATACTGATGCTTAATTGTATATGACTTTAGGTTGCATGTATATATATTATAATAATTCACTTAGTGAGGTCTGACTCCCTTTAATATTTTTTTTTCAGAATTTACTTTAGACCTTCCTCGTAGTACTCTTCACCAGACTCTTTCCTCTTCGGCTAATTTATGTAAATACTGAATTGTTGTTTTATTGTATTTTAGTAATCACCGCAGTAGTAGTGTTATTATGGTAGTAGTGTGTTGATAATTAGAGATTTTGTATCTAAATATTATATGAAGATACTTTTATTATGTTATAATATAAAAATTTGCTTTTATATGAAATAAAGTTTTAATTCTGGCATATTTTTGCGTTATATTTGCATGTGTTTTATTTTAAGGCTTGCTACGCGTTCCGGATTCGAAAGAATTCCTGTTCCCCAACGCCGGTCATGACTCTTCGGTTTGGGCATGATAAAGTTAGTATCAAAGCCTAGGTTTTTTTAGTGTTGTGGACCTATGTTATCAGAGTCATGTTTTCTTTGAAACTACTACAGTAAATTAGGTTCGATTATGTCTTCGATAAGTTTTCTTTAATTTAGTTTTTCACGTAATTGTCAAGATGTCTGTTCATCTTTTGTTTATTGTCTGTCTTGTCTAAATTTCTCTGGTTTTTATGTTTTTAGAATGAGGAGACGAGTGCATGTCACTTTACTAGTCATGGAGGCCAAGGATGATAAGTCCTTTTAGGATGAGGTTTTACCTCTAGAGCTACCAGTCAGGCGTAGAGGCAAAGGTAAAGGTAGACCTCAAGGAGCGATAGGTCGCCGTAGGTAGAAAGAGTTATAGAACAAGGAACCTGTAGAGCAAGAGTTTAAGGAAACTGTTATACCTCCAGCCGTATTGTAGATGTAGCCTGGTTATCAGCAGGGTATGTCTGACCCTGAGGTAGTATTATTTTACATTATAGTCAGTAGGATATTATTAGACGGGATTACAGACCCTCTAGACTTTTTGCATGCCATTGAGACGAGGACTCATATTGGTTACACCAAGTATTAGAGGATTATGATAATTGAGCTGTTTGTCGAGGGACCAGCTTTGGATTGGTTCATTCAGGTCATCCAGCAGCACATGACAACACTCAACTAGGCTCAGTTTTGAAAGAGATTTATGAGGCATTTTTGTCCAGAGCCTTTGTGGATGAGTTATAGACTTTAGCTAATGGGTATTACTAGAGGTGATAGATCAGTAGAGGACTACACTAGAGAGTTCCTCAGATTGGGTCGGTATACAGAGGACCTGATAAGAGATCAGCACTTCGCAGTCACTACGTACGTCACTAGACTGGGTTCTGCATTCGTTAGAATGCCTACTATAGGCCTTAATCTTGAGTTTATGATATAGTTAACCAAAGAGATAGAGCTCAGATTGGTTAAGTAGGGAGTTACTCCTGATTATTATCAGTTAGAAGGTGTACAAGTAGGAGGATCACAGAGCACTCAGTACACCATATTTCAGATTGGCTCTAGTAATCGGTAGAAAGGATCTTATCAGTAGAGCCAGAGACCTCAGAAGAGAGTCCACAGGAGTAGCAGACATGGTTACGATGGACTGCATATACCTCTTAGATTCGGTTCTCGTGCTACCAACAGTAGCAGTGGTTAGAGTTTGGGTTATGGCAAAACGAGATCAACAATCAGTGCTTGTCAGATGTGTAGAAGAGTCCATCAGGGACTATACTACATGACTCTTGGAGCTTTTTTTTACATGCGAATAGACGAGGCATTTTGCCATAGTGTGTCTATATTCTGGCTACTAGCAGTAGTTTCTGCAGCAGTCCATTATCAACTCAACTCTAACTCCTTATCAGTTGCCTCCAGCTCAATATCTGAGTACATCATAGCTTGTAGCCCAACAGGGCTGTGGTATAGGTAGTAGAGGAGGTTCTGGGGGTTTTGGTTAGGCTTCCACTAGCCAGCAGGGAGGCCGAGGTCAGGCTAGAGTTTTTACCCTTACCTAGCAAGATGCTCAGGCATCCAACACTATGGTTACAAGTATACTTCTAGTCTGTTGCTTGGATGCTAGAGTTTTGATTGATCCGGGTGCCACACATTCTTTCGTGTCCCCTATTTTTGCTTCGAAGTCGTGTTGGCAAGTTTTGAGGATAGCATTTCCTTTATCTGTCACCATTCCTCTAAGTGATTCATTAAACACCGACATAGTTCTTTTTGATGTCTAATGTTAGTAGGAGGCAGAGTATTGTTAGTGAAATTAGTGTTGTTGGATGTGATGGAGTTTGATGTAATCCTTGGTATGGATTAGTTGTCTCAGCATTATGTTGTTGTTGATTGATTTTTAGAATTTTGGATGAATAAGAGTTTAAGTTTATGGGTGATAAGAGTTCTGCACCTCAGAATCTCATTTCCGCTATCATGACTAGAAAGATATTGAGGAAAGGCTGTCAGGGATACTTGGCACTAGTCAGGCATACTTCAGTGGAAAAGTTATCTCTCACAAATATTCCAATAGCTTATGAGTTTCCTGATATTTTTCTGAGGAGTTTCTAAGTTTACCACCTTACAGAGAGATTAAATTCTGTATAGATGTGGTCCTAGGCACAACTCCTATTTCGATGTTGCCTTACAAAATGGCTCCTATAGAGTTGAAGGAATTAAAGGAGCAGTTGCAAGATTTGCTAGACAAAGGTTTTATTAAACCCAATGTTTCTCTTTGGGGTGCAACAGTCTTGTTTGTGAAGAAGAAGGATGGTACACTGAGACTGTGCATAGATTACAGAGAGCTTAATAAGGTGACAATAAAGAACAAGTATCCTCTTCCAAGAATAGATGATTTGTTTGATCAACTTCAAGGTGCATAGTTCTTTTCCAAGGTTGACTTGAGGTCAGGTTATCATCAGTTATGGATCAGGGAAGTCAATGTTCTTAAAATGATATTCTATACTTGATATAGTCATTATGATTTTCTAGTGATGTCCTTCGGGTTAACTAATGCACCAGCTACTTTTATGGATCTAATGAGCAGGGTATTCAGACCATTTGTAGTAGTCTTCATTAATAATATACTAGTGTATTCGAAGAGTATAGAAGAGCACATATATCACTTGAGGATAATACTGCAGACACTGAAAGAACATTAGCTTTATGTTAAATTCTCGAAGTGTGATTTTTGGTTAGAGAGTGTTGCATTCCTTGGACACGTGATGTCTAAAGATGGTATTCAGATTGATCCACAGAAGGTTAAAGCAGTGTCTGAATGGCCCAGACCAATATCAGTCGTAGAGATTCAAAGTTTCCTGGGTTTTGCTAGGTATTATAGGAGATTTGTGTAGGATTTCTCAAGAATTGTAGCTCCTATGACTCGCCTAACTCAAAAGAATATGAAGTTTGTATGGTCAGATGCCTATGAGAACAGTTTTTAGTTACTGAAGGAAAAGTTGACTACAGCTCCAGTTCTGACCTTACCTAGTAGGGAAGATAAATTACTGTGTATTGTGATGCCTCCAAAGTCGGCCTATGTTATGTGTTGATGCATAATGGTGTGGTGATAGCTTATGCTTCGAGGTAGTTGAAGAAGCATAAATAGAATTATCCTACTCACGACCTAGAGATGGCTGCAATGATTTTTGCTCTTAAGATTGGAGACATTAATTGTACAGGGTGACTTATAAGATTTTTACAAATCATAAGAATTTAAAGTACACCTTCCAGTAAGGAGATTTGAACTTGAGGCAAAGGAGATGGTTGGAACTCCTGAAGGATTATTATTATGATATTCTTTATCATCTAAACAAGGCTAATATGGTAGCAGATGCCTTAAGTAAGAAGTCCTCAGGTAATCTTGCTCACATTAGTGTGAAAAGGAGACCTTTATCCAAGAGTTGCACCAGTTAATGGATTAAGGTTTAATAATGAAGATTAGTAGATCAGGAGGACTTTTAGCTTAGTTCAGAGTCATATTAGTGTTAAGAAATAGGATTAAGGCAGCTCAGGGCCGAGATCATATTTTAGCAGAGCTTAAGGAGAATGTTTGTGAAGGGAAGTTCACTGATTTTACACTTAATGATGAAGGTGTTTTATGGATCAATGGTAGATAATGTGTTCCTAATATGGATAATTTGAGAGAAGAGATCCTTGACGAAGCGCATTCTATAACTTATAGTGTATATCCAGGAATTACTAAGATGTACCATAACATTCAGGATTTGTACTAGTGGGATGGATTAAAGAAGGATATAGTTGATTATGTTTTTAAGTGCTTAACGTGTCAATAGGTAAAAGCTGAGCATCAGAAGCCTTCTAGTAAGCTTCAGCCTCTTCCTATTCCTGAGTGGAAATGGGAGAGAATTGCTATGAATTTTATAGTAGAGTTAACTCGTTCAAAGGATGGATACAATTCCATCTACGTGATTGTGGACAGGTTAACCAAATCAATTCACTTCTTACCAGTTAAAGCTACTTATTCTATAGCTAAGTTGGCTAAGTTGTATGTTAAACATATTGTGTGCCTTCATGGAGTGCCTATTTCCATTGTATCTGATAGAGGTTCAGTGTTTACCTCTCAATTTTGGTAGAATTTATAGGAATTAATGGGCCCTAGGCTTGATTTTAGTACTACTTTTCACCCTCAGACAGATGGTTAATTTGAGAGGATGATCCAGACACTTGAGGATATGTTAAGGATGTGTGTATTGGATCTTAGAGGTAGTTGGGATGATCATTTTCCACTAATAGAGTTTGCTTATAATAACAGCTACCATAGCAGTATTGAAATGACACCATATGAAGCTTTGTATGGAAGGAAATGTAGATTTCCTCTTTGTTGGGATGAGATTTGAGAGAGAAAGTTGATTGGACATGAGAATATTCAGGATGCAACTGAGAAGGTTGCTATGACCAGGAGAAGATTAGAAACCATAGCTAACAGACAGAAGAGCTATACGGATCCGAAGTGTAGAGATATGGAGTCTCATATTAAAGATTATGAGTTTCTGAAGGTGTATTCAATAAAGGGTGTGATGAGATTTGGCAATAAAGGGAAATTAGCACCGAGATATATTGGATCATTCAAGATTTTGGAGAGAGTGGGCATGGTTGCATATCAGTTGGCTTTGCCTCTGAATTTGTCTCAAGTGCATCCAGTGTTTCATATCTCGATGTTGAGGAAGTATATTTCAGACCCTTTGCACGTGTTGCAGCATGAGAGTGTGGAAGTGAACAAAGACCTAACATACGAGGAAGAGCCAGTTGCGATAGTGGATTATTAAGTTCGTCAGTTGCATTCTAAGCAAATCCTGATGGTCAAGGTGTTGTAAAGGAGCAACAACGTGGAGGAGCACATGTGGGAGACTGAAGCTGAGATGCGGGTGGCTTATCCTTACCTTTTTCCTCGATGAATTCCTGTTTTCTGTTCTTTATTTGAAAATTCCAAGAAGAATTTTTGTATAGGGGAAAGATTGTTATAACTGATATTTTTATAAATTATTAAATGAAATTATGAGATATACAGTATTAATAAATATTTTAAATTTTTATATATTATAATTATTTTGTGTAATTTAATTTAATTCTAGTGTTGATGTTTATTTTATTTTATTATGGTATTAATATTAAATCAATAGTTCAATTGATTGTTATATATTATTTATTTAATAATATTATTATCGTTATTATTTATGAATATTATTAAATTATTTTATTTTAAATATATTAATATGTGGTGGTGGATTTAATTTGAAAGTAATTATTTAATTCAAAATATTATTATCACTATTATTACATTTTATATATGTGTGATATTTTGTCTTTTTCCTAATTATTAAAAAAGAAAAAGGATAGAACATTAAAATTTTTGGGTTTCTTCTTTTCCCCCTTCTCTTTTTTTTCTTCCTTTTCTTTTTTTTTTCTTCTTCGTTTTCTTCTTCCTAGTTTATAGTTGTAATATCCCGTGTTTTTTTTAAATATTTTTATACTGCATCGGGATATGCAGTGTTAATAATTCTTAAATATGATATTGATATTTTATGAGCTTTTATTTAATTAAAATTGAATTTTTAATTGTTTATTATTATTTTAAGTGCTTTACGTAAAATTTTTCCTGGACTTGCATTTTCGGGGAAATTTTCACGTAAATAATTTACTATTAATTATTTTAAATAGATTTTCGAACTTGCATGAACTCATATATATTTTTAAAATACTAGATAACGTGTATATGTGTATTTATTTATTTAATTAGGGTTTAATTAATATTACCCTAATATTTTATTATTTATTAATTTGTTTTAATATTAATTAATTATTTTTAGGAGTATTAAATTATTAAAATATTAAATTATATGTGTATGGTGTATATTTAATGTGTGTGTAATTTAATATTATTTTAATATATAGTATAAAGTATATATATATACATATATACATTTAATATATTAACAAATATTAAAGTTTGAAGTATTTACCAAAGTGCCACTTGACTTCCTCCTTCATCCCCGACCATCCCCATCGCCGTTCCGCCGCCTGTCACGTCGATTTCTTGTCGTTGGTGTGCCGTCCGGTGTGCCACCACCTTCCTCAGCCTCTTCCACCGCCTGTTGCAGCCGTTTCCGGCATCTGGAGATCTATTTTGGCCGGTGAAGCCGAAACTTTGGCCACCATCGTTCACGATGTTTTCGGCCACCGTTTTCGACACCCGCCGGTCTATTTCTTCTCCTTGATCTTCGGTGAGTGTGATTCCAAGCTTTGTTTCACTTGAAATGGTCTTGATTTGCTTAGGTTTCGATTTTTCGAATTCGGCCTGTTAGGGTTCTTGATTTTTTTGAACTTCAATTTGATTGATTCATGAAAAATTTCTTCACAAATGTTGTTCCCCTTAGCTTAATCTACATGTATGAATGTTTTTGGAATTTTTGGGAATTAATTTGATTTTTGGGTATTTTTGAATATTTTAATATTATTTTCTAATTTTCGGGAATTAATTAATTAAATTATGAATTGTGTTTTATGATAATTATAGGTGTTGAAATGAATTATAGAAATTTATTTGGAATTTTTATGAATTTCTATGTATTTATTTTGAATTTACATAGTTTATGTAATTTTGAGAAAATTAGGTTAATTGTGTTTTTAATTGAAATTAATTGGTTAATTGAGTTTAATTATTGATATTATTAATAAATATGTGGATAAAATTATACAATTTTTGGTGAATTTTTGAAGTAATTATAGTATATTTATATATATAGGGGTATTTTGGTAATTTTACATGAAATTGGCTAAAAATGTAATTTAATTTGTTTTAATAGTTATTTAAGGTATAAAAATGATTTCTACAAATTATTTAGTATTTTTAACTAATTAAAACTATTTTTCGTGAATTATTTTCAATTATATATATAATATACGATTTTACTAATAAAATGAGTTTTTATCGATTTTTACTGTGTTTAAAGGTTAATTATTTAATTTCTATTTATAAAATGAATTTCTATGTTATAAGGGTATTTTTGGTATTTCTGAAATTATTCTGTGATTGTGGATCCCGGTCGGTAGACTATAGTTTGGAGTCCGACCGAGGGGTTGTGGATGAGTGGTTGAGCCTGTTTTTCGAAGTGCGTTTCTTTGCAGGGTCGGCTCTACTCTTTTGAGTAGAGAGATGTCCGTTTTACAAGGGAGGTTCTGCTGAATTTTTGATAGAATTCTCGTAAAACGTGATATCCGGTCGAACCCTAATTTCGATTCTGTGTTTAATATTCTAGATCGAGTTCTAGGATTTTCTGTTAGGTTTATTCTGATTTCTGTCATTATTGTTTGTTTAGTTGCGCCGAGACCGAGGCCTAGTGGACCAGGCCGGTCGGACCCATCTCGTGGAGTGCACTAAGTGTGAGTTACTATTCTATATTATATATGCTTTAGGATGCATGATTTTAGAAATATATGTTTTATTTTGATTAAATATGCATAATTAATGTGATTAGTATTTAAGTATATTTTTAGTTTATTTTTGGTATATATTAAATTATATGCATGTTTTATTAATAAATTATATTTCAAATGTTTTTAAATATATTTCTAGCTTAATTTGTAATTTGATTGGATTTATTTGACGTATATATACTCAAAATATACCTGGTTTACTTTTGGTATATTTCCAGTATATATATGGTTTATATTGTTATGTTATTTAAATTCATGCATCATTTATTTGTGAATGAATGTTTTATATTTATTAATGAAGGATATCAATAGAACGTGCTACCTAGTGGGCAGCACTAGAACCAAGTACGTACTGGTACGCTTATAGCATTTAGGCTATATTACTAACCAGTTTGAGGATTTTGATTGGAATTGATTATTTGATATGTGTGATATGATTTGGGGAGTGTGATTGCTGGAGCTCGGTTGACCTAGTGTCTCGGGGCCAATCACACTGACAGTCAGACTGCTGGAACTTGGTTGACTTAGTGTCTCGGGGCCAGTCTACTGTCTAAATGGAATAAGTGAATATATTTGGAATAAGTGAGCCTATATGGCTAGAGTGTTGTCTAACACTGTTTTGAGGTTGCGATTTTCTAGGGTTCTATCTAGTCATTCATAAACGATGATTTTCAGTAAAATATATATATAAAATGATTTTACAGCATCTGTGTGTATTTGCCTGTATATATATATATATATATATATATATATACTGTTGACTGTATGCATTGTCTTTTAGTATGCATGTATATATATATTATAGTAATTCACTCAGTGAGTTCTGACTCCCCTCCGTTGACATATTTTCAGGAGAGTCATCGTCTTCAGACCTCAGTAGCAGGCCTGTACGCCGGATTTCTTCTGCCCCGGCTTCTTTATGTAAACTGCTTCCCTGAGTCTTGAATTTTATTTTATCTAGACACTGCAATAGTCATTGAATATTTAAAGAAATGTTGTATTATATTTGAACTGGATTTGTATTAAAAGAGTTTATATATATATGAGATGAGGATTTAATTTAAATCCAGTTGGTGCAAATGTTATTATTATATTTATGATTTTCATTTCCGTTGCATTATATATTGTTATTACTATTGCATGTTTTATTTTTTTTAGGCTTGCTACGGGTTCCAGATTCGAAAGAATTCCCGTTCCCTAGCGCCGGTCATGGCCCCTGTTTTGGGTCGTGACAACAGTGCCATCACCAAGCCATTGCCAGCCACCACCTCACTACCACTACCTCGCCACACCACCTCACTACCACCACCTCGCCACCACCACCTCTCCTCTTCCCTTCCCTTTCACTGTCATCAGTAAGCCTCCTCCTCCTCGTTGCCGTCAAACAGTAGCAACAGCAGCAATAGCTGCATCAGTGACGATTCTTGTAGAAAGAGCTCACGGTTGTGGGCTCATTTGACTCCTCTCAGTCTGGGTAAGCTAAATCCTTAGTTGTTTCGAGCTTAGCATGTCCGGTAATTGATTTATGTTCATGTTTTAGTTTAGGTCAACTTATGTTTCTGATTTTTTTGAGTTTTTTATGGTTTGATTCTTGCTAAATTCCTTTAGAAATGTTGTTGTGTGCATCAAGAGCTATATATATATATATATATATATATATATATATATATATATATATATATATATATATATATATATATATATATATATATATATTTGTTTGATTTTCTGAATTATTTAAATTTTTGTGTTTTGATTTTCCGGCGAGTCATTGTTCTAGTAATCTTCGCCAGAAAATTTTTATATTTTTAGAAAATTGTTTAAATTATTTGGATTATGGTTTGTGAAGGAAATTTGGTGAAATTAATTTTAGATTTTTAATTATGAATTTATTTAGTTTATGTATAAAATTGTATTTTTAAAAAAGGTGAATTTTATTAATTATATGATTTTTATTGAAAATAATGCTAATTAGTATATTTAATATAAACTTTAAGCTTTAGAAATTAGAAAATAAATTTTTATGAATTTATAGTAATTTCGGTTAATTTTAAGGAAAGATTTAATATTATGGTAATTTTTGGAAAAATTAGTAAATTTTGTATTTTAATTGAACTTATTGTTAATTAGTATGTTTTGGATAATCTTTTGAATAATAAATAATATTAAAATAAATTTTACGAATTATTTACTATTTTTAGCTAATTAATAATAATTTTTAAAATTTTACTTAAATAATAGCTTATTTATTAGTTTTATGATTAAAATGGATTTTTAGCTATTCTTATTATATAATTGAGTAATTTAAATAATTAATTGAACTTTATGCTATTTAACTTCGAGTATTTGAAAAATGGAATTTTTACTAATATTATTTAATTCTATTTGAGATTTTATTAAATTAATTTGAAGATGAATTATCTTTAATGTTTTTGTTATTTAAATAAATTGTATTGTGATATTTTACTGATTTTTATGGATTTTAATGATTTTTAATATTTATTATTAAATTATTGATTTTTGTGTATTTTAGTTCTCGGTTGGGCAAATTGTGTAGTTTGGGAGGCTTAATCCGAGAAGTTGTGCTATTGTGAATATTGAAGTGTGTTTGCATGCAGGATCGGCTATACTTTTAGTAGAGAGATGTTCGTTTACAAAGGAGAATTCGTCGAATTTTTGGTAGAATTCTCGTAAAATGTGACATCGGATCAATCCTGAGTTTTTAATTTTGGTGAAGTCGTGTCCTAGATTGAGTAATTCCTTAGAATTTCTAGAAGTATAAAATTAGAATTTAAATTATGATATTATCATTTATTTATTTTCTATAGTTGCACCGAGACCGAGGTCTACCGGACCAGACCAATCTATCTCTTTTAGAAAAATGCATAACTATCATATATATATATTGCATGTAGAATACATATTTGTGAGCATCCATATTTTATAATGTGATTAAGTATGATTTATTTTATTAAATGATTATATATATGTTTTGGTATATGTTTGGTATATATTTAATATATTTCTTCAAAAATGGATGCTATCATATTTAAATTATGCATTTCATTATTTTTAATAATTATAAGACTTATTTGAAGGATAGCAGTAGAACGTGCTACCTAGTGGGCTGCACTAAGACTATGTACGTACTAGTGCGTTAGACTTTAAGGTTAATATTATGAATTATTTGATGTGAAACTTGATTAATTGATTATCGAGGTTTGTTGTGAGTGAGTGGTGTGATTACGAGAGCTCGGTTGACCTAGTGTCTCGAGGCCAATCACGCCGATGGTGAGACTGTGGGAACTTAGTTGACTTAGTATTTCAGGGTCAGTCTACTATCCAAAAATGGAAAAGGGAAATAAATTTGGAATTAAGTGAGTTTGTTGGCTAATAAGATTCAATAATTGAGGATGCGTAATATTTTAGGGTTCTACTTCGATCCTTCACCTAAAATAAATTTTTATGCATTTATTATTATGTAAAAGTGGATTTTAGCATATGTATGAAATGCATGTATATATATTATTATATTGATGTTTGATTGTATATGACTTTAGGTTGCATGTATATATATTATAATAATTCACTCAATGAGATATGACTTCACTTAATATTTTTTTCAGGATCTACTTCAGAACTTCCTCGTAGTACTTTTCATCGGAATCTTTCCTCTTCGGCTGATTTATGTAAACATCAAACTATCATTTTCTTATATTTTACTGCAGTAGTAGTGTTATTGTGGTAATAGTGTGTTGATAATTAGAGATTTTGTATCTAAATATTATATGAAGATATTTTTATTATGTTATAATATAAAAATTTACTTTTATATGAAATAAAGTTTTAATTCTGGCATATTTTTGCGTTATATTTGCATGTGTTTTATTTTAAGGCTTGCTATGGGTTCCAGATTCGAAAGAATTCCTGTTCCATAACGCCGATTATAACTCCTAGGTTTGGGTCGTGACATAAGGGGTTTTAACACTCATTCCCCCATTCTTTCTATCTTGAGAAATATGTAAAACAAAAGGACAACCTGCTAGTAAATAGAATTGAAGCTGTTAGTAATTATGAAAAACTACATAAAATTTTAAGAAAAAATTAATTACAAAATTAGATATAACTTGGATATTTGCAGCACACTCTAATTCTCGTATGCTCATTTAGTTTAAGTCTTAGATTGAATCCTTTTTCCACACTATATTTAGCAATAGCTTATCTAACCTCATTAGCATTACTAAAAGTCATGCTGAATAAGAAATGAGGATTGTCATTATCTACTTCATACCTAACCTTTTTTTTACTTTGCATCATAACTTCTAGCTCATCGTCATCTAAATGATACAACTCATCATCATCTTTTTCATCTTTACTTTCACCCTCTTCATATTCTTCATCATTAGAATCATCTTCATCCTCATCACTATCTTCACTTGCTTCCTCATCACTCTCTTACTCATCTGCTGCCCCTTCAACATCTGCCTTCACTTCAACATCTGGAGCCTTTTGAACATATGCATCCCCTTCAACTCACTCATTATTAGTTAGACCATCCAATTGCACCTCAGCTTGCACATTTACCTCAGCAAAAACTTCACTTATGTTAAGCTCATGTTGATAATTAAATATGGATTTATACTAGCCACTGAAATTTAAGTTAGCAGATTTATTACCAATATAGCATGCATCTTGAGCTGAACCTTGCACACAACTATATTAAGTGCCAAATTCACTGTTAATATCTCCATCATTATGTACCTCATTCTCATTCATTTTTTTATATCCATTTTTATCATAATTACCAGGCTTAATCAACATAACATATGGACTAAATAATAGGACATCAACATCATGTTGGTAATAAATATGAACCTCTTGCACCCCTGGGTTTGCTCGACTATATTCAACCATTTTTCTAATACTGTCATCATCTACTAATAGATATAACCCATCATGTAATGCCTTTCCAAGTATTAGTGCATATACCTTGCTAACATTTGGATAGCCTAAACCAGTATGAAACATTTGCAACATGTGAGGCAAACTCAAGAAGTCTACATCAAAATTACATAAATTTTCAACTTCTCCATCGACATACACCAACTCAGGCCTGAACTCCCATTTACTCACATGATGAAATATCAAATCCACAGTCTCCATACTGTATGCAAATCGTATTTCAATACCTAAATATTAAATTTTTTTTTTGATTAAAGCAACTAACAATTTAATATAGTTGCATAAAAAGCACATTTTTTTAAAGATATGCATATACATCAAAAACCAATGTGCTACTGTAAAAAAAAAAAAATCCCCAAATTTTATTCCTCCCAATAAACCCTAATATTCAATTAACATACTAATCCCTTCAATCAAGGTACTAATCTTTATTAAACTAAAAAATCCATTGCATTAACATCAATGACGAAGCATTTTTCAAATAAAAATAACATAAACATACCTTTTTGCATATATCTTCAAACAACAGAGTACATCAGTAGAGAACAACAATGTACAACTACTTCAACCTTCAGATGGCAATGTCTTTTTCCCATATTAATTACATTTGCTATGTACAAAACGTTGTCTTCTAGGGTTTATGCTATGTAAACAATCATCACCGACATGAAAATTGGCTTTAAGTGGTAACTTTCAGATGTTAAAAACGTTTTCTCTTTCGCAAATTAATGCCATGTCTGAAGTAAATAGGGAATAGTTTCAGCTTTAAGGCGGTAAAATACCTGCTTTTTTTTTTAGGGTTTTTATTAGTTTTAATGCAAAATAATTAAGCCGGACAATCAACAACGATCTTTGGTGGGTCCTACATGCCATGTAATCAACTTTTATCAGTAGTTGAGGCCACGTCACTTTTTTTTAATGGTGAAATTGACAGAAGGTCTATGTTGGGCCAAATTTGATAGATTAAGATCCATTTGGGAACAAAAAAATATAAAAGGGTCAATATGAGATTTGGCCCAAAGTTTAGGGTTCAATTTGGACATTTTCCCTTCTATAAAATGATAGCAAAAGTTTAAAATTTTAAATATTAAAGTTGGAAAATTTGAATACATAGGAAACATCATTTACTTTCCAAACTTTGTAGGATACTCTCAGAATCCAATATACTTGAATGTAGTGAAATATATATACATCAACATTTAATGCTACAGTATGCCACAGTTACTTCATTTCATTCTATGAACATTGTTTACAATTCACTTTATCTTGAACCACCAACCAACATATCTCCATGCAGGGGATGGATGGAGGGTTTAAATTTACACTCTCAACCTACATATATTACATGCTTTAACCGATAAGTTACATGAGTGTACTTACTCAAAATATTGCTATTCTGGATTGTTGCACACATACATTTGATTTTGTTATACATATTAATATGGCTTTGAGTCTTAGTCTAGTGATAAAAAAAATTTGGGCCGTATAAGATTTTTAAACGAATTGAATAAAAAATCAGTTAACCTACTCAAGTCGATTTATTTTAGTTTGGAAGATTTATTCTCTAGTTTTAATTTTTATAAATTGAATTGAACTAAATTAAAATTATAATTCAATTTTGGTTTTATATTAAAAAATTTAGTTAACCAAAATAATCTAAAGAACCAAAATTTTATTTTTGGTTTTTAGATAGTATAATAATTTAATAAAAAAATTAAAATAATTAATATTTGTAAAAATTCAATTTTGGTTCGATGAGTTCAGTTTTTATTTTAAAAATTTTGATTTGTTTAATTTTGTTTCCTAAAAAGTTCAAAATTGACCGAACCGATATTGAATCACATCCCTATCAAAAACTTTCCCACGCATTAGAATATTCAAAATTTTTTTCCTTATACTATACTCTACACCATTATTTTGGAAAAGGCAACCAATAATCGATTCGCTAGTTGAAATTGTTTCTTTCCCTTATGCTATACTCTACACCGTTATTTTGAAAAAGGCAACCAATAATCAATTAGCTAGTAGAAATTGTTTCTATTTAAATGATATTTTTGGTTTGAGTAGTACTATATGCAGTTATATTAAATTAATATTTGAAATTTTTTTATCACTTTTATAGTCCCACTTAAGTTGAATTGAATTAATTAAAGTTAAATAAATTTTAAATATTAATAATTTAAATAAAAAATATAATATATGTATGTAATATTTCGAGTTTTTAAATTATTTTAAACTGCATTGGGATATACAGTGTTAATAATTTTTATACGTATTTCTGATATTTTTATGAGTTTGTTATTTATTAAAGCTAATTTTAATTATTTTATATTATTTTGAGTACTTTATGTAAAATTTTTCCGGAAATTATATTTTCGAGGAAATTAAGATATAAATAATTTAATATTAATTATTTTGACTAGTTTTACAAATTTGCATGAACTCATACATAATTTTTTAGTGCTAAATAAAATGTATATATGTGTATTTATTTAAATTAAATTAGGGTTTAATTAATTACCTTAATTTTTATTATTTAGTTTTAATATTAATTAATTAATTATAAGTGTATAAATTATTAAAATATAATAAAATATATGTGTGGTGAGTATTAAATGAGTGTGAGATTTTATATTATTATAATACATGGTTTGGATATATATATATATACTTATATACTTAATTTTTAATCAAAATAAAAAAATTTGCATTATTTACGATTATGCCACTTGGTCTTCTCCTTCATCCCTGATCGCCATTCCTCCATTTTCGGTCGTTCCAAGCTGGTTTTCTTGCCTTCGGTGTGCCTTTCATCCGTCCTCCTCTACTTCCAGCCTTTCCCGACGCCTGAAGCTCCCTATTCCGATGTGTTTTGGCCGGAAAAGTAAGGAGAAGCCGAAACTCCATCAAGCTCCGATCGACGTGATTCTAGCCACCAAACTCGACGCCACCAGTCTCTATCTTCTCCTTGAGCTCCTATGAGTGTGATTCCAAGATTTTTTTTCACTTAAAATGGTCTAGATTTTCCTAGGTTTCAATTTTTTAATTTCGGCCTATTAGGATTTCAAATTTTTTTAGCTTCAATTTGGTTGATTCATGAAAAATCCCTTCACAAACTTTGATCCTTGTAGCTTAATCTACATGTGGTAATTTTTGTAGAATTTTTGGAATTTATTTTGATTTTTTGGGTATTTTTGATTATTTTATTAATATTTTCTAATTTTCGAAAATAAATTAATTAAATTATGAAATTATGTTTTATGGTAATTATAGGTGTTGAAATGCATTTTAGAAATTTATTTATAATTTTTTTGAATTTTATATATTTATTTTGAATTTATTTAAGTTTATGTAAATTTGGAAAATAGGGTTAATTATGTGTTTAATTGAAATTAATTGATTAATTGAGTATAATTATTTATATTATTGAATTATATGTTGAGAAAATTAATTTTTGAGTAATTATAGTGAATTTATATATATAGGGGTATTTTGGTAATTTGACACTAAATTGATTAAAAATGTAATTAAATTAGTTTTAATAGTTATTTAAGATATAAAAATGATTTCTACAAATAATTTAGTATTTTTAACTAATTAAAACTATTTTTCATAAATTATTTTCAAATTATATATATAATATACGATTTTTCTAAATAAATGAGTTTTTATCGGTTTTTAATGTGTTTTAGGAGTAATTAAATAATTTGGATTGAATAAATGTATTTTTATTATATAAGGGTATTTTCGGTATTTCTGTATTGTTTTGTGAATTGTGGACCTCGGTCGGTAAATTGTAGTTTGGAGTCCGACCGAGGGATTGTGGTTGTGAATTTTGTGTTTATTTTCGAAGTGTGTTTCTTTGCAGGACCGGCTCTACTCTTTGAGTAGAGAGATATCCGTTTTACAAAGGAGGTTCTGCCGGATTTTCGATAGAATTCTCATAAAATGTGATGTCTGGTCGAATTCTTATTCCAATTCTGTGTCTAATATTCTTAGAGTGAGTCTCTAGAATGTTGATAGACTTATTCTGATTCATGTTGTCATTTGTTTGTTTAGTTGCACTGAGACCGAGGCCTAGTGGAGCAGGCCCGTCGAGTTTGTCTCGTGGAGCGCTAACATGTGAGTTATTATACTATATATACATGCATTGCATATAGGATGCATGACTTAGGATTTTTCATTTCATTATATGTTTTAAACAGTAATTTAATTATAATATGATTTGGTATATTTTCGGTTTATTTTTAGTGTATCTTGATATATAAATGTTTGTATATTTCTATATACATTTAATACATCACTGGTATATTTAGAGTTTATTTTTGATATATGTATGTTAGATATTTAGGTTTATGTTTGATATAATTTAATATCTATACATGATTTAAATGTACATCGAATTATAATTATTTTATTTAATGATTAGTGTATTTTAGGTTTATTCTTGAATAATTGCATGCTATATTATAAACCTATACTTAAATTATTTTTAAGTTTATTTTTGGTATATTTTTGATATATTTTCCCAAATAAATGTATGTTTTATTATTAATTGAAACCTAAAACATTTAGGGTTATACTTATGGTTTAATTGTGATATATGCATGCTAGAAAATTAGGTTATTTTGATAGAATGTGAATATATGTTAAACCTAAGCACATATTTAAGTGAATATTTATACATAAATGTTTTATTAAATGATTTGTGTACTCAGGATGTATCTTTTGTATATTTAGATATATTTTTGAGAAAATGCATGTTATATTACTGATACGCACTTAATTGTTTTTAACTCTTTTAATGGTTTACCTTTAGTATATTTCATATTTTGTTTGACATATATATATCCGAAATATACTGAGTATATTTAGGTATATTTTTGGTATATATATATATATGGTTGATTTTATTATTATGAATATTGCTCCACATTAATTATTTTCAAAATAAAGATTTATTTTTTTGTGAAGGATATCAATAGAACGTGCTTCCTAGTGGGCAGCACTAGGGCCGTGTCCGTACCGGTGCAATAGATAAAGGTTGAGTGAGAATTAATTATGGTGATTATAATTGGTTTGACTAAGATTAATGGTATGATAGGTAGTGTGATTGTGGGGCCAATCACATTGACAGTCAGATTGTTGGAGCTCGGTTGACTTAGTGTCTCGGGGCCAGTCTACTGTCCATAGTGAAATGAATGATCTATTGGGTTAATTGAGATGTGAGGTGACAGATAGTGTGATTGCTGGAGCTCGGTTGACTAAGTGTCTCGAGGCCAATCATACTGATAGCCAGACTGCTGGAGCTCGGTCGACTTAGTGTCTCGGGGCCAGTCTGCTGTCCAGATTGGAATAAGTATTCTATTTGGAATCAAGTGAGCCTGTATGACTAGAGTGATGATGGGGTTGTTTAAGGTTTGCTATTATTAGGGTTCTATGAATCCTTCATAAATTAAACTAAACGTTTTCTACATTTAGTATATTTATAAAGGTAGAGTTTGACATTCGTGTGAAATGTGTGTATATACATATATATAAGAATGTCTGATTGTTATGGTTTAGTTTGAATGTATATATAGTATAATAATTTAGTCAGTGAGGTTTGACTCCCCTCAATTATTTTTTTTCAGGAGATCCCATATCGTCAGAACTTAGTTGTAGAGTTCCTTGCCAATGTTCTTCAGTCCCGACTATTTTATGCAAATGTATATTTTGCACTCTAATTTGTATTCTAGAAACTACAGTAGTAGTGTATTGTA
Source organism: Mallotus nudiflorus (assembly GCA_947683625.1). Classification (NCBI taxonomy): domain Eukaryota; kingdom Viridiplantae; phylum Streptophyta; class Magnoliopsida; order Malpighiales; family Euphorbiaceae; genus Mallotus; species Mallotus nudiflorus. The sequence continues at coordinate 90,082 of CANTUR010001599.1, forward strand.
TCGGAAGAATATTATATTGTTTTGATATTATATACTCTAAAAATTTGTATTTGAACACTGTACGATTATGTATTTATGTATGAAAAGATTTGAAGTATTTATTTTATATATTGATTCGGAAAATTTTAATTCTGTCATATTTTTATTTACTTATTGCATGATTTTTATTTTTTAAGGCTTGTTATGGGTTCCGGATTCGAAAGAATTTCCGTTCCCTAGCACCGGTCATGACTTATAATTTGGATCGTGACGATGTATCACCTTTATAATTGATTAAGTATAAAATAATTTAGATATATACTATATATTCATTATTTGAGCGTAATTTTTAAGTGCAAATAAAAATCTCTTACTAAAATGAAATATATAAATTCTCATTTTTTCAACTCAATTTACCTTCTGTTTAATTGTTGAAAAAAAAAAACCTTTTATTTAGATAAGATAAACTAAATATTTTATTAAGTTGAAACGACATAGTTTTATATCCCAGCGAATTTAAGCTGTGCTAGCAAAGCATCAACCTAACGGTGAAAAATGGAATAATTTCATTCTCTCTGATAATAGATAGTATCTCTGGAGCATTGGTTGGAAGTATTTATAGACAACTACAAGTGAATTGTTGGGGCTTTTTATCAATTTAGGGTGAAAAACAAAAAAAATTTTCCAATTTTAGATAGTTTGGAAACTAATTCTCAATTTGGAGTAAAAAATAATTACAAATAAAAATTAAGAATTTTATTCCACTATTATAAATGGCGGAAATACTAAAGGATAAAATATTTCCGCCATTTCAATGGGGTAAATAATTTTTGAAATAAACAAATAAATCTAACTTTGCCAATAAAAATAGTAAAATTCTGTAAAATTGTATAAAGTGTAGAAAATCCGCTAGCATTTGTTTAAATAAATAAATAAAAAAAATACAACTCCGCCATACTGAATGGCGGAGTCCTGCCAAATTTGGTTCCATTGATGAACTCCAATTCTTAAAGTCTAAAAGGTGCTTGGTTAATTAAAAATAGTTGAAGTAGGCAACGGCCAAGATTCATGCTCTCAAATAAACACAAAGTCTTAAAAGTTGTTAAAAAAAAAAAATTAAACACAAAGTGCTTTTTATTTTATTTATTGATCCCATATAATTTTAAGTTGCTACATTATTAATTTTTTTTAAATAAAAAAATATTTTTAATGGATCTGGTACATTTGTTGATTCCAAATTCGATTTTTCTCATAATCTTCTTTTTTTTTTATTAGTATTTTTATGTTATTATTATATTTATAATAATTTTTGTGTAATATAATATATTTTTATCTGTAATTTATTATTTTTATATGTAGATTTATATTTTATTAATTTTTAATATAAATCATTTTAATGATTGGATGATGATAATAATAATAATAATAATAATAAATTCATCATTTTTTGTTTTTTATTTTAATATTATAATGATTATAATCAATTAATTAAAATAATATTAAAAATAATATCATAATTATAATAATATTATGATTATTTTAATTTTTACATTATTATTATTATTATTATTATTATTATTATTATTATTATTATGCATGAGTGTGTTGTGTGTGTTTTGCCTAGTTTTTTTTTTTATTTTTATTTTTATTTTTAATTATTAGCATGATCACTTAATTATTAACTAATAATTAACCAATCAGCTTATCATATTATGCTACCCAATTGAATCTAAAAATTGCATATTTTGTGGAGAGCTATTTTAAATAAGCTTCCCACTGATAAGATTCTGTGAGATAAGGGGTTTCAATTGGCCTCTTGATGCCGATTCTGTGCTCATCATGATGAATCTTTAGACCACATCTTCTCGCATTGTGAATTTCCGGTTGCTATTTGGTCTTCTTTATTTAGCGTTTTTAATGTGCAGCTGAATATTTCTAATGGCTTTCTTAATCTTTTTAATTCATTTTGGAAAGTTAAATTCTCCTCACAGATTTAGGTGCTTTGGCGTGTTGGTGTTATTACCATAGTTTGGCTCATTTGGCGCATCTGAAATCATATTACATTTCATAATGATTTTCCTTCTATTTCCTCAGCTATTTGGAGTATATGTCGAGCTGTCAAGGAGGCTGAACTATTTCGTTCAGGTCATATGTCTTATGCTGTTTCAGATTTGCTTATCCTTCGGTGTTTCAAAATTGCAGCCATCCCAGGGCCTGCACCTGTTATCTTCCTCCTCCACGAGGATGGTTGAAGATCAACTTTGACGGAGGGTCTCTTGGTTCTTTTGCTGCTGGTGGAGTCATCAGGGATTGTTTCGGTCATGCTTTGGCTTCATTCTTTGCTCTTTTAGGAATTCACTATGCCTTCGAAGCTGAAATCCTTGCTGTTGTTATTGCTATTAAGAAGGTTTTTTCTTTTCTTCTTATCCTGTATGGATAGAAAGCGACTCAACTCTTGTTGTCGATTTATTGCAGAAACGTTCTCCAGCAGTTCCATGGTCTGTGCACCGACATTGGGAGGTCTGTCTCTCCTTGCTTCGCTCCATGCAAATTCATGTGTCTCACATTTATCGTGAGGGCAATCAGGTGGCCAACCGTCTTTCAACTCTCGGTCTCTCTTTGTCTACTTTAACTTGGTGGCCAACATATCCAGTGGAATATCAATCTCTCATGGTCAGTGATGCCATGGGTTACTGTAATTATAGATTTTTTTTAGTTCTTTTGTCCTTGGGTCTATTGGACCTTGTTTTCCTAATTCTTGTATTGACACTTATTTTAGCAGCCCGTGAAGTAGTTGGCTTTAGGGTGCTAATCTAGCTAGAACGCCATCGCCCATTATCTGATGCTTAATTTAAAGTATGAAATTTTATGGGCCAAACCCATACTTAGCCTCCTAAACTTATAATGAAAATCCTATTGGCCACATGAACTTTACATATGACCTTATACACACTTTAATTTGTATTCTTTTGTATATTCTAAACACCTGACTGTCCACATCAGCAAAATATTATTAAATGCAATAATGTTAAATGATGCCCAGTACTATTCATATCGTCCAAGAGGAATAAACTAAGCAAAACTACTCTACCTGAACAAAAGCAAGAGCATAATTAATTATTTCTACTAAAGTAGTAATTTAAGAACCTTTGCATGCAAATCTAAACCAACAATATTCATTCCTTCCTAATAACAAATTTAAGCTTTTTATTTGATTAGAGAAAACGACAGAAAGAAAAAAAAGAATTAGCATTTGTTCTTTGTTGCCACAAGATTAGCAACAAACATGGATCGGTATGGAAACACTAAAAGAAATCACCCACCAATATGTGGCAGTGTTTTACTTGAGAAGGAAACAACTAAAATGCATCACATAACTCAATACCAGCATAAGAAAACTACTTTTTATAATAGAGTTAAAATCCATATAGAAATTGGTATGACTTAAGAACTGAGTTTCATCAAATCGAATGCTGCATGACAGCAATATAATTCACAAAAAATTACACTATTTTTTTTTATCAATTAACATCCATTTAACATGAGAAAAAATACAGGAAATATAACAAAACTCCTTTTCTCTCAACCTCAACATGGCCTGTGCGCTGAGCAGCCCTTCCATCTTTGCTTCCTTGACTTTTCTCAATTGTAACACATCTGCATGAACACTCTTGACAATTTTATTGATAGCATCTGAAGCATCCTCTGTTGCTCCTCCACCATTGTTACTACCACCATATGGTGACAGTGGGTAGGGAGGCCAAGTAATCGGACGCAGATGCCCAGTGGGACCCATTGAGCCAAAACTCAAAGAATTAAAAAAAGTTGATAAATTGATGGATTAGAGGCATAATTGGGATTGGGGTTAGTGTTATGACTTGATTGGGGGCGAGGCTGAGAGTATAAAGGAGAGTCGCAACTAAAAATAGCAGATAATTCTCAAACTAAATCAACTAAATTAGAATACAAAATACCACAAAAACATAAAATTAATACTAACCCCATAGTTTCTGTAATCAAAGAACCTCTGACCTAGATTTGTAGATGTTCATGAAACTCCTAGGGTTTCTATTTCTCCATACTAACATATTGAATGTACAAATCAGGTATGAGAATCATCAAATTCAAACGTCCTCATCTTTTATTCACATTAATCAATTAATTGTTCGAGAAATAGATTGGTGATGATGAAATACAATGGTGAAGAAGAAATTGATTTATGAATGTCGAAAGATGATAAAAAAAATTAAAAATGGATGTTATCCCACATTGGCTAGAAGAGAAGGAATGAGAGAGTTAGTTGGTTATAAAAGGACTCCTTCCCCTCCTTTGTTAAGTGTGTCAATCACCACAAATATTTAGTGTGTGTTAATCACCATGTAATATTTGGTGTACTATTGAGATCTATTAGCTATATTAGTAGAGAATTTATGGAAAATTCTCTTGGGGTGTACTTTAGTTTTTGAATATGTGTGAGAGTTAAATGTTTTGTAGTATGGTTGTAATAATTTTCCATATAGTGACCATTTTTTCTCTTGGTTGTCTTTTGACAACGCCTGTGATTTTTCTCTATTTGAGAGTTTTTCACGTTACATTAATGTGTGTTTTTCTCTTTTATTTCTTAAATATTTTTTGTTCATGTTGTGATCTAAAGTGGTGAAGGTACTTGTTGGATTGTGAAGGGCTCATTTTCCCCAACAATTGGTATCAAAACCAATGGTTTAGTAAGGGGATAAGTTTGAAGACAACATAGGAATTTCTTTAAAATTTTTAACATGCTTTATAGTTGCGGCTTTCTCCGATTTTCCACATCAGAAAAGATTTTTCAGAAATTGTTGTGAAATTAGAGGTCCTTTGTATTGTGTTTATAGAGTGTGGTATTGTGTACATAAGTACAACTAAGAAAGTTTTGTCACAAAGACTATAATTGCCTGAGAAAGTTGGGACTTAAGTGGTACCATTTGTGTCCCCCCAATCTCTCCTGAAAACTTTCTTAGTGTATGTTGTAGACACAATTGTTCACTTATTTATCACGAGTGAGGTCACTATAGCAAGAAGTGCTATTCAAGTATACGAATGTACTATGCATTGTTAAGTAAAAATGAGGTTGAGTTTGAGGTGGAGAAATTTGATAAGTATGTTGATATTGATTTGTGACAAGATGAAGTCAATGATAATTAATTTGGTTTACACAAGAATTTGAAGGTGTGGCAATTTTGGCACCTAAAGAAAAATTACTGATGGAGCGAGGTTTGACAAATTACTCAAAAATCGGTAAATAGAGATGCTGATATTGTTGAATATAGATGCTGATATTGTCACCATTAGTGAGTCTCTTTTCTCCATAACAGACTGAATTATCCTTTTGGCATGTTATTGATCTCCAAAGTTTTCCATGGAAGAGGACATGTTACTGCTAATGGGTCCACAAGTTTGCATAAGGGCATTGGTTGACAGTTGATGCAAGGTGTGTGGTGAAATTGATGTCGATGGCTAATGAGCTTCTTAGAAAAGTCAACATTGGAAGTTGCACCATAACTTATTAGTAGTTTCTTGACATGAATTGGTCGATGTGAAAATTCTTAGAGTTGGTGAATTCCAAGTGTGTATACTCTTATAGTGGAGTATAAAAATTCTTATTTTTAGAATTGTGATTGTCATAGTTGATGGTAAGGTAGCTGTTGTTCTTTTAATTTTTTTTAATTATGGTGGAGATTGTTGAAAGATGATAAAAAAAATTAAAAATGGATGTTATCCCACATTGGTTAGAAGAGAAGGAATGGGGGAGTTAGTTGGTTATAAAAGGACTCCTTCCCCTCCTTTGTTAAGTGTGTCAATCACCACAAATATTTGGTGTGTGTTAATCACCATGTAATATTTGATATACCATTGAGAGCTATTAGCTATATTAATAGAGAATTCATGGGAAATTCTTTTGGGGTGTACTTGAGTTTTTGGGTATATGTGAGAGTTAAATATTTTGTAGTATGATTGTAATAATTTTCCACATAGTGAACATTTTTTCTCTTGGTTGTTTTTTGACAACGCCCGTAGTTTTTCTCTATTTGAGAGTTTTTCACGTTAAATTATTGTGTGTTTTTCATTTTTATTTCTCAAGTATTTTTTATTTATACTATGATTTAAAGTGGTGAAAGTACTTGTTGGATTGTAAAAGACTCATTTTCTCCAACAATGAAGAGCAAAAGCAAAGATAAATGAGAGAAAATGAGACACAGTATATGCACTTTGAAAAGTCGTGAATAAAGTAGGGAGGAAATGACACGTCTACAACTTTTTTGTTTCTCATTCTCACAAACAACGTTTGTTTGCACGCAGGCTGCCAACTAGGTAGCCAAGCATTTAGAATATACAAAAAATATAAATTAAGATGTCTATAAAGTCACATATAAAGTTCTAATAGCTAATAGGATTTTCATTGCAAGTTTAGAGGGCTAATTATGGGTTTGGCCAATTTTGTGCAAAATTATTGGCTTAAAGGACGTTCATGCATGTCATTTTGTACAAAATTATTGACTTCAAGGATGTTGCTTTTCCTATTCTTGCATTAACTTACCCAACGCAAATAAAGAAAAAACATGTCTACCATATGAGATGGCAGACTTGGTCAAAATTTTTTTAAAAAATTCAAGTCCCATCTCTGCCGGTGCCGAAAAAAAATTTTCCTACCTTAGGGTGACTGTTAAAATAATGAATTGTTGCACATGCATAGTTACATACATAGTTACATGTCTATGTCTAAGCACACAAAGGATGTCAAGGAGTGGTAGTATAAGGAGATTAGCTAATTCATTTTTGTTAGAATTTTTTTTAATACTAGATGACATGTCTGGACTGGTATATATGGGCCGCTTGATGATAAGCTTTAACGTGGAAGAATGCTCTAAATAAATCCATGGCATTTTTAGAGTTGTGATGTCTTATAGGTGGGTGTTGTCAACCTGTAATGGAATGTTGGATGATTTTAGATGGCACAAGTATCATTGAATTATGAATTAGATGGCAAGGAAGCCACAAAATGGCTACTGATACAATTTATAGGCAATGAATTACAAATTACCATGTAACGATGTAGGATAGCAGAATTCCTGTGAATATCGTGTAGTTGCATGCACTTAAGTTTTGCTCTCGCTAGACCTAATCAAAGTGGCAAACTAAACACAAATGAGTGTTTGATATTTCAAATTAGCTGTTGATGTTGCATGTAAAAGGTGTCATGTGTGTAAATTGTCATATGAGGGATTATGTTTTATCATTAATTCAAGGGATTATAAATGATTGAAAATTTTTATGTTTTATCATTAATTCAAGGGATTATGCATATGTTCAAAAAGACTACATTAATGGTCCATTATTACAGAACCCTTTCTCTAACCTTTGACCATTAACTATGTAAGCAAATCCACGAGCCAGGTTCTTCAGTTTTCTCTCATGCAACTCCAAATTCGAAGTCGCGGTGCCATCCGTAAAGAAGAACACTCATAATCCTTTAACAAACGCCTCATGGGCTATCGTTTTACAGTACAAATTAGTCATAACTCCCGTTATAATAAGCTCCTCCACAGTTCCTATATCCGACAACTGTTCCTGGAGGCGTGTATTAGCAAAACAACTATAAGTATTCTTCTCCACCACTTCACCTGCACTTGCTGCTACTAGCTTTTCAATCTCCGACATGAGCTGAGCTTCAGCGGTGCCATCTATGACTAGGTCAACATTCCACCATTCACCGAGCATGCCATAATCGGCAGGAGACTTATGACAGTGGCGCGTGAAGAAGATGGGGATAGAAGCACGGCGACAAATGTCAATGGTTTTAAGAAGGTTGGGGAGGATCGATTCAACCATTGAAGAAAAACGGTTCTGTGCGTCAATTACTAAAAGAACAGAGGTTTTGGGGTTTGGGTTTCGTTTTCTGATCTCATATTTCTTGTACAATGATGAGAACTTTAATGATGCAGAGGTTGCCATTTATTGCTTTCTACTGGAAAAGAATCAAGAAACTATAATGTGAGTGGGTTTGCTTTAAATATTTCTTGCATTTTGATTCTTTCTGAAATTAAGAACAATAAGAATAAGAACAGGAACATCAACATCAAAACCAAAATCATGTATTAGTTGATACTTATCTAATTAATTAAATGAAAAATGCCCAATGATTTTAGGATCAATAATTTACTGGGCATACTACATAAGCAGCTCCCTGAACTTGCCAGTTTTCGTTATTTTGGTCACTCAACTTACATTTTTTTTCCATTTAAACCAATCAACTTGCCAATTTTGCTATATTTAAACCCTCAATGTAGATGTGGGAGAGAAGGTGAAATCATACATGGAGGAGAGCGTTAGAACATGAGTAGGCGAATAATAACATCTTACAAGGTTTTTTACTCCTCTTTATTGGAGTAGTTCAACCTCTTCTTCTTCTTCTTCCTCTTCCTCTTAATTTAGTTTGGAAAAAAAAATTTCCTTCCCCCTAGCAAGATCTTCATTTTGATTAGTGCAATCATATTCATCAATTTTTTTGTTGTTGGAGAAGGTGTAAATGGCATTGCATAGGCAAATGGCATCACAAAGTAGTGTTACTATGCAAAATGAATTTATAATGTTGATGTGTTATTGCAACGAAACAACTGTTTTGAAAATGTCTTTGACCAACACAAATCTAGGGAGAAGGTTTTTTGGCTATCGTCGATATATTGTAAATGTTGCATGTTGTGATTTTACTGTTATGTAATTAAAATAGGGTTTTGAAATTGAAATTGAAAAAAATCCCTCCTTTTTGCAACTTAGAAGGCAGCATAAATGTGGTTACTTGTAGTGGTATGATCAACCTATTCTTGATTACATAAAGCATGTAATATCACAGTTGTTGATTAGAGCTAGAGAGGTTGAAGTTGAAAGGGATAGAGTAAGAGCTAAAGCTAATAAATTGAAGTGGATGGTCATTATGTTAAGTGTGATTGTATTAATGCAATTTATTTGCATTAAGTTTAGTATATTGGTTTAGAGAGTTTAGTATGTTGGTTTAGAGAGTTTAGTATGTTGGTTTAAATAGTTTAGTATTTAAGAACATCGATGTTAACTGACCTAGCTAGAGATGTAATGTAGTTTCTTAAATGAAATGGTGAAATCAAGTATGCAGTTTATGTTGGTATAATTTTGCCAAAGTGTGTTTTATAAACCTGCAGTACAATTTTGTTATAGTATTTTTATACCTATAAACGTCAGCTATATAGAAAATGCAAAACCAAACAACAATTTGAAGATTGAAATACTACAGTGAGCTATATTAAACTAGTCATCACATTACAATAATCTATCAAAATAGATTCCCACATATTGAGCTGAACAAAATATAATTGACCTAAACAAGATCTGAGTTGCCAAATATCTTGTAGTTTAAAGAATGAAACAAAAAGCTTAATATGAAGTAGTTTCAACATACATAAATAGTTAACCTAGCACAAAACATCATATTTGTTTGTTGAAAGATACTCAAATTACATTTTAAAACTAGATGTCCCCTTGTTGTCACCAGGTGTTGGTTGACTCATAATACATCCTTGTAAAGCAGTTGATCTTTTTGTAACAGAATTTTGATTTAATGATATACCCTATAAAGTGTCATCAACAGATATTATTCTTCTCTGAATGTCTCTTCTTTGTTAAGGTTGCCTAGATGTGATTGCTGCCTTTCCTTTAAACTTAAGGCTAGGTGGTTTAAATCCAACATCACTAGTTGTCTCCCCAACCATTGTAATGTTTCTATAGTTAATCACTTTAGTGTGTTTCACTCTACTTTGAAAAAGGACAAACCCATGAAAAAATTTAACATCACTTCATGCTTTACTAATAATAACTCAATTCAAATATATAACTGTTGCATATTTAACTACACATCACTTATTTTTTCAAGTGCAAACCCTGTGTCCAGGTTGGTGTACATACTATAACCCTTACCTAACTTCCCTTTTTTGCTCGTTGATGATGCCATTTTTAGGCCTGCTCTTTTACTTCTAGCTATAATGCTCAAATCATTGCCCTTGCCCTTACTCCTCCCTTGAATAACACTTGAATGACTTTCATAATTTTGGCTTCCTATAGTGAACTATATATAAAATACTGTCAATAAGAAACTTTTGACAACATTTTCAGTCATATGTATAACCACAGGGAAAATTAACAAACCTGACATTGATGTTTGACTTGTGTAGAAGTGTTAGGTATAGAAGCCCTATTAACAATTAGAGCAGATGCTTGATTTGCATAAGCTCTCTAAGTAATGATTTTTGCACAATTAGTATTAATTAACATGTCATAAAATATAATAGAAAAATAAAAAAATATGCACATTTACTGAACAGTAATTTATTTGTAGACACTTCTTTTTACTAACATCCTTTTTTATTATGACTTTGTTGTTTGCATAAGCTACAAGTCATTTTGGCTCTTCGTCTTAGAAATTTGGTAACTTTTTTAGTTCATCTCGTGGCTTCCTTCTATTTCTTTTTAGTTTGCCTGGCATAGTCTTCATTGGTGGTGGCTCAATTGGAGGATGATCTCTTGGCTACCACATTCTCATTCCAGGTACAGGCTGAATGAAATGCGAATAGGTCTTCAGGTATGTTTCTTTATGAAACCATTTAGATATCAATTCCGTTGGCTCCAAATTTCTATATTGTAATGCACAAATGGGATATGTGTAGGGGATGCCCTTCAATTGCCATGAATTATAGTTGCAAGTTTGTTTCCTTAAATCCACTGTATGACCATAACCTTAAATCCAGTATTTCCATTCCATATAATATTACTTTATTGAATGCTTTTATTCTTTTCAAACCTAGACATTGCAGTGGGGGCAATGCCATATATCCATATGTTTGTAAACTCTCTAATCACTTCAATTATTTGTATTCCTTTTATTCTAATATCATTCAATATTATGATAATTGACTTATGCTTTGGCATTAAAATCCAAGCATTAAAAGTCTCACACATGTTATTCTCAACAACATCACATTTTGTGTCAGTCCTTTGATAAACCCTCACCCATTTTCTGTATTATAGCACACTAGCTCCTCAATAATACCTTTTCCCAACTTATTCAACACCATCAAATTATCCTTAAATTCCACCTCAAAGCTACTCCTAGCACACATCTAATATCTCTTTCTTCTCTTTTTACCTCTCCATTTTTTTTACTAATTAGCCCAAATGTGCCCAGCACACATTCTATGTTCAATATTAGGCAATTCTTTCATAATAGCAAGCACCAAACCCTATGAAAAGATACAAGTCAGTTAAAAAAAATAATTAAGTCAGCATACAAGTTAGTTAAACAAAATTAATTAATCAATTAAAATAATTTTTTTCTAACCTTTTGCTTATCAAAAACTAAAACAAAACCTACTCTTGTGCCTATTTTTAGATCATCTCTAATTACTCTAAGGAACCACCTCCATATTTCCTTATTCTCAACTTGCACAATTGCCCAAGCTACTAGATACATCTGCCCATTGGCATCTTTAGCTAAAGTAGAGAGAAGTTGCCCCCTGCATACCCTTTTTAAAAAGCAACCATCCAAGCCTATCACTTTTCTACAACCTTTAAGAAAACCTTGTTTCATTGCATTCAGGCACATATATAACCTATCAAAGATTACCCTTCCTCGCTGGCTTATGTCAGTCTTCATAAAACATATGCTACCTGGGTTTAAGGCTAAGACTTCATTTACAAACCACTCAAGCTTACTGTTTTTCTCCGTGTAATCACCCATGAACTGAGACATAACTCGAAACTTTGCCCTACTACAAATTGTTGTACCCATTTTAACATTCAGTTCCTTTTGCAAACCTCTTGAAGTTTCCATAACTTGATAGATGGATGGGAGATTATTCTATCTTTGTAGTAGCTTGTAAGGAATTTTGATGTACACATCCTATTTTTTTCTCCAATAGGTGTGTAGTGGATTGTATGTCTTCAAAGTGAAATCCTTTGTATTCCTATCAATGCTTGTGCTTAGAAACCATTTGTAGCCATTTGCCTTACATTTAGCCCTTACTCTACCAGATTTATTTGGCTTTAAAGTTAACTGAACACCCTTTATAATAGCATATTTTATTATTGCATGCTTGAACTGAATTGCATTCTCAAAGACTATGCCAATTTCAAATAAAGGAATTTGAGTGTTAGGTTTATATTGAACCCTTACACATTGTTTGCTCATAGGCACTTTATCACTGCTATATTCTTCAACATCACTCAAATCACTACCTAGATCATCACTGTCAAAATATTGCTTATCTCCAGCAACTGTCCCTGTATACCTATTCTATGATCTACTCAAATCATCAAAACTAATATCAACTTTAGCTTCCCCTAATTCTATATAGTCCATATCTTTACCACTCTACCTTTTTGGCCTTGTCTGCCTATATTTTCTTAACTCATTTTGTGCAACAACATCTTCCTCATTTAAACCACTACCTCGATCTTCAACATTTTCAATATCCTCTTCTCTAAGCAACTCACCATTAATGTTACTCTCTTCTTTACAACTACCATTGTCCTTAATCTCATCTTCATCAACATAAGCAGCTCTACCTTTAACATCCAGATTTGCTCCAGCTTCCCCTATATCAACTCTAGGCTTTGGTCCAACTTCATAAGCAAGATCATTACTAGCTTAAGCACTGTCACTTGTAGGCACCTCAAAAACCCTTAAACCTACTGTGTTCCCTAATTCCATATCCTTTTATAGTTTATGAGTTATGGATATGTTCTTAGATGTAGCCATACACTTTGTTTGTGTATTTATATGCTTCTTACCATCACTACCTATTGCCCTAATTTTTTTCTTTTGACTTTTCTACTTAGTTGTCACTTGTGGGACCATATTTTCACCACTTCCACTTTTTACACCTTTTATAAAAACTTGAACCACTACAAGATCAGGAGTCAAATGCTTCAACAAGTCCATTAAATCTTTATCATCTTTCATATCTCTTAAACCCTCATTTAGAGATAGTCCTGGAACCTTGTAATATAGTTTAAACTCACTATATCCTAATTTCTCTACCTTATTAGCCAAGTCTAAATAACAAATCCTATCAACATCCAACCCATGTCTACCCATAAATTCTCCACCTATGTAACAACTAAGTCTTGCATATGGAAAAATTAACCTCCATGATTATAAAAATGGCAAACTTCTCTATTTTGTAAAATTAGTAGTTGAAAATATATATTAAAACACAACAATAATTATAAATATCCACATTTTCACTCAATATGTACATTTTTACCTAATTAAGCAGGAATAAATATTGAAATATGAGATTATATATTTTAATGTCCAAATAACTAATTGCTAAATAAAGAATGGTAAAAGTTAAATTCCTTAACTGTATATAGCAAATTAAGACATGCAATGACCTCAGGGAATATTGTTTACTTTAAGACAAAATTATGAGTGTATAAAAAAAAACCTAACTAAATCACATAAAAACCAAATTATTCAACACTGAAGTTTCAACAAATTCAGATGGCAAAAAGTTACCTTATATTCTTTCTTATATATGCTGCCTATTTTACACGCCATATGAATTCTTTCAATGAGGAACTGTTACCATCAACTGTGTGCTTCGCCACTATGCCCTTTTACATTGTCATTTTTAGCAAATACATAAATTCTTATCTTGGATTTCAGTTTGCTTCGTGCATTTTCCAACTAAATCGATTGCAAGGTTGAGTTTCTATAACAATTTCATCATATTTTCACCAAATTTCCCTAGTGATTTAATTTTGTTTCAATTTGTATATTAGGTTTAAATTGGGGCTAGGTTAAATTAGGGGTAATTTAATTAACCGGATTTCATGAAAAATTTACCACTTATTTTTTATTTATTACATGTCATCTTATGTGTCATCCTATTTAGCACTGTGTTAGTGCGCTTGAACAACACACACTTAATCAATTTGCAAACTGTGCGAGGAGGGGTTTGAAATTGGCAAGTTGAGTGGCCAAAATGATGAAAACTGGCAAGTTCAGGGGGCTGCTTATGTATTTTGCCAATTTACTTCTTCCATTGACCACATCTTTGTGTGATGGTGGATTTATGATGATAGAAAGTGATGAGGATACTTGTTGATGAAGATATGTATATTCCAAAATGGTATAAATTGTTGTATGTTGACATATAAATGACTTGGATTTGTAGGGTATGGATAATATCAAACTATTTTTTAATTAATTTGTGCTTTTAATTAGTGGTTGCCTATTTTGACTGGCTTGCATCCAAATCCTAGTTTACAAAATAAAATATTGGAGTTTTGCATAAGCAAATTTAAGACATGTTCTTTTGTAGTAGGGTCACTTTGATTTTTTTGGACATTATTTATAACTAGTATGTGATATTAAAATCCTTTTTTTTACGCTATTTTCTTAACATAGTATAAATGAGTGGGTCTCTTGTTGAAATCATACAATAATGTGTGTGTGTGTGTGTGTGTATATATATATATATATATATATATATATATATATATATATATATATATATATATATATATATATATATATATATATATATATATATATATATATATATATATATATATATATAGTGATGCTAAACGGATAGAATCTAGTCAATTTTTTTGCTAAAAAGGGTATTACTGTAATTTTAGGTTGAGTATAAGGGTTATTGATGGTAAACCATGGTAAATTATCAAGGTGAAATGCCCATAATATCCTATATTAAAAATTTTGGTCATTTTGGATTTCAAATTTAAATTCACCTTAGAGATAAAAATAATTGCTGCCTTAGGAAGGGATTTTCTTTAGAGCATAACACCATATGAATATTTTATTCTAAATCTAACCTATTTTTTGGTATCAAACCAAAGTTTCAAGCCACAAATCTATGGAGGTGAAGAGGAAGAAGATAAAGCATTATGTAGTTTTTAAAGGGACTTAACCTGGTATAATTACTTCATAGGAAGAATGTTCAGCTTGTGTACTTGGGTTCAATGGATGTTTGTATGATTCATTCTTAACTATGGAAGAAGCAGTAGAAGCTTGGAATGTATATTTTGAGTTAAACATCGATAATGAAAAAAGTTCAATCAAAGAAGGAATTTCAAACATGAATCTACTAGATTTTAGAATGGCAATAGTGGAAAAATAACGATTTATGCATGTTGATGAAGAATGGAACCATCAGGATTAAATTATTGCATGGTTGGAATTTACATTATTTTTGTTGTATTATTTTACTATTATTCTTTATAGGTGTAATTGTTAGCAAATAATTACATTAAAAGTTAGTGTAAGTAATAGTTTTTAAATATGTAATGTTATTATGAAGATTTAATGGGCAAAAATATCTCAAGTACTATTCTTTCTCTTTATCTATCAATATTCATTATCTTCAATATTTTCTAAGGTTTCATTTTTGTATCTAATTCACCTATTCAAATAGCTTTAGATTAAATCTTCATAATTGGTCCCTCTTATTAAATATGATCATTCATTGAGTATAAATGAACAAATTGAGAGGCAAAAGAAAGATGATATTTGATTTTAAATCTGCGAAAGCTCTTATAATGGTTATGGAAAGAAGGCAATCAAATTATTCCTTTATTAGCTTAGGCATTCTATCTAGGCTTACAATCTCTATTTGAACTCTATTTGTTTTATTTCATATCTCTTTAGATTTTGAACATTTGAATGCTTGAACTCTGTTTATTTTATTTTGATTCCTTTTCAACATTAATAGATCTTATAAGTTTATTATAGAATCCTTAACCAGGTTACTTGATATACTCACAAGCTTTACCATGTTACTTGATATACTCATAAGCTTTACTATGTTACTTTTTTTTGTCACACATGTTACTTGATATATAGTCATAAGCTTTATTAGAGACAGCACTACAACTCTATCAATCCATACACAGGGCTACTCTAAATAGTGTAGTTTCATTTTTTGGTTCATTAGTTAATTTATAATGACCTGTGTATATGTAGTTACAAGTTTTATTAGAGACAATGCTATAGTGCTATCAATCCATTTGAATTGCGATTAGAGACAATGCTGCTCCAAAACGGTGTAGTTTCATTTTTGGGCTCATTAATTAATTTATGATGACCTGTGTAAATATACAATACTTAGTTACCAGTTAACTGTGTAACTATATACGTAATTAGTTATAATGGGAATAAACATGCATTGTTCATTTCTCTTTTAGCATAGTTTGTTATGGTATCAGAGCACAATAACTTCTCTCTCACTCAATTGAAGCTTTCTAAGTTTTGGAAAATAAGCAAACAACCAAAGCAATTTAAATGTTTGAATCAAATGGAGAAGTTAAGTAGATAAGATAAATGATCCAATGGAATAATTCATATATTAAATAACATAAATATAAACCACCATAGCATTTCTTAATATAACTAAAGAGAAATTAGAAATCATTAAGAATATTAAAATTTTAGTGAATCAAATAAATTGAGACTGTTATCATTGGAATTTGTTGTCCTTAGTTCTAGTATTGTTAATGCTGCTTCTTTTAATGCTACATCTTCCAACTCCTTTGCAAGTCGTTCCTTTTCCCTTTGCCTATTCTACTTAAGGTATATGTTATAAAGTGCTATTAGAGGCTCTATTTTGAGGATTGTGTTTTTGACGAATGTATCTTATTTTTTATCTTTAAGTTGTTTATACAGTTGCACTTCGAGCTCCAGGATAAGTTGTTCAAGTTCTTTTCTTACAGATTTATAAAGAACTTTTTAGTCTTGCTTGGATGACAACTCTATGGTGAAGCTTGTTTACTGTTCATGGATGGATTTGATATTTGTTTGTTTCTTTTATTTTTTGGGTGTGCATGTGTGGACCATTTTACTTGAATGATATTTATAAGACAATTTCAAATTCAAATACATAAATGCTTCTTGAAATATTCATTAATGAAGAAACTATAAAATTAGGTTGCTCAATATAGTAATTATGAGCAAGCATCATTTTTATGGGCGAGGTGGTAATGATGCTGATAAGCTTAAATTAGCGTGTAAGCAAAGATAAGATTATTAAGGTAATTGTCATGCCAACGTTCGAAATTGAAAACATCTTATTGTAAACGGTGTCATTTGTGAGTGCAAACTGGTTAGATTCATAAATTGAGTAAGCCAACGCAGTAAATTTACTTATAAGCAATTATAAGCATAATTCAGTCATGCTAACATTGGAAAATGAATCATTTTATACTTATATGGTGTTGTTTACGTAATATTAATTAAATATTTTGAATGTTAAAAATAATCAATTTCCATATTCATTTGTTGTCAAGTGAAAAATAAGCTTTTTTTTTTTTCCATTAACGCCATATTTATTTATGAATTTGCATTATTAAGTATACATTTTGTATTGTGGATAAAAATTACATTAACATATTTCAGAATTTGAATTTGATGAAGTACTATATAGTTTTTTTTATTTTAATCATAATGGATTCCACAATAAGCTTATATTAACGTACTGAATAAAATTAATTAAAATTTGGCCAAGGGAAATATATTAAAAGACTACATGACCAGCAAAAGACACGATGGTCATGTAGAGCATGCCACAAAAAGTTAAAGAAACAAGAAAAACAAAACCACCCATGAACAGTACACAACCTTCACTATAAACCTAATACAAAAGGAAACAAAGCACAAAACATAAATATTATGATAGTAAGTTGCATTTGTTCTATTTGTTTCTTCGTTGCACTTAGCTTTTTTCCCTTTTTCTTAGGTGATGGTTTGGCTGAAGTATCTACTGCTTCATAAAGTTGGGCATTAAATTCTTTTTAGTGCTCCTTCACCTTAGACTACTCGAGTTCAAGGTAGAGGTCGTACACCTTAACCAAGGGATGGGGAATGAGGAGCTCACTTTCTATCAAAAGATTACCTCAAGTATTTTTATTTCTAGTCAGGTACACCTTAACCTCTTCATGTAGGTCATCGATCTATTTTTTCATTGCTACATACAGTGCCTCGAGTATTTTTAGGAAGGTGAAATCTCCCATTCACTTGTTGGTGCACTGCCTACATGTTTTGCCATTTTGAATAGCTGCTTCCTAAACTAATTTTTAATATTAATGGATAGTTATATGTCTTAGAGTAGATGTATTCGCTTCTTTTTATAATGATAGAAGTTGTATATGTTAACCTTAATTTGAGGAGAATTATTTTGGCAATAAAATATTACCATTCTTTTATTTATCCATTTATGTAATTTGTGTAATTTTACATATTTTAAGTCAATATTATTTTTAATTTATCATAATATGTATGTAATTTAATTACAGTTGCATGATTGAGCTTATAAATCTATATTTTATTTATCAAGAGACAAAATTAACTTACTTAGATGAGTAAATCAAACTTCACCAATATTGAAGATATAATAATGAGTTAAGTTTTTTTATTTTGGTCCTGCTTTAATTGCCAATGATATATTAAAAAATTATGTGATATTAGTTTTTTTTATTGACTTTTTTTTAATTATAAATCACATGTATAAGTAACTCAGGGACTTACAACACTTTAAGAGTTATATTATTATACATGGCAATATATAAATGTATTGAAAATGTGAAGCGAAAAAGTATCATATAGTCAATCTAAACATAAGCATATCAATATTTAGCAACTATTAATATAATGTCCATATTGTAGTCATATATAAATATTCAAATGGAATCCAAATAAAGAGATTTAAGTCCAGGCCATTCTGAGCAATAATCATCTCGAATTTAAGTTGCTTTCTTGAATTCTATTATCCATTGTTTTACTAAATCAAGTTGTTGAAGTAGCATCTTGCTACTAATCTCATATTGCTTCCTCGTTAGCTATTTCTGTCATTGGACTTCTTCAGCTCGGTGTAAAAGTTCACCATCTTCGGCCTCAATCTTAGCAATTTATTTCTTTAAAGTACTTATGTGCTCTTCATTTTTTTATTAATATGTCTAGATTTCAGACAACTCTTTCAAATGTGCATCAATAGATTCCTTCTAGACTTTGGTTTTAATAACCTAATGTTTCACATCTTCAATCTTACCGTGTAGTTCATCAATGGTTTTTGTCACTTGAATAAAAGTTTTGTATGTTAAATTTATTTTTTGAAGAGCTTCATTAAGAGATTCAACTTAATTTGGCATTTTGTCAATAGTGCACAGTATTGAAATCGATGATTTTATTGCATGCAACTACTATGAACCAAGAGAAAATAAATCACTTTATAAAATGTATTTTAATTGATATTTTTTTGCTTTATTGATGTCTTCCCTTGTTAAAGATGATGGTTGAGGCAGAGTATTAATATTGTCTTCTTCAAGGAAGCTGAAGTTCACAGCAGACAATGTATCCTTTAGTGAATCATGTGCATATGCTCTTTAAAATCGCTCCATCTTATCACTATGATAAGTACTAATAATATATAATTTTTCATTATAAGTGATATTACAAGAAAACATATATACATACCAATCTTAATCAACTTCACCACACAATACCTGTATAACAGATGAAGTTTTATTCATCTGTTTGGTGGAATCACCAAGCAAATAATGAAAATGTCCTTCTTCAATTTTATTTACTGTGGTATAATTACAAGGTTCCATCTCATATAAAATTGATTGAATAGCATTGGTCACTTTAGTTATATCTTCATTTGTATTATATTCTTTTGGATTTTCCTTATCTTCATTTGATACATCTAGTGGATCACTTTGGGTATTAGCAAACTTCCCTATTTTAATTAGCCTACTCGACCTTCTAATTAGAATGTTTAGACACTGTTTTCTTTTTTTAACCATAGCTTGATTAGTGGCCATGTGCTTTAATTTCCTTATCTTTTGCATGCTAATACCCATATTTTTCTCCGTTTTAGAAGTAGCATTATCCTTAATTTTCGTAGTTATTGTCTTTCTTTTCTTACTGGGAGAATGCTGAATGAGAGTTTTAAGACCTTTACAAATAACGATAACATCAACATATTTGTGTTTGTACATGTTTGAATAAAAATATAATAAAATAAAAAATTGTATCTACTAATCAATAAAAGGCAAATACTTTATAAAGTTCTGTCCATTGGAGTTCCAATCAAATTAATGTATTTGTCACTCCAAAAGGTTGTGAACCAATCAACATGCAGTTGCAATGATGGTGTTACACAACACTTTAGTTGATTCAAAGCCTGTGACCACATAATGACTCGACCATTTGTAGTTCGCAAATTACTCAAACCTACATCCTCCAATGAGGGATATGGTGCTTGATCAAAACCAAACTATCTAGCCCACAAGTATGGATGGTACGTTGTAGGAGACAATTTGGGCCTGGTCTTATCGAAAGTTAATGATCCACCGCATACAAAAATCCTCTTATGTGTGAAGGTGTAAAAGAAAATCTTCTCAATCTCCTACTGATTTTCCTCTACATCTCTGTGCCAAATAAAATTTAACCAATTCTTTGATTCTTCATTAGGAAAAATGAAACATCTTCTTTGGTCTTTAACTTTAAATGGTTGAAAAAATACATAACATCTTCCTTGCTCATAAAACAAGTGCAACTATAAAGTTGAATTCCAATTGGAAGGCTAGAAGATTTCAGTTGGGAACTTCTAATTTCTAAAAAATATACAAGTAGCCAAAGTTGAACCAACCACAGAGATCCTCCAAATTTAAAAAATGGCTTGCAAGAATGCTAGTAGTTAAGGGATCTATAAGTAAGGCCATGGAGTATTGATCCAAGAGTAAAAAATTTCCCTGATGCCAAAGCTCTGGCCAAATTTATGTATTCAATAGATGGCTTCCTAGAGCTTGGGCACATTAAAAACTTGCATATTATCACCCAAAGGAACTTAACATGTTCCGTGTCATCTGGATTACCCTTGGACTTAATTCTATATTGAATTAATGAGTGATATAATAAGTATTTTGTTAATGCAGTTGTAAACTTTATCAACTTAGAATTCATTCTGTTTGCAGTCATAATTAGCTTGGAACTCTTTCTCAATCTTATCCCTTAGAGTGATCTTCTATTGATCTATAAACTACTTGAGTGTACTCATTGAATGAATATATCCATTAAAGTATGAATGCATAGTTTCACTCCTTTGAGTTGACACCATTGCAGCCCAAAATAGGTGCTTGAGGTAAACCAGTACCCAACTTCACCTTTCTGAATATAACTTAGCGAGCTAGTCATTCCTCTCTAGTTCGTAGTCTGTTAAAAATTTGCTTCAGTTTTGCTTAAACATGCCAATGTTAAAGCTGTCATATATAAGATATTTAAATTCAGATACAACTTTAAAAAATTCCTTAACGTGGTTGAATTTTTTCAAAACCTTGCATATTATATGCCATATACAAAATTAATGAATAGTCTCAGGCATTACCTTTGTCATAGCCTGTTTTATGCTCTCACATTGATTGGTAATTATGGCGATTGGATGTATATTGCCCATGACAGTTAGCCATGTCATGAAAAGTCATTTGAATGATTCAATGTCTTTATAGGAAACTAGAGCACAACCTAACACGATAGATTAGCCATGTTGGTTGACATCGACAACTATTGCAAATGGCATCTTGTAATGGTTAACAAGATACATGGTGTCAAATGTGATAACGTTATGGAATTCCTCATATGCAGCTTTACTATAAGGATGAATCCACAAGACGTTCCTTAGTTTTCCTTCATCATTAATATCGATAGAATGGAAAAATTCCCTTTCTAGCTGTTGCATCTTGATAAACAGCTGTCGAATTGACTTGATATCGCCCCTACTTAGCATCTTCTTCCTTTCACTATGGATGAAATTCCTACAATCCTTTAAAGTGTTGCTAAAATTTAATGGGCCACCATATTGTACTTTTATAAGTCTAACAATATTGCATGGCCTAATGCCTACAATATCATTTGCTATAAGATTTTGTTTCATGTTGGACTTAAATTCCTATGAGTAGCCATTAACCTACTAATCTTTATAGTAAGCTCATGGTTATGTTTATCTTTAATTAAACTAACAACCCAAACCCTTTCATTACTCACTATATTTAAACATATATGACAACTTATACTCTTGCTTTTCCTTTTCGCATATGATTTTCTACTTCTGTCACAGCTTATTGTTTGATACTTTCTAGCACCATCATTGCTCTTCTGTCCTCCTCTTATTGTCACTGAGAATCCTTTCAACTTTGCATGCTTTTGAAACACTTGAACAATTTTATCCAAATTTGTAAAATACATGCTTGGGTTAAGACCTATTTTGGTAATATAGTTATTCGTCGATCTATCTTCTATTTCATTCACCTCATCATTTGGACTATCTTTGATTTTAGGCACATAATCCATTGGACTATCTTCGATTTCTAGCTTATCATCAGTTGGACTATATTCTATTTACTTTCTTCATTATTAGCCATATCACATTCTTCCTCTTTTTCTACCGTAACATTTCTATTTAATGAATTTTCACATTCATAACCATCATCAATTATCTATTGAAACAAATGTTTTCTCGTTGACATATTATCGTCTGAAGTTTCTTTTTCTAATTATGAAGATATCAAAATTTTGCTAGTAATTGAACAGAGGATATTGTGGCTAAATGAAAATGAAATGGGGCAACAATTTGTACTCCAACAATCTTAGCTTTACCATGTCATATTTCAACTTCACCACTCTATTTGGTTTACCAAGCTGCAATATAGAAAACAATAATCAATGTACTACATCATTTAATCTTCTGTAGCTTTTAAGGAAATGATGTTTTATTATTACTGGTTTCCCTCTTTTTTCATTTTAACGCTAATTACTAGATTTTCCATTTTACTATTGAAATCTACCTTCTGATCATAATTGTCTTTTCACAATGATTGACTTTTTCTTGCTAAATTGACTTGGCTAGATTCTATCCAAATATATATATATATATATATATATATATATATATATATAATTCCTGTCCTTAGATCTTACAAAAAAAAATTTTCAATCCTTGGACAGTATCTTTTAGATAGTGACACTATGACTAAGCATGAATATTATATTGTCCTTCTTTCTCATCTTCGCCAATAAAAATTTCCTTCTCATCTTCACAAATAAAAATTAGGAATAAGGTTTGATTTAACCCTCGAACTTTTTAAGAAATTTTAATTTAATCCAAAATGACAATTTTTTGTCAATTTAACTTAAAATTTGAACTTAATGTCTCATTTAAACCCATTTTTTACCATGAGCGTGTAATAAAGCTAGATTAAAAAACAACTTTTTTTTTTCAACCAAAGCTACTGAAAAATCGCATATGGCAAGGGAAAAAGAAATGACATGTCGTTGGAATAATAGGAAATGAAATTCTTTTTGCTTGTCTGCGTCGATGGGAGTCCGGGTAGTGCAAAAGCAAGCAGACTAGAAATGAACAGCCATTCAATTCAAACCAAGAAGCAACAAAATAATATTAATTTAAAGGTAATCGTTAATAACAACAATCAGATGATCGATGGAGAGTGGCAGCTCGGCCTCTTCCAATCAATTGGATTCATTATCGCATAAGAGTAATGGTGATGATGTCTTGCTAAAATTACTGTCACGGTATTCTTCCTGTGGAGGAGAGACTGATTTCAAAGTGTGAACTCAGCTATAGGTGCGCCTAGCTTTTCTAGTACTTCATTCGATTTTGGTGCTTTGAAGAGTTTTGATCATTTCAGAAGAAGTTTTTTTATACGACTTTGGAGGATCATACACTTTCAGATTCTTGTAAAGAAATCAAGAAATCAAGAAAAAGAAAGTAAATAATCACAAACCTTTCTTCCTTTTCTTTATATCTTTTTCTTTGTCTCAATCCTGACACCATTATCTGCTTTGGATATGCCCCCTTCTTCTTCTTTTCTTCTTCATTTTACATATATTATTATTGGCAGGCTACTACTCTTGATCTTTTTTTTATATTACTATAGTGATCATAAAGTATTAATCACTTGATGTATCTTTTTTTGCTTCTGTTTGTACCCATTTTTATGGCGACTGTTTTTTTATCGTTGTTTCTTGAAAATAGCAGCAGTGCTGATTAAAATGTAAGCATCACCAAGAATAGCAACAACCTATTAACAAGCAATGGCTCTCGCAACTGCAAAACACTACCAAAAGGATAAAAGATGGTGAGGAAAAGAATGGCATGTGAGATGATGGAGGTGCAACAAGCAGCATCAACAGTAGCAGTTGTTGCTTCGAGCCAAAACCAAAGATGAAGTTGAAAATAATAGGAGTAGTAGTGAGAAATTATAATTGTGTGATGGGTGATGGTTGTGGTTCTAATGATGATGTGAAGAGGAACAGTTACTCAACTCAGAGGAGTGCAAAGTATAGCAAAGAAGAGAAAGTTGAGAATAAAAATCCATTGCTTATTCTTCCGGAGCCTTTGGTTTAGAGGAATTAATGCAAGTAGCATAGAGAAACAAACCCTCCAATTCATGCACAAATTTGACAAATTACGATAGTGACAGTTTCGTAATTTTGGGCAAGTTCCAAATATCGGATTTGGACAATTCAAAAGCCTAATTCATGTCGAAACGAGTCAACAGTTTAAAGTCATGAGTTTTGCTCATGAGATCCATCGCTTTTGGCTAAATTCTATCATTTAGGCCCTTAAACAGACAATTTTGTTATTTCTTATTTTTAGGATTTTTTTCCTATTTTTGTTTAGATTTGTTTAAGGATTTATTATTTAAGCTTTCCTTATTATTGTTAGACGATAATTTTTTTATGATAATTTGAATTCTCTTTTATTCTTCCAAAATTTCTAGAAATTTTGATGCTTATAGTCTAAATCGCTATAGAAGATTGTTTATTGGCAGTCGTGTATGATTCAACAATATTTGATTATTATTATTCACTTTTCCGCTACGTCAGGAATGGGATGATCTTAAGCATGAAACAGCCGCATGTACTCTTGCAGGAGCATCAACAACATGCTTTTCAAATTGAAAGCACCTTTTTAACTCCAACTTCATCGCATCTGAATGGATACAAGAAGTTGTAGGTTGTAAAATTAAAAAAAAATCTTGGAATTTGTTAATGTTTTAGATTGTCATCAAGTTCAAAACCAGCTTTTGCTTTGCTAGATTTCTGTTGTTGTTTGTTTATTTTATGTTTTATTCATTTCTCTTTATTTCAATTCGAAAGTTGATAACTTGAAACTCCATTTCAGCAACCCATTACTAGATTTGCCTTTTCTTCAAGAATTTCTCATCTTAGTCCCTCTCTATAACTCCATTTGGGCTAGCTTGATCTTAAAGGTGCAATCTTTTCCATTCTTTGTTTTAGTATATTCATGGGGGTTCTTTTTTTTCTTTTTCTTTTGGATTTGAGGTTGATATCTATTAGTTCTTTTTTGTTTCCTTTTGACAACCTTTGATTTTTTTAGTTCAAGTCACGCACTTTTCATCACTCATGTGCCTCACGCATTATTGAAAGATAGAATATGGATTTAAGTCATCATTTTGGGTAAGTATTAGGTTAAATTGTCAAAAAAAAATTATTTTAGGCTAAATTGAACTTTTGTAAAAAATTTAGGGTCAAATCGAACTTTATTCCTAAAATTTATGGATATCCAAACAAAAGGAACAAATTAGTATGATGAGTATAATTTTTTTTCATTTTGCTAACTCAAATATTTATCAAATTTTTTTATTAAATCATCAATAATTAAAAATTATTAAACTTTAATTAATTCAGTTCGATTTAAGTAAAATCATAAAAATGATAAAAATATCATGATAATTAATTTAATACGACTAGATATATTATAATTTGATTTAAAATATTATTTAAATCAAAATTGTTGACTAATTTATTCTAATTATTATATTTAATTTGAATGGTATGGTAATTAGCATAATTTTTCTTAATAAAAAGGAAGGAAATTGGAAGAATTGTCATTAATTCTATAAAATGATAGCAAAAGTTTTAAATTTTAAATATAAAAATTGGAAAATTTAAATACATAGGGAACATTAATTACTATACAAACTTTGAAGAGATACACTTTGGATCCAATATACATACTTGAATGTAGTCAAATATATATACATCAATGGTGGAGTGAAAGGGAAAGTGAAAGAGACAGTCAAAAATATAAATAGCTCCGATAGCTCCCTCACTGCATAAATCTTCTTTTTTGCTTCAATATCTTATCCATGTTCTCTTCTAGTTTAGATTTCAGAGCTTTATATATTAATATTCAAGTAATAGATGATAACATCTACACTCATAAACTTCTTCCCTTGATGGATCCTCCTTCTAGTCATCTCAAACATTGTCTAGGTGGGAGCATCCTTAGCTCTAACGTTCCTACAGGCAGTGCTTTGTTGCACTTAGTGTCTTAGATGTGGAGCTGATCGATGGATCTTCGAGTTTATGATCTCAGATTGAAGACCACTTTTCGCTTCTGCATCCAGAAACTTTCATTGGCTTTTACATCTTCAGTTGATGGAACACGATTTTTTACGGATGAAGGAAAGAAGTATTTGTCTCGCTTTCCTTGTTCTTTCATTACTAGTATAATCACATTAGAAAATTTTATCTATAAGCTATTAACTCATCCCAAGCAGTAGTGCATCCTCAACATTAGCTTGGTTATGATTGTGTTAACCCAGACGAGTCAAGTAAGCTTCCATGCCATATAGTGATAGGAAAATTGATTGATGAGACATCGATTGACCCTGCTATAGTTTGAAATAGAACTCATGATGATCCTCGAAATTTTAAAGCTTCCTTCACTAAAGAGGCCCACAACAAAAGCCCAATGATAAGATAGTCCAAATTTTAAATACAAAAGAGCCCAAGATCTTCTTTAGAATGAATTTGAGAGGTTAAACCTAGCCTGGAGCTTTCATATTTGGACAAAATCTAAAGCACTAAGCCTATTATCCCTTTATCAAGCCCAAACAAGGCCTTTTAGGCCTAAAGGTCCAGTAAGTCTGGTGAAGAGGCAATTACCTTTTCACTTTGGACATCGATGGGGTGATACCTTACCAAAGAGGCGTTGCCTTTTCACACCTATCCCCTATAGCAATAAATGCTATTTATTGTTGCATTTAACATAAAAAACTAACATTCTTACCTCTAGTCTGGAGTTTTGAATGAAACAAGAAGACTTTTAGGGCATGAAATGGTGAGAAAAGAAAGGAGGCAATGATGATAATGCAAAGTGGAAAGTAACCTTGATTTTTTTAAAAATTAGAGAAAGTGAGGATAAGGGCTTAAAAGAGAGTTTTAGCCATTCAAGAAAAGGGGGACCTAAAAAAAAAGGAGGAAAGAAAGAGAAGAAAAATGTTCTTAAGAGAAAAAAGAGAAGGAAGAATAAGGACAAATAGAAACTTGAAGCTAGGAATCTATTTCTTGAGAAAAAGGAAGGTGATTCTTGTATTTAATACATAAAAAATGAATCAAACAAGCTTTGAGGGCTTTAATTAGGAGCATCAAATGGGTTCAAATCAGTGAGAATCCTTGTTTTCAAGCTTTAAGTTCGTTATTTTATTTGAAACATCATTTCTTTATTTTACACTTTTTTATGTTCATTGTTTTCTTAGGATTGCATCTAGAGCCTAAATATATGAATTATTAAGTTCTTAGCTATTGGTTTATGTTGATTTGCATGAATATTTAAGTTGCTTATAATCTAAAAAACTTATAGTTTTTTATATTGTTATGCCTGTTGAAGAGGCGTCACCTCTTCAAAGGGGTGTCACCTCTTGACCTAGTGGTGATCACCTCTTTGTAGAGGTGATCGCCTCTTTGTAGAGATGATCGCCTCTCATGCAGAGTCTTATATCATTC
Organism: Mallotus nudiflorus; assembly: GCA_947683625.1. Taxonomy (NCBI): domain Eukaryota; kingdom Viridiplantae; phylum Streptophyta; class Magnoliopsida; order Malpighiales; family Euphorbiaceae; genus Mallotus; species Mallotus nudiflorus. The sequence goes on from CANTUR010001599.1 coordinate 117,974, forward strand.
TGCTTTGTTTTAGTAGTTTTTTAGTATATTTTCGGTATATAATACATATATACTACCTGATTGGTTTTGATATTGCATGCGAACATTATACTTTTAGGATTAGTTGAGTGATTAATCCATCCTTTTATGAATTTGTATGCCTATGTTTATACCAATACAATTTGAATTGTTTTATAAATAAAGTTGTTCATTTAAATGTGAGACTAACCTTTGTTTGTTGTAGGTTTTAATGATTTTTAATCACTATATAATTAGTGAATTAATTAGTTTTTGAGAGGTTTTCATTTGGATTAATTGTTGTAATAATTATACAAATTATTGTAATCTCTAATCCCTTCCCTATTTATTTGGAATGAATGTTTGTAAATTTGTTCTCTATATTTGATTTGAATGTCAAAGCAATAAATATGCAAAGATTAATATGCAAACTCAAACTAAATTAGAAAATTGGAAAATTTTTCAAACCACAATAATAAGGAAATAATTTAATAATCACGAATAATAAAATGCAAAACACAAATAAAGGCCAACCGCAAGGTTAGGTGGGCATTCAAATACCCAGTTTTTGAACCTGAATCTCTGATGATGGCTTCTAGGAACCTCCATGAAATCCAATTGCTGTAAAAGTGTCCTGGTTTTCATCTGAGTGGTGATTCTATCTCCTTTTTAGGCTTTAAAAAACCCATTCAGTAATCCTAGTGGGCTTTGAGCCCATGCATTGTCGTGGTTGTCGTACACTTGGGTGCATGGCCTAAACCCTGTCGCCCACAATGGCAACTCCGCTGGGGATAGAGAAACTGATTCCAAGTGTTTTATAATTTATCATCTTTAATTATTTCTTTATTTCCTTTGCATATTACTGCACTCACTACACAATTGCACACATTGAGCACACAGTCTTAAATAACCAATAATAATCTTTGCTTTGTTGCCTATGTTTCACTCAAACCTGATGGTGGAGTATTTGATTATTGTCACTTATAGCACTTATTATTCATGTCGAATGGACCTTTGAGTGGGGAGACATATTGGATGTATATAATTGTGGAAGTCGTAGCTTATTACCCTCAACTTAGCTCATGTAAATGACTTATCAATTTCCACTAAGATTTTTCCTAAATGTGTGTGTTTTATGCCATTTAGCAAGCCTCTTCATAAAGCCTAAGCCAATTAGTAGGTGGACTATGTTAAAATTGGGCCTTTCATGCCCACCATGGCCCATTTGTAAATAGAACATGTCAAAATTGGGCCTTTCAAGCCCATTATAACCTATTAAAATGGACTTCGGCTTAATTTAAAGGATTTATTACTCGTTTGCTCCGTTTTGAGAGTTTCTTACATGTACAATGGTTTTGTTATCCCTTGTTGATAATTAAAACCCAACCAATAATCCTAGGATAAGAAACTCACCATAGAATATGCATGCAAGAGAAATAAAGGTAGAAGTATTGTCTTTTAAAGAGCTTTGTCTTTTATTATTTTTTATGTGTAAATAGGATATTTACTCTTATTCTATTCTTTTAGGCCTTGCATATCATGCATACACACCATGCATGTTTTTAATTTAGGTTGTTTATAGATATAAATCTAAATTAGTCATCTGTTTGGACATGCTCCAACACCGGTCGCTTGGTCAGAATGTCAAAAGAGATGGTATCAGTGAGTTTTGATCCATAATAGTTTAAGATAGAGATTGCCAAATAGACTAGATCAATTATATGAGAGATGATGGCAGAGATTAGCTCAACTAGAGAGAAAACATCAATGCCTCCACCACCACCATTTGATCTTAATGTCAAGAATCCATAGAGGTAAAGAATGGAAGATGATCAACAAACTGTATTAGCAGAGCCATTTACCCAACAGAAGTTAAATGCCCTAGGGGATACAGAGAAGTATATTGGGCTAAAGGCCTTGTTAAGTTTATGGCTTAGATGCAATTAATGATGAAAGAAAAGGGGATGGATGCATTGATAAACTATTTCGACCTGAGTTTAGAAGAGGATAATGACCCACTACCCAGGAAGTTTAGGTTTCCTGATATAAAGAAGTTCATTGGTGTTGAAGATCCTTATTTACATCTTAAACAATATGTAACTCATATGAGAACAACTAGCTTGAATAAGGCTCAAATTGTTAAGCAATTTCCTTTATCCTTAGAAGGAGCACCCATCAGATGGTACTACGCTTTGGAAGCTAATATATAAGCTAACTAGGAAGGGTTATGTGCAACATTTGTAAAGTAGTACATTCTTAACATCCAGATGGAAGCATCTTTGAGGGGTTTATAGAACATCAAATAAAGACTTAATGAGCCTTTCGCTGACTTATTGATTAGGTGGAGAGTGAATCTAGCACAGATGAAGCACTAATCCTCTAAGAGTGACCAACTAGTGATAGTAATGGAGGGGTACATACTTCCACTTTCTAAGAAGCTAAAAGATTTAAGGATTCAGAATTTTGAAGACCTATATAGGTTCAGGGTGTAGAAAGAATCTGACTTGGCATAAGAAAGAAAATCCTTTAGTGGGAGATCCCTAGGTAGAGAGGGAACTGGATCCAGTAATGGGATCAGATCAATTAGCAATATATAAATAAATGATGTTCAACAACCTAAAAGATTTTCTAATCTAAAAAGACTTCTCTTTAATGTTTTAGAGAAGATGATTGAGAATAACTTGCTACAACCTCTACCATCAACATTGGTCTAACAAAGGAATAAGTTTTGAATTCCTTTGTTGATGCCACACCTACACCTTTAAAATTTGAACTAGAAAACCTCAACCCTAGAGTGTAGCTTGTAGAGGTTAAGGTGAATGTCTTGGATATTTGGAGCTTTAGCAATGAGTAAGGCGGAGCAATCGATATGTGGAAGGGTAATAAAGACAGAAAGGCCCAATAAGTTGAAAAACTTAAGAAGAAGGAAGAAGTAAAACCTGTAGGGTTTGAGCGAAAAGAGATAGATCTAAAATAAGAAGATAAGAAAGTTATTGAAGTTGTGAAAAAAGAGAAACTCTCTCTAGTGTCTGGGAGATGCTTATGCACTCAAAAGCCCATTGAGAGGCACTAGTTATGGCTTTGGATAATGAGAAAGTCCTTAAAAGCTATACCTTTAAGTAGTTGGTGGATTCATTGACAGAAAGCCCCCAATAATCCATAACATTTACTGATGATGATCTACCTTTGTTTATTAAGATAAAAGTAAATGGGAAGTTGACATGTTGTGTAATGGTGGACAATGGATCTGCTATCAATGTTTTTTCGTTGAAGATTTTGCCTAAGTTAGGACTGACAATGGTTCATTTGAAGCCATTAGATGTGGTGATCAAGGCCTGTGAGGACACTAAAAAGCCTATTGAGGAATCTTTAGAGCATTGGTCAAGACTGGACCTGTTGAAGTTTTGGTTAACCTACATATGATTGATATCTCGGTGACCTTTGCTATCTTACTGAGAAGGTTGTGGTTCCATCCTTTAGGAGGCATCCTTTCTATTGTGCACTAGAAAATTAAATTCCCATACGATGGGAGAGTCATCATCATTATTGCTAAAACTGAAGCGACCATTGCTACATTGAAACTAGCTCCCCAAGAAATCTCATTTAGTTTGAGCTTTGAAGTTTGCATAAATTATAAAGATGAGCTGAATCTGAAAATCATGAATATGATGAAGAGCCATAATTTCATGCTTGGAATGGGGTTAGGGAAACATCAATAAGGGCCACCTGGATATGTTGAGTCCAAGGTGTCATTCTTAAAACATGAGATAGGATATCCTGAGGTTGATAAGCCAGAAGAAGTGAAGAATTTTGTAAGAAAGAAAAGGGTAAAGAATAAGTCAAAACCCAAGATGGAAATTAAGCCACTCTGGGAAACCTTTGTGAAAGAAGGCACCAATGATTCATATTAGGGGGCTCCTGAGCCGTTGTTGATTGCTGATAAGCATCGGTTTTAAAATTTTCTCTAAGCAAATGAATGAGACCAGTAAAGTTACTATAGATGAGCTAATGATGGAAGAATTAGTACAATTTTCAGAACCTAAAGAGGATGTCCCTACATTGGAGCTGAAAGACATGGATAACTAGGAAGAAGAACTTGACTTTGAGTCCTTTGTTTTAGACCTCATTATGGATATATTTTATGATAATATTGACATTTCATTTTCTAGCTTGTTTAACTCTAAGGCCCCTTTCTTTTCTAAAATAAATGCAATAAAATTTGATTTTGTTTACTTATGTGATGTTTTGCCTAACAGTTATTCAGTGTGTGATGATCATTTTATGCATATATTTGACATTAATTCAATGCAGACTGAATCATTTAACTTAGGCACATGTGCTAATCCTAAGAATATACTTCTTACTTCTGATCTAACTCTTGATAAGAGTGAAAAAATAAAAAAAATAATAAGAAAAAGATAAAAAGTATTTGCTTATAGTTATGAGGATAGGCCAGGGATTGATAAAGAGATCACAGAATATATGATTCCCATATATCCTCACATTGCATCGATAAAACAAAAAAAGAGAAGATTGAGAGCAGAATGGCGATTAAAGAAGAAGTTGAAAAATAGTTTAAGGTGAAATTCCTAGAAGTAGTCAATGACACTTAGTGGCTAGTAACCATCGCGCCAGTTCTAAAGAAAGATGGAAGGGTCAGGATGTGCATGGACTATAAAGATTTGAACAAAGCTTGTCCGAAAGATGACTTTCCTTTGCCACATATCGACACTCTAATCGATAATGTGGCTTTTAGTGCTATGTACTCCTTTATGGATGAATTTTTAAGATATAACCAGATTATAATGGTAGTGATTGATAAACTAAAAACCTCCTTCATAACTGAATGGGGTGTGTACTGTTATTTAGTCATACCATTTGGATTGACGAACGCAGGAGCTACCTATTAGAGTATGGCTACTACCTTGTTGCACAATATGGTCCACAAAGAGATAGAAGTATACGTGGATGACATGATGGTGAGATCTCTAAATAGAGAAGGGCACGTTAAGGCTCTAGACAAGTTCCTAGCCAGGGCTAAAAAATACAACCTCATATTGAACCCAAAGAAGTGTGTTTTTTAAGTGACTTCTGGAAAGTTGCTAGGAAAAATTTATTAGTGATATGCACTAGGTCAATCATTTGATTATGCATTGAATTTCTTATTTTATTAATAAAAAGGTATTTCATTATCATTTGATTTTATGATAATTATATGAATGGTTAATTCTTACTAAGGCCATCAAGTATGTGACTTGATAGTAAAACCCTTAGATTGAAATAAGAGCTCTATTCTAATTATCCCTAGCCATTTATTAATTATAGAAATATTAAAGTATTAAGGTTAGTATGATGTTAACTGATGGTTATGTTTTACTAATCATGAATATGAGATATTAAGTCAACTCATAGGTACATGATGAGAGATCATGTACTGGATTGATCCACTATAAGAATACTGCATAGAATATTGTCATAAGTATTTCTCATCATAGTAATTTTATTTCGGTCCTTTGACCTTGAAATCATCATAGATTTCTACATAGCTATTTTATATTTTAATACATTCTAACATTGTCTTTAACCGGACGATTAGATAGGATGTTGTTGGATACGAAATTAGTTATGTGAGGAATATGAGTTATTTAGAAGGAATTTATCCCTTATTAATATAAGAAAGATATCTATGGGCCTCTTGATGAGATAGACTAAAGGAAAATGCATAGCCATACTTATATGAATTGATAAAAAGTTATCATTTTCAGTCTACTTGGAATCAAGTCATAATATTGAACTATATAAGGATGACATTCTATGCCTTATATTCAATTAAGATATCATGTGATAAAGGGACGATAAAATTCACTGTAATTAGGTTATGTCAGATTATTGACTTCACATGACTTGGGTAGTCATAATGTCTTACTAGAGGCCACTTATGACTTGTAGGCCTAAATAGAGATTTAGGCCCACTGCCAATGTTATGTGAACCTACAGGGTCACATACTTAGAATAAGCCTAAAACGATTATGGGTTTAATAAGCTCAAAATAAACTCTATGGAAATAAATAATTAAAGTGTTTTATTTATTTATTTATTTAAGATAAATGTTATTTTAAATAAATAAATAAATAAATAAGATAATATTTTTGATTTGTTTTTAAAATAAAATCAGAATATAATAGGAAATTACTAAAAGGTCATTGGTAGGTGAAACCCTAATTTGGAGTCTATAAATATGTTATATTCTCTAGGGTTTAATAGTTTTATTTTCCTTACCTCTAAAAAGGGTTTTCTTTTATTCTTGATTTGTGAGATAATCAAGAAGGTTGCTAGCACACACTCTAATTTTTTTTATGAAAGGTTGTTCGTGTGGATACCTATAGAGGACGCATCCTTTTGGAGACGTCTTAATCCGAACAACCAAAGCAAAAAGCTCGAGGTAAGGTGTCATTGGTGTGAACCTCCTCTCATCCTTCCAGAACATCTTGCCTCTTCTGTGTTTTAGTGAGATTCTTGAAACTCTAGATTTAATTAAGTAGTCAAATTACATGGATCCAGGTTTGGGAAAGTGATAAAATTTTAATTTTTTTGCTGCATTTGAATCACGTAACCCTAACAACATTGTTAGTTAGAAAGGGATTGAAGTTGACCCATATAAGGTCAGAGTGATCAGAGAGATGCCTACACTGAAGACTGAGAATGAAGTTAAGGGATTTATTAGGCAGCTACAGTATATTAATAGGTTCATCACCAAACTGACCACGATTTATGAGCTAATTTTCAAACTCCTGAAGAAAAATTAGCATTTTATCTAGGATGACAAGGGCCAATGAGGATACGAGACTATTAAGAATTATTTAATGAATCCTTTAGTCTTATAGCCATAAAGACTCGATAAATCATTAATTCTCTACTTGGCAATCAAGAGGGAAGCAATAGGTGTCATGATCGCTCAAGAAAGTAAAGGAAAGATTGAGCACATGGTGTATTATTTAAGCAAAAAGCTCCTGCTTTATGAAGCCAACTACAGTTTGGTGGAGAAGACATGTTTGGCTGTGATCTGAGTAATAAAAAGCTCTAACACTACTTCTAATCTTACCAGATTCAAGTAGTTTCCAAGCATGATCCTCTCAGATATTTACAATAGATTCTATCATTGATAAGGAAATTAGCTAGATGGTTGGTTCTACTCACCGAGTTTAACTTCAATTATGTAGCAAAAAAAATGGTAAAAGGAAGATCTGTAGCTAACTTTCTAGCTCAAAACCCAATGACAAATGAACAAAAATGGGAATTAAAATTTTCAGATGAGCACTAGGGGTAATGGAAATCCAGACATGGATAATGTGCTTTAATGGAGTGGTTAATAATAAAGGAGCAGTTATCGTCATAATTCTGATCTCACTAGAGGGAGAAATGATCCCAATGGCAAAAAGATTAGAATTCAAAGCTACCAACAATCAAGCCGAGTATAAAGCTTATATCTTCAGTCTAGAGGCACTCATAAGCATGGGGGCAGAAGAAATCACAATCTACAATGACTTTATATTAGTAGTGAAACAGATTTCCAGCTAGTTGAAAGTGAGGGAGGATAAGCTAAAAAAGTATTGGGATTATTCTGTTACTCTCTCGTTAGCTTTTGCTCAGTGCAAATTTGTACATTTACGATGAGAGGAGAATCAGATGGCAGATGCTTTGGTTACTTTAGCTTTGATATGGGAAGGGGAAAAGCAAGCCATAGTCAAACCTTTTATCCTTATAAAATTTCAAATCCTTTATTACGAAAAGATAAAGGTGATGTTGGTTAACTCTACAAAAAAACTATAGTTTTGTAACTTACAGTAACACTTAGAAATGGGACAGTTTCCTAAAGACTTTGATAGGAAAAAGAGAATGTCTCTCAGAATGTTGTCTCGATAATTCATCAGCTATAATTGAACGCTATATAAAAGAGCACTAACTTGGTTACATCTCAAATGTGTTGGCAAAGTTAAAGCTTAGAAGCTCATGGAGGCAATCCATAAAGAAGTGTGTGATCGGCATATGAATGAGATAGTTTTGGCTAAGAAAATAGCATGTCAAGATTACTTTTGGCTAATGATAGAAACAAACTGTATGAGATATATAAATAAGTATCATAACTACCAAGCATATGGAAATGTTAGTCATTTGCCTTTAATGGAACTTCAGGAATTGACTTCTCCATGGCCATTTGTAGCCTGGGGAATTGATATTATTAGGGAGATAAGGATAAAAGCATCCAATAGTCATCAATATATAGTAGTGGCAATCGATTACTTCTCCAAATAGGCTAAAGCAGAGTCGTATGTCACTATTGGATCAAAACAGATGGTGAGGTTTATAGAGAAGAACATAATTTTTCGGTATGGGTTACCGCATCATGTTGTTAGTGATAATGGTGTTCAATTTATAGCCAAAATAACTGCTTTGCTGAAAGAGTACAAGATTTATCATCATAAGTCATCTCCGTACTAACCATAAGCCAATGGTGCCATAAAAGTCGCCAATAAGAACACAAAGAAGATTTTGGCCAAGACGCTAGAGAATTATAATGATTGGGCATATTACTTACAGTTCGCATTGTGGGGTTATAGAACCACTACTAGAACATCAATTAGAGCTACTTTGTATTCTCTAGTGCATTGATGTAAGGTAGTATTACCAGTGGAAGTAGAGATCCAATCTTTGAGGGTTCTCATAAAGTTTAAAATTCTAGAGTATTAGTGGGTGGAGAGCTAGATAGAGCAACTAACATTGTTAGATGAAAAGAGAATGAGAGCCATGTATCACTCTCACTTGTATAAAAAAAAAAGCTCGAGCTTATAGTAAGAAGATTAAGCAAGTAAGATCAAAGAGGGTGATTTGGTTTTGAAGTTGACTAGGCCGATCATGACTAATCCTTAAGGGAAGTTCAAGCCGAACTAGGAATGTTCGTACCTAGTGAATAAGTTATTTTCTAAATGCACTACCATTTTATCTGACTTCGAAAGAAATGAGTTCAAAGAGCTTCATCAACCTCGAAAAATTGAAGAAATACTTTATGTAAAGTCTCACTAAGGAGAAAACCTTGAAAAAAGGTTGCCTAGATAAAAGTTAGAGACATAAAAAAAAAAGCCCTGTTGGATTAAAAACCTTAAAAGAGGCAGTCTAGGCAAAAGTTAAGGACATGAAAAATGAGAGAGAGAGAGAGATAAAGAATAGTTAATTGGAAAATTTGCAAGGGCAAGCCAATTAACAACAGGGGATATACGAGAAGCAAATTCTATAGTCATTTTGTGCTTAATTTAAATGGAATGAATTACCTTTATTATTGTTGAACGTTGCATTAAATGCTTATTACACATTGTTTAATTAAAAAGGAAAATTCCATTCAACAAAAGAGCATATAAGGACAAAATTGCATAAATTAAATTTGCCTTCTCTTCTTCTGAACCCTTTGAACACCTGGAGCTTGCAATGCTTTTGTTATCATATTTTTTGAGAATTCATCCATATCCATCTGCTGAAGCTGAATCCATACTTTATACTAGTCATTAGTGGATCGATCTCCATTATAGTCAATAAATCTCAAAATGAATCTAGGGGGCCAAGTGGCAATCAGATTATCAAGGAAATTTTGAGAAATAGGTCCTCCCTCAAATTCATGCATTGGCTCTATAATTAGTTGTTTCTGTCCATACTGTTTGCAAATCCTAGTGGGATTATAAAAAGTAGCTGAATAAAGACCGCTAGGGGAATGCAGTAGGTATAAGACTTGAGAGTCACATGTTGTAACCTCCACCATGGGCACATCCATTGAATCAGAGTGTCAGGAAACGTGGACAACTAATTCTGAAGGTCTTCCGGAATTGGGTTTAGTCTTCCTGTATGGCAATGTTTGGCTTAATAGTGCATGATGTCTTTGGGAGGTTCAAGTAACTTCAATTTCTCATGAAACCATGCCTGTAGAATGATGAATAGGTAAAAATGGATAAACAATTGGGACATAATGAAAGAGAGAAAAAACTAACCTCCAACAGTAAGGGACTCCCTGAGAATCTTTTAGTTTCAGAAAAGTTATTGAGCCCGAGCCCAATGATGGTCTCTACTAAGATAAGAGGAAAAGGATTGAAACCTCTTTCCACTTGATCCAGAATGTGAAGAATCTTTGAATCTTAGTTGCCAAAGGGCTAAACAAGTAGAAACTGAGCATACAAACAAAAAGCGATCATCCAAGGCCAGTAAACTTCATTCCTATCTACAAACTCCATAGCCTCAAGAAAAGAGCTTATCGGAACTTCATTATCGAAGACATGGTGAAGAGAAGACTAAGGAGAAATGTTGAATAAGCAAGCCATTTGGTATTGAATAAACTACAAATTCGGGGTTTCAACTAAAGGAATTACAATCTAATGGGGTAGAATCCATCTAGGAGCCCAATATGGCCTTGAATTCTTCTAGTATGGGGTATAGCTCAATTGTGTTGAACTTGAAGACATGTTTATAAGAATCTTAGAACTAAGTAAGAATATAGAGAAAGGGGAAATTGATCTTTCTAATATGTATGGATTGAAAGATAGATAGATGAAATGGCTTTAATTTGGCCCATGATCCGCCATCCAAATTCTTCAAGATTGGTTATAATTATTTCAAGCTTTTTTCTGTTATTTCATAAGTTGGTAGGCTGTTTAGAAGGAGAAAAAAAAGAGAAATCACGAAGAGAGGAAAGTTATGGATTTTAGAAGGAAATTAGAGATTTTATAGGCTGTAGAGCGCTGTCGGAGAGGTAATCACCTTTATGATTAGGCAGCACCTCTATGTGTTAAGGTGATTCCCTATCGCCTCTTTACAAAGAGGCAATGCCCCTACGAAAAGGCAATGCCTCTCCAACAGTAAGAAGTTAACTTTATTGCTGCAAAATGTCTACATTATACGTGTTGATTTTAGTTATCAAATGAAGCAATTTCTATAATGAATATTGTGTAATTAATTGAAAGAAAAATGAATTCAAACATTCATTTTGTGCAATATAAAAAAAATGATAAAGTAAACAGAGAATTCAGAACAGTAATAGTAAAATAGTTTAAAGGAGTAGAAATAGTTCTAATCTAAGGGAATCCAATGTAGTCTTCTACTCATCGTCCTCAGTCTCATCATCCCTATGCTCCTCATCTACATAATCATCTGCAATATTATCTTCATCATCTCTATTTTTATCATTAGCATGCTTAGTAATAGGCTCCTCATAACTTATGTGCTCCTCCTCATCACTCTCGATAGCCCCATCCTTATTCTCATCATCTTCCACCTGAATGGTAGCCAACTAGCACTTAAGAGCAGTGACTCTAGCCTGACGACCATCCAACTCATCCTAATAGAATGCAATGAAGGGAAGAAATTATGAGAGCATGCATACATGTAAAAATAAAATATGATTATTATCTTCCATTGTTGAGTAATGCTCATCAGGAAGTCTCTTTGGGCCTCAATGACCTAGTACATTTACTCTTTTTGGTCTTGAGGCATCTGCATGACTAATGAATTATTAAGACTAACCCTGCATTAATTTAAATTTAAGAATAGGTTTGTTGAAAAGAGAAACTTATATATGTGGAGGTCTTTGGGAGAAATGTAGACTCTATGCTCATATCCAACATGAGGAACTGGCTGGACAGCTCGCCTGAAGGCACCCAGCACTGAGTCATCAAGTCCAAAGTAGCAATTAGCCTACTAACAATTATATGCAATCTAGAGCTAGAGGCACCACTAGGTGGCTATGCGACAGTTAGAGTACTCTCACCATATGGTACAATGTAAAGATGTTGAGTAGGCCTCTCTTGAGCAGTAGGCCTAATGTGAGCAACTGGTGCTCTAGCAGGTGCCTGAATAAAAAGAGAAAGATAATTCAGAAAAAAGACATTTGCAAATAAGAATATAAAATTGTATCCTTAACAAAATTGTTTACTTACTTAGGATGTGGATGCAACAAGAAGCACCTATTATAAAATATGATTCCATGCAAAGTTTGTGTAACGAGACTTCCTCCTCTCATAATGATTATCAAAATCATCTCCCTCAATAGCATGATGTAGCTCCTCTCCCTCCAATAGATAAGCCCAGAAGATATCATTAGGAGCAGCAAGTGGAGGTCATCTCACTTAAGCACCCTTACACCAAGATCGAATCCTCTCACCGAGGAACCAAACTTTACAGCTGAGTCCTTAGAGTACTACCCTCTTCTCAGATAGCAATCTAGAGTGAATCATAGCCTAGGACCATTTAGCCTCGGGACCCCATAAGTCTAGGTGAATTTGTAAGAGCGCACAATAGATATAAGCAAGTGAATAAATTTAATTAACAAATAGATTACTAATCATGATTTAATTTACAAGTGCATACTTGGTCAAAGGTCAGAGAGTTCAAACGCTCATAATGGAAGTGCACGCGAACAACAGCCCTCCTCCAAGATCGACTAAGACCCTACCTTGACATAGTTGAGAAGGGTACATCATGGATAGGAGATATCTCGATAATCAACTTCAGCTCTAGCGACCAATCCTGTAAAGTGAAGGAAAAAAGAAGAGTTGTTAACAGACTAAGATAACAATATCTAAGTTAAACTTAACAATGAAGAAAAAGAGAGAAATGCTAGGACGACATGCTAGAAGCCATAAAATTATCTAAATCCTCGGATAGTCTCATCCATGCTTTAATACAGATAGGCCAAAGCATAACTCCCTTAATCGTATAAAGCCACCAAGTCAAGATCTCTCAGAGGCAATAGGAAGTATATATCAATAAAACTCATTATGTCAGCAAAAAGTGTAGTCCCAAATAGATAAACCTAGAAGGCCCTCACCACTTGATCAATCTGAAGCCCAGAAGCGGTAGCTGCTACTCTCTCCGGGGTGTAATAACTCTTAGTAGAGTCAACCTTTACATTGTAAGTCCCCTTCATGTCCGAGACCATACCCAATAGACGCTCAATATAAGCAAGCCACTTTGGAGGTAGATGATGAAGACTTATGTCAAAGGGAATAAGATCTCTTATGTAAGCAATACGATCACAGCCGTGAAAGAAACTGGGTCCAAAGTAAACTCGCCAAAAGGAAATTGAAAGGTGTGAGTAGTGTTTGATCATCTCTCCATCAAAGCATACAAGGGTTGGTAGTCAGTCCGCCCTTGAGAACTCAGTAGAGCGAGAATGAAGTCGGAGAATCTAGTGTCAAAAATACAGGTCTTAATAGCAGGAGGAAAGCTATCATACTAGATATGGGCACCATTGAAGTTACCAGCGCCTTTTAGTGTGTGTGCATTAAGTTGATGAAAAATAAGAAGTTGTATTTAAATTGTGCATGTAAGAAATTTTTAAAAATTTTACAGATCACTGGTGAAGATGCAAGCCCTTATATATAGAGGCAAATGCCCCATCGTAGAGGCATTGCCTCTTTATAAAGAGATGATCACCTCTATAAGTCCCTTTCTAGCACAAAGAAGCGAATGCCTTTTCTCTAGGAGGCAATTGCCTTAGTGAAGAGACAATCATTTGACCGAAGAGGTGATGCCTCTTGATGTCGGTGAAGTAACATGATTTTTAATTTTCTTTAATTTCTCAATTTAATCACATGCATTTTTATTTTTCATGATTAGTAAATGGTTATGATCAATAACTCAATATTTTTTAACCCTATTTGCAAGAAAAAGCAAATAAATCGATCACTAACCTCTCCTATGGCTTGCCCATAAATGTGATATTGCACGTTTGCAAAAAGAGGAATCTCATATCTAAAGTTGAGACTAAAGTTGTGCATTGTGTGTATTGTAGGCATCACTTGATTCCAAGCAGGTAAATTAGGAGTCCGTGCGGCATCCATAACGAAAAAGCTTTGAAAAGTGAAAAAGAAAATTAAAAGAAAAAAGGAAGAAAGCTTGAAAAGCAAAAGTAAATTAAAGAAAAGAGAAGAATAAGCTTTATATGGAAAAGCAAAAGGGTAAAAGAGGAAGACTTGTTAAAAAAGAAAGAAAGGCGAAACCCATAAACTGAAGGAAAGAATGGCCCACATAGTGGACATCCCTAGTGGAACTTGAAAAAAAATCCTTAATCGACAAAGAAGAATGAATGATGATGATCATGTCACTTCTCGGGTGTATCTCGAAATTGAAGATTAAAGAATTATGAATTTTTTGATTGGAGCATCAGTCAGAAAAATATTTGGTTGGGTTGTATTCTTGAAGTGCATCTTCTGTTTGTGAGCGATGACTCAAGCAAGAAAAACCTAGGCTCGCGTTTGAGCAATGACTCGTGCTAAGAAAACTTGGGATCATATTACTGTGTGATGACTTGGGCTAGAAAAACTTAAGATCACTATTATGAGTGATGACTCATGATAGGAAAACCTAGGATTGTGTTTGAGTGATGACTCAAACTAGGAAAACCTGGGATCGCATTTGAGAGAAGACTCAAACCAGGAAAACTCAATATCGCATTTTTATGTGATGACTCGAGCCAGGAAAACCTAAGATCACTGTTGTAAGCGATTACTCAAACCAGGAAAATTCGAGATCATGTTTAAGTGATGACTCAAGCCAAGAAAACCTAAGATCATGTTTGAGTGATGACTTGAGCTAGGAAAACTTAGGGTCGTTCTATTAAGTGAGTTTTACATTAGAAAGGCATGGACTTCATGCCAAATGTATAATGAATAATTGATCAGGCTCAGAAAACCTGAGAAACACGGTTATGTTTCACTAGTTTCTTGTAAAAAAGGCTTAGGATGCCATCCTTTTCTACCGAGTGAAGCTTTTATTAGAAAGGCAGAAGGTTCACACCAAGTTTATAATGAGTAACTGATCAAGCCATGAAAACCCAAGGAACACAGTTACATTTCACCAATTCTATGATAGAAAGGCTTAAGATGCCATCCTTTTTTACTGAGTGAAGCTTGTGTCAAAAAGGTAGAAGGTTCACGTTAAATTTATAATGAGGAACTGATCGGATTAAGAAAACTTGAGGAACATGGTTATGTTTCACTTGTTCTGTATCAGAAAGGCTCAGGATTGACATATTTTTTATTGAGTGAGTTTTGCGTCAGAAAGGCTCAAAGTTCACACTAAATTTATAATGAGTGACTAATCAGGCTAGAAAAACCTGAGGATCACAATCACATTTCAAGTCAAATTTTGACCTTTCGGGTTTGAATTCCCAAAATTGACGGCCCAAGTTAAGCTTGCAAGCTAGTTATATTGTTCTTACTATCTGTTGTGCATATTTCTTTTTCAAAAATTGATTTCATAAATTCATTTTTTAAAAATCTAAGGGGGCAAACTATGGACACCCTCGATTTGATCAGCCCGTAAAAAAAGTTCAGTGATGAGATAGTTTAAATTTTAAATGCAAAAAGAGCCTAAGATCTTCTTTAGAATGAATTTGAGAAGTTAAACCTAGCCTGGAGCTTTCATATTTAGCTAAAACCCAAAGAGCTAAGCCCATTAGCCATTTATCAAGCCCAAACAAGGCCTTTTACCCAAAGGCCTAGCGGGCCTGGTGAAGAGGCGATCGCCTCTTTGCAGAGGCATCATCTCTTCACTTTGGCCATTGGTGAGGCGACACCTCACCAGAGAGGCATTGCCTCTTCACACCTGTCCCCTGTAGCAATAAATGCTATTTATTGTTACATTTAATACAAAAAACTGACCTTCCTACCTCTAGTCTGGAGTTTTAAATGAAACACAAGACTTTTGGGGCATGAAATGATGAGAAGAGAAGGGAGGCAATGATGAAAATACAAGGTAGAAAGTAACTTTAATTTTTTGGAAAATTGGAGAGAGAGAGGGTAGGGGCTTAAAAGGGAGTTTTGGCCATTCAAGAAAAGAGGGACTTGAAAATAAAAAAGAGGAGGAAAGAGAGAAGAAAAATGTTCTTAAGAAAAAAAAGAGAAGGAAGAATAAGGAAAAAAAAAGAACTTGAAGCTAGGAATCCATTTTTTGAGAAGAAGGAAGGTGATTCTTGCATTTGACATATTAAAAACAAATTAAACAAGCTCTAAGAGCTTCAATTAGGAGCATCAAACGAGTTCAAACCAGTGAGAATCCTTATTTTCAAGCTTTAAGTTTGTTGTTATGTTTGAAACTGTATTACTTTATTTTACACCTTTTATTTATTTATTGCTTTCTTAGGATTGTATTTGGAGCCCAAATATGTGAATTATTAAGTTCTTAGCTCCCGGTTTATGTTAATTTATATGAATATTTGGGTTGCTTAGAATCTAAGAAAATTGTAGTTTTTTATATTGTTGTGCCTGTTAAGAGGTATCGCCTCTTTAAAGAGGCATCACCTCTTGACCTAGTGGTGATCGCCTCTCGTGTAGAGTCTTACACAATTCTGCTTTATTTTAGTAGATTTTTTAGTATATTTTCGGTATATGATACGTATATGCTACTTGATTGATTTTGATATTGCATGCGAACATTATACTTTTAGGATTAGTTGAGTGATTAATCCATGCTTGTATGAATTTGCATGCCTATATTTATACCTATACAATTTGATTTTTTTTTTGTAAATAAAGTTGTTCATTTGAATATAAGGCTAACCTTTATTTGTTGTAGGTTTTGGTGATTTTTAATCACTATGTAATTAGTGAATTAATTAGTTCTTGAGAGGTTTCATTTGGGTTAATTATTGTAATAATTGTACAAATTATTGTAATCCCTAATCCCTTCTCTATTTATTTGGAATGAATGTTTGTAAATTTGTTCTCAATATTTTATTTGAATGCCAAGGCAATAAATATGCAAAAGGATTAATGTGCAAACTCAAATTAAATTGCAAAATTGGAAACATTTGCAAACCACAACAATAAGGAAATAATTTAATAATCATGGATAATAAAATGAAAAATACAAACAGAGGCCAACCGCAAGATTGGGTGGGCATTCAAAGCTCATACCCAGTTTCTGAACCCAAATCTCTAATGATGGATTTTGGGAACTTCTGTGGAATCCAATTGCTATAAAAGTGTCTTAATTTTCATTTAGGTGGTGACTTCATCTCTTTTTTAGACGCTAAAAAACCCATTCAATAATCATAGTGAGCCTTGAGCTCACGCAGTGCTGTGGTCGCCGTACACTTAGGTGCATGGCCTAAACCCCGCCGCCCACATTAATATGGTTGTGAGTTTTACTATGATGACTAAAAACTAGGGGTGTATAAGATTTTTCAACTAAATTGAATTAAAAATTAAACCGACTCTATTCATTTTAGTTTAGTGTGTTTTCTCTTTATTGTCAACTTTCATAAATTGAATTGAACCAAATTAAAGTCGATTTTATACTCAAAAAATTTGGTTCACTGAAATAACTTAACAAGTGAAATTTTATTTTTGATTTTTTAGATAGTATAATAATTTAATAAAAATATTGAAATAATTAATATTTTTACAAATTCAGCTTGATTCGGTCAGTTTAGTTTTTATTTTAAAAACTTCGTACTTTTAGTTCGGTACTATTTTTGGTTTGGTTCGATTAATTCAAGTTGGTAAAAAAAGTCCAAAATTGATCAAACCAACTAAATGCATACTCCTATTAAAAACTTTTCCACACAATTTTCCCCCCTCTACTATACACCGCATCATTATTTTGAAAAAAACAACCAACAAATGATTAGCTAGTAGGAATTGCTTTTACTTAAATATTGTCTTCGATTAGAGTAATAAATATGTGTAGTGGATTTAAAATTAATATTTGAAAATTTTTTATTATTCTTATAATTCTATTTAAGTTAAATTAAATTAAATTAATTATAGTCAAATAGATTCTAAATATCAATAATTTAAATGAAAAAAAGGACACATAATATGTGTCTCACTTTTATATTGATTAAGAATAAAATAATTTAAAAATATGTTATATATTCATTAGTTGAGCATAATTCTCAAATGTAGATAAAAATCTTTTTTTAAAATGAAATCTTTTAATATATAAAATAATTATTTATTCTCATTTTTCCCCTCAATTTGCCTTTTATTTAGATAATATAAACCAAATTTTTTATTAAGTTTTAACGACATCGTTTAGAATAAACCTAACGGTTAAAAACGGAATCATTTCATTTTTCTCTTTTGTCCTGCCACTACATTTCGCTAACAGTGTCTAAAACTATTGACTACATGTCTCATTACTGTTTTGTGTGTGTTATTGGCCCCTTCTTTCTTTTCTTTCCTTTTTTTTTTTTTTTTAGGACAGCTTCGGCTTGGAGCTGACGAGAGTTGTGCTTTATTCGCGCGCGGATAAGGATGATGTCAGTAAATTTTTGGGCGGCTACAACTGAGATGAAAAGCTTTAAACTTAGAGCTTTGATAAAATGATGTGATTCAGACCCATCTGTAGTTTTGTTGTTAATTTAGTTATTTTAATGATGTGATTTAGACCCATCTGTAGTTTTGTTGTTGATTTAGTTATTTTAATGATGTTGTTATTGGGAAAACCATTATTTTAATGATCTTTGAGCTCTTACTTGCTTGCGCTTGTATAATTTGATTCGGACCCAGTTGCAGTTTACTGTTGACTTTTATTCGTTAATGATCAAAGTCTAGCATGGGATTATTTTTCTAAATCAAGCCGTTAATTTAGGGAGGGATATCAATTGTGATCATGCCCTTTCATTCTGTTTGGCTATGCTTTTCATTCATGGAACAACGCTGTTGAAATTGTTGTAGGAAAATAATATTTATCTTCTTTACTTTTCTGATAATAGTATCTCTGGAGCATTTATTGAAGTATTTATAGAATACCATCTGTGAATTGGATATTGTTAAGGAGTCACATGCACAGTTACATACATAGTTACATGTATATGTCTATGCAACTTTGTTTTCAAAAGTTGGTTTAGTGTTTCCCAGCCGATTAGAGGCTAAGACAAAGGATTTCAAGGAGTAGTATATGGAGATTAGCTAATTCATTTTTGCGAGAATTTTTTTATACTGGATGACATCTTTGGACTCGTATATGTGGGTCGCCTGATAATAAGCTGTAACGTAGAAGAATCCCCTAAATAATCCATGGCATTCTTGGAGTTGTGATGTCTTGTGGGTGGTGTGGTGTCAACCTGCAATGCAATGTTGGTTGGTTTTAGATGGCACAGGTATCAGTGAATTATGAATTAGATGGCAAGGAAGCCACAAAATGGCTACTGAAACAGTTTATAGGCAATGTATTACAAATTATCGACTAGCTCAAGTGATAAGAGCATTTTATTTTTAAAGGGTTAAGATTATAAATTCAATATCCCTCTACACTTTAGACATAAAAAACTTATTTTTAATGGTTCACAAAACATCTAACTGTTAACATACTACTTCCCTTGGGTTCTATATCAAGTAAAATATATATATATATATATATATATATATATATATATTACAAATTACCATGTAACGACATAGGATAGCAAAATTCCTGTGAACATCGTGTAGTTGCACGCACTCAAGTTTTGCTCTCGCTGGACCTAATCAAAGTGGCAAACAAAAGACAGATGAGTGTTTGATATTTCAGATTAGCTGCTGATGTTGCATGTAAAAGGTATCATGCGTGCAAATTGTCATATGAGAGATCATGTTTTATCATTAATTCAAGGGATATTTATACATGATTATGTTAAAAAAAAAAAAAAAAAAAAGGATACACATTATTGAATTTTTGTTTGTTTTATCATTAATTCAAGGGATTATGCATACGTTCATAAAGATAACATTAATGGTCCATTACCTTACATAACCCTTTTTTAATTTCCACATAACCCTTTCTCTAACCTTTTACAATCAACCATGTAAGCAAATCCATGAGCCAGGTTCTTCAGTGTTCCCTCATGCAACTCCAAATCCGACGTCGCAGTACCATCCGTAGAGAAGAACACTCGCAACCCTCTAACAAACGCATCGCGCGCTGTCGTTTCACAGCACAAATTAGTCATAACTCCCGTTATAATAACCTCCTCCACAGTTCCTATATCCGACAACCGTTCCTGGAGGCGCGTATTAGCAAAACAACTGTAAGTATTCTTCTCCACCACTTCACCTGCACCTGCTGCTAATAGCTTTTCAATCTCCGGCATCAGCTGAGCTTCAACGGTGCCATCTATGACCAAGTTATCGTTCCACCATTCACCAAGCATGCCATAATCGGCAGGAGACTTATGACAGTGGCGCGTGAAGAAGATGGGGATAGAAGCACAGCGGCAGATGTCAATGGTTTTAAGAAGGTTGGGGAGGATCGGTTCAACCATTGAAGAAAAATGGTTCTGTGCGTCAATCACTAAAAGAACAGAGGTTTTGGGGTTTGGGTTTCGTTTTCTGATCTCATATTTCTCGTACGATGACGAGAACTTTAGTGGCGCAGAGGTTGCCATTTATTGCTTTCTACAGGAAAAGAATTAAGAAACCATAATATGGGTGGGTTTGCTTTAAATATTTCTTGAATTCTGATTCTTTCTTCATCAAGAACAATAAGAACAAGAACATCAACATTAACATCAAAACCAACATCATGTATTAGCTGATACTTATCTAATTAATTAAATAAAAAATGCCCAATGATTTTAGGACCAGTAATTTACTTCTTCCATATATATATATATATATATATATATATATTATTAGCATTATTATTTTATATATATACAGAGTGTCAAACTTGTTGATGATGACATGTACATTCCTTTCAAAAATGTTATAAAGTGTTGCATGTTGACATAGACGCACCTCGGACTTGTAGGGTATGGAAAATATCCAACTATTTCTTAATTAATTTGTGGTTTTAATTAGTAGTAGCCTATTTTGTCTGGCTCTGGCTTGCATCCAAATACTAATCTACAAAATAAAAATATTGGAGACATGTTCTTTTCTGGTAGCGTCACTTTTGACTTTTTTGATCATTGTTTATAATTTTTTTTAACAAAAGCTTCATTACTTGAAAGCCCTAAGCCTGATGGACTTAGCAGAAGAAAGCTACAGAAATAGAAACCCACTGCTACCTAATTGGCTAGAGTGCTAATGATTAAAACTCATGGATTTCACAAACTGATTGCAAATAACTAGTTAATAAATACAACTCTAAAACAGTAGCTCTTCTGAAACAAAATTCATCAATGAGTTTGGTATAATCATTTCTAAAAATCTTTACCATAGATGCCAAACCAACTGATCCTTGAGAACTAACAACAAATAGTAACTTTAAATATACCTGGAAAAGAAATGCTCTAAGTAAAAAACTTATTCAACTCGCTGAATTTCTACTCATTAAAGGATTGATGAAAGGGCATCCTTAAATTTATTACAGTACAACAAAGTTAAAGTATCAATGCTTGAGGATTACCCTGATGAACCACACCCTAAAAGCCAACTTCCTCATACAAGCAGTATTACAGAGATTTTCACCTAATGTGTAATTAAAACTTCTATCCGAATTAAACTTTCACTATTAAGAAGGATGAGCAATTTAGACAAGTTTCACAACTAAAAAATCTACACAAAGGGAAAACAAAAGAATCTCAAAAAAATAGCAAAAAGGGATTAAACCCTAAAGCTAAGAAAACTATTAGATGCTAAAAAAAAAGGTAAAAAAACCATAAAAATTAAAAAGAGAATATCATGGCCAGAAATTGATCCTTGAAGTGTTAGGGGAGAAGAGGGAGTACCAGTTCCAGAGAAAAGCTCAAGAGAGAAAAAATAGGTCGGTTGCTTTTTGGGGGCATTGTTTATAACTAGAATGTGATCTTAAAAATCCTTTTGTGTGTGTGGATATTTTCTTAACATAGGATAAATGAGTGGGTCTCTTGTTGAAAGCATACAACAATGTGCGCGCGCGTGTATGTATATATATATATAATTCCAATCCTTTAATCCCGACAAATAAAATAAAATTCCAATCCTTGTACAGTATTTATTAGACAGTGACATTCTAAGTAAGCATGAATATTATATTGTCCTTTCCTTCTCTTCTTCACCAATAAAAATTATGGATATCCAAACAAAGGGAACAAATTAGTATCATGAATATAATTTTGTTTCATTTTGCTAACTCAAATTTTTATCAAAATTTTTTAAAAATCATCAATATTTAAAAATTATTTAATTTTAATTAATTTAGTTACATTCAAATAAAATTATAAAAATAGTAAAAATATCATAATAACTAATTTAACACGACTGTATATATTAGAGTTGAAATTTAAAATATTAATTAAATTAAAATAATTAGACTAATTGATTCTAATTATTATATTTAATTTGAATGGTATGGTATCGAACATAATTTTTTTAATAAAAAAAAAAAGAAAATTGAAAGAATTGTCATTAATTCTATAAAATGATAGAAAAAGTTTTAAATATAAAAGTTGGAAAATTTAAATACATAGGGAACATTATTTACCATCCAAACTTTGCAGAGATCCAATACACATACTTTAATGTAGTGAAATATATATGCATCAACATTTAATGCCACAGTTACTTCATTTCATTTTATGAACATTATTTACAATTCACTTTATCTCTTAATTCTTAAACCACAGTTAATTATCTTAAAATTAATTTAACAGTTAGTTTAGTAAAGTAAATATTTTATGATAGAAAATTTCATATTTAAATTTTCATTGGTTTAAATTTGCCCGGAACAATTACGAAATGTATATAAAAATTAATGTTATATATATATACATATATAGAATGATTAGTTTCATAGATCAAAGCCAACAGGAATGAAGGGAAAAACAACCATACAAAGACCATCTTCATGATAGATAGTCATAATTTATACTCCTACTTACAACAGACATGAATGTAAAAGTATGTCATTTGACTATCAAATTAAAAGACAAGAACATAATAATCTATTTGGTCTTCTTCCAATAATTAGATCTGAAAAGAGGCACATCCCCACAGCAGTGATCTCTTCAAGGTCAAACAGTCCAGGATCTTTGCATCTGAAGAATGTTGTTCCTTGAGAAGATCAAGCCATAGAGAGGATTGCGAAACTGAGGAGAGAAGATCAAGCCGGATTCAATATGACAGAAGAGGAGTTTAGCATATGAAACAGCAGATCAGGAGATTTGTGCTTGCATATCGGAACCCTCAAGCTATTACAGTTCATGAGGATGGCATCAGCTACAGAATATCCAAGGTAATTTCAACATGTCTATCAATATATCAAACAAACTAATAACAACATTTGAGTATTAACCCAAAGGGATTTATTGAAGCCAAAATCAAAAAGGATTATTGGTATTTGGAAGGATTTTTGGCCAAAAAAAAACCAAAAAACCAAGAAACTCAAGAAGAAGGATGAACCGGAGAAAAGAGCCAAGCGAAGAGAGATCAAATTAATGTTATATTTAATATAATATAAAAATATCTCATAATTTCTAAAAAAGAAAAACGTGTCTTGGGATTTTCGACAATCCCTTCTTACAAAAATGTGGATGCTGTTGTTTTATTTTTGGTAAAATTATCAATTCTACATTAAAAATTAACGGTGTGAGAGGAGGCTACAAATAAATTCCTTATCCCCTTCGATTACATCATCCAAAATTATCTCTCCTATATATTTAGACAATTATATTTTTTTCTCTCTTTTATAATATTTTTTCATTTAGTGAAATATTATTTTAGTAATATTCAAGGACGTAGATATAATTGGCCGAACTTTGTTAAATTTTGATGTTCTCTTTTATATCTATTTAATAGTTATTGTCGGATATAGTTGTTGTTAATTATTATGCTATTAAAATTACTTGTCTTGGTAAATTTTGTCAAGTGATTTTTAGTACAATCATTTACACTCTAATCACATGTGCAATAGTTCTTAAGGTGATTTTTATTATTATTGGTGGAAATTAACTCGAATTCTACAACAATTGGTATAAGAGCTCTTGGTTTATTTTAGTATGTTTTGTAGTTACGGCTTAAACTAATCTTCCACATCATAAAAAAAAATTTTGGGCTAATTGGCATTCCGCATCAATAGCTATTAAATAGAATTTGTAGCAGAAATGGCAGAGGGCACAAAAGTATCCACATCGACGTCAACAGCTTCTTCATCTTAAATTTTGGCAATAAATGTTGTGACAAATGCTAGATTTGTGATAGAGATTTTTTATGGCACTGGTCATTTCGGCATTTGGCAAAGTGAGGTTCTATATGACCTTTTTCAGCAGGGTCTAGATATTGCTATTGAAGGAGAGAAACCAGATGATGTTGAAGAGAAAGAATGGGAGGTGATCAATAGATTGACATGTGGTACAATTTGATCTTGTCTTTCTAGAGAGCAGAAGTATGCATTTTCTAAAGAAACTTCTGCAAGTAAATTATAAAAGGCACTGGAGGAGAAATTCTTGAAGAAAAGCAGTCAGAACAAACTTTACATGAAAAAAATATTGTTCCACTTCAATTATGTCCAAGTACCACAATGAATTATCATATTACTAGCTTTAATCAGCTAGTAACTGATTTGATGAATATGGACACGACTTTTAATGATGAAGATCTAGCTCTGATGTTGGCGGGATTACTTCCTGATGAGTTTGAGTATCTTGAAACTACTCTACTTTATGGGAAGGTTGTTGTGTCTCTAAGTGAAGTAATTGTAGCCTTGTATAGTTATGAATTGTGAAAGAAAGAAAAATAAAAAAATATAAGTGTTTAAAGCAGAAGCTCTTGTTGTCAGGGCCGTTCACAGAGCTAGAATAAATGAAGGAGAGGGAGATCAAAGTCAAAGTCCAAACTGAGCAAAGATCAATGTGCCTTTTATCAAGAAAAAGGGCACTGGAAGCAAGATTGTTTTAAGCTAAAGGACAAAGGCAAACCTGGAAAGGGAAAAGCTGTCTTAAATTCAAAAGTAGTTGAGTGTAATGATGCAGATTCAGATCTTTCAATTACTGCTACATCATCAACCAGTTATTCGAGTTCATGGTTACTAGATTAAGCTTGTAATCACCATATGACTCCCAATCGAGAATGGCTTTTTGACTTTAAAGAACTAAAATGTGGCATTGTCTACACAGGGAATAATGCCCCTCTTAACACACATGGGATTGGTTCAGTTCGCTTAAGCAATAAGGATGGATCAATCAGAACCTTAACAGGTATTCATTATGTGCCAGATTTGATGAGGAATCTCATTTCTATGGGAACCATAGAGTCAAAAGGTTTTGAAGTAAAGGCGAAAGATGGGATAATAAGAATCATCTCTGGTGCACTTATGATAATGAAGGGGATTTAAAAAAGAAATAATGTGTATTACTTTGTTGGTAGTACAATTGTTGGGACAACAGCAGTGGTAGCTTTTATTGCTGATCAGGAGTCAGAAGTAACTAGGTTATGGCATATGCACTTAGGGCATGCTGGAGAAAAATCCTTGAAATTACTGATAGATCAAGGATTATTAAAAGGAGCTCGAGCTTGAAAATTGGATTTTTGTGAGCATTGCATCAAAGGGAAGAAGACAAGGGTGAAATTTGGAACAACTATCTATAATAATAAGGGAATTCTGGATTATGTTCATTCAGATGTATGGGGACCTTCCAAGAATGCTTCATTGGGAGGAAAATACTATTACATTTACTTTGTTGATGATTTTTCCCGAAGAGTATAGGTGTGTACAATGAAGACAAAGGATGAGGTGCTAGGAATTTTCCTTAAATGGAAAAAGATGGTGGAGACTTAAACAGGCAGAAAAGTTAAACATCTCCGCAAAAACAATGGTGGAGAGTTAAAAAAAATGATCCATTTTTTAAAGTCTGTGAAGATGAAGGTATTGTTAGATATACACCACAAAAAAATGGGGTGACAGAGCGAATGAACCGAACATTATTGGAGAAGGTTCAATGTATGTTGTCCAATACTGGGTTGGGCAAAGAATTTTGGGCTAAGGCTGTAGTATATACTTGTCACCTTATCAATTGTTTACCATCAACTACTATTGATGGTAAAACACCATTGGAGAAATGGTTTGGAAAACTTGCTACATATTATGATTCCTTATATGTGCTTGGTTCCACTGCATATTACCATGTTAAGGAGTCAAAGCTAGATCCAAGAGTAAAGAAGGCAATCTTTATAGGGATAACTTCTAGTGTGAAAGGCTATTGTCTTTGGTGTCCAGAAACAAAGAAAGTAATCTTTAGTAGGGATGTTACCTTTGATGAATCTACCATATTGAGAAAGGTAACTTCAGAAAAAATGGAGCAAACAAATGGTACTCCTAAATAGGTGGAGTTTGATGGCAACAGAATTGTCCCAGCTAATGTAGAAAGTGATGATGACTCTCCTATGATAGAAGAAGATTCAAATTAAGAAGAGGTTCATACCCAAGAACCTTTATAGTAACATGAATCAATTGCATTAAAGAAGGGGAAGAGGACCATTAGACAACCTGCTTGCTATGCTGATATGGTCTTTTCTACATTACCAATTGCAATAGATGACGTTCCTGCCACTTATAATAAAGTAGTCTAAAGTTCAAAATATGAAAAGTGGAGGATTGCCATGAATGAAGAAATATAATCCCTTCAAAAGAATCAGACATGGAAACTAGTTTGTCATGACCCAAAATAGGTGGCAATAACCGACGCTAGGGAACGAAATTATTTTAAATCCGGAACTCATAGCAAGCCTTAAAAATAAAATAAAAAGCATGCAACATATAATAAAATAAATAAAATATCTTGCAGCGAAAATTAAAATCTCATAAGTAATAATATAACTCATCCACTGATTTAATAACACAAATTCATCTCATATATATAAAATCTTTCAATAAAAATTCTCGGTTTCAACTTTTTAAACTTAAATCTCAACATATATAATACATACAACTCACAAAAACAACTACTGCAGTGTCTAGAATACAAAATAAAACTCAGGTAAGCAGTTTACATAATAAGACCGAGGCGGAAGAAATCCTACGTAAAGGTCTACTACTGAGGTCTGAGGACGAAGACTCTCTTGAAAAATGTCAATAGAGGGGAGTTAGACCTCACTGAGTGAATTGTTATAATATATATACATGCATACCTAAATGAAAAATGCACACATTCAATAGTATATATAATAATTATATATACAGGCAAATATACACGGATGCAGCAAAAATCATTTTATATAATACTGAAAATAATAATTGTTTATGAAGGATTGAATAGAACCCTAAATGATCGCAACCTCAAATAGTGTTAGACAACACTCTAGCCATACAGGCTCACTTATTCCAAATAAATTCAATTATTCCAAATAAATTCAATTATTCCATTTGGATAGTAGATTGGCCCCGAGACACTAAGTCAACCGAGCTCCAGCAGTCTGACTGTCAGTGTGATTAGCCCCGAGACACTTGGTCAACCGAGCTCTAGCAATCACACTCTCAAATCACATCACACATCAATCCAATCAATATCCACAATAGGTTAGTAATTTAACCTAAATTCTATCGTCGTATCGGTACGTACTCGGTCCTAGTGCTGCCCACTAGGTAGCACGTTCTATTAATATCCTTCATTTAAAATAAATCCATACATTCATAAAATAGATGATGCATGACATTAATTAAAATGACAATATAAACTATATATATACTAGAAATATACCAAAAATAAACCAAGTATATTTCGAGTATATACATGTCAAACAAATTCAGTTTAATTACAAAATAAACCAAAAGTAAATTATATATATACTTAAAAAAATTTATGTATAAATCATGGATAAAACAAGTATTTAATTCAAAATATACCTAAAGTATACCTAAGCATTTATTAAATCATTTATGCATAATTCATAAAATTTAAACATACATTTTTAAAAACATGCATCCTAATACATGTATATATAAAATAACAACTCACAATTGTGCGCTCCACGAGACATGTCCGATGGGCCGGGTCCACTAGGCCTCGGTCTTGGCATAACTAACAAATAAAATATTAACACAAAATTAGAATAAATATAACGTAATTTCTAGAGACTCGATCTAGAATACTGGACACAGACAGAGAATAGGGATTTGATCGAATTTCACGTTTTACGAGAATTCTACTGAAAATTCGGCAATACTTCCCCTGTAAAACAGATATCTCTCTACTTAGAAAGTAGAGTCGGTCCTGCAAGTAAACACAATTCGAATATAAATATCCACACAACCCCTCAGTCAGATTCCCAAACTACAATTTCACCGACCGAGGTTCACAATTCACGAGATATACATAGAATACATGAAAATTCCAAAAATACCCTTTATATACCAAAATATAGCAATTTAGGGATTTAAACGCTAAAAATAATTATTTTACCAATTATTATATAAAAACCCTAATTTTAATAAAATATTATTAAAAATCAACAATTCTCAATAAATTCATAAATATTAACTGAAATTCATTTTATAAATCCAAATTACACAATTAGCCCAAAAACATATTAAAATTGACTAAAAACTCATTTATTTACAAAAATAGTATATTATATATAATTTGAAAATAATTTTCAAAAAATAGTTTTAATTAGTTAAAAATAGTAAATAATTTGTAAAAATCATTTTTATACCTCAAATAATTATTAAAATCAATTTAACTTAATTTTCAACCAATTTATTATCAAATTACCAAAATACCCTTAATATATAAAAATTCACATAATATACTATAATTATTCAAAAATTCACTAAAAATTATATAATTACTCAAAAATTATTGTCTCAACATATAATTCAATAAAATCAATAATTATACTTAATTAACCAATTAATTTTAACAAAATACTCATTTAACCTGATTTTCCGAAATTCACCTAAACTAAATAAAATCACAATAATTACGCAAAAATCACAAAAATTACAAATTAATTTCTAAAATTAATTTAAACCTATATAAACACCAAAAATCACAATTTCACAATTTATTTAATTAATTTACGAAAATTAGAAAATATTAATAAAATAATAAAAAATTCACAAAAATTAAAATAAATTCCAAAAATTCTAAAAAAAATTACAGGATGTAGATTGAGCTACTATGAGCAATTTTTGTAAAGGAATTAAGCTTGAATCATCAAGATTGAAGTTCAAAAAAATCAAAAGGCTAAAGAAGCCGAATTCAAAACCAAGCTTAAATCCTTACCAATTCAAGTTTTCAAGCTTCCAGAAGCTTAGAATCGACTTCTAGGGAGTTCTAGGAGCAAAAACATACTGGAATCATCAAGAACGGTAGCCGAACAAGGGAGAACTGAATCTATGGAGGTTTCGAGTTTTTGGCCAATTTCACGGCCAAACAACACCGAAGAAGAAGGTGGCAGGTGGTGGAGCAGCTGAGGGAGGTGGTGGCACATCGGCAAGCATAGTGAAAGTGAGGGAAACGGTGGTTTGCACAGTGACAGTGAGGGAAACAGCGGTTTGCACAGTGAGAGTGAGGGAGGGCGTTGGGCGTGGGTGGTTAAGGGCGATGGCATGAATGGTAAATTTGATAAATTTATATATATATATATATATATTAATATGAAAAATATAATCATGCATGGAATCATGCAATTTGATAAAATGGACTAACATAAATAAATAAATATTTGTTTAGGTTTTATTTTTCCAAAAATGTAAATCTCGGGAAAATTTTAAGTAAAAAACTTAAAATAATTAAAAATAACTTTAATAATTAATAAATTAATTAAATAGTCAAATATATTTATTAAAATTATTAATATTTCATATCCCGATGCAGTTTAAAAATGTATAAAATCTCGGATTATTACATAGCTAATCTTCCGAAGAGAAAGAAGACAATTGGGTACAAATGGGTATATGCAAAGAAAGATAGATTTCCTGACAAGGATAATATTGGTTACAAAGCAACATTGATGGCTAAAGGCTACACGCAGACAAAGGAAATTGATTATAATGAAGTCTTTTCTCCAGTTGTAAAACATTCCTTCATCAAAATTTTATTGACTTTGGTAGCATAGTTGGATTTGGAACTAGTTCAGATGGATGTAAAAACTGCATTTTTACATGGAAACTTGGATAAGGAAATCTACATGACTCAACCAGATGGATTCAAAGTTGCTAGTAGAGAAAATATAGCTTGCAAATTGGAAAAATTGTTATATGGATTGAAGCAATCTCTAAGGCAGTAGTACAAGCAATTTGACAAGTTTATGTTAGGGCAAAAGTACATGAGAAGCAAATATGATCATTATGTGTATTTCCACAAGCTACAAGATGGATCCTATATATATCTTTTTCTTTATGTTGATGATATACTGATAGCTTCTAGGAGTCAGATAAAGATTGAGAAATTAAAAACTCAATTGAACAATGAGTTTAAGATGAAGGATTTTGGTGAAGCAACAAAGATTCTCGGTATGGAAATATCTAGAAATAGGAAATTGGGGAGGCTTTATTTGTCTCAGAAAGAATATCTGAGGAAGGTACTAAAATGTTTTGGCATGAATGAAAAGTCAAAACCAGTTAGTACACCACTTGTTACTCATTTCAAGCTTAGTCCATCCATGTCACCAAAGAATGATGCAGAACGGGAATACATGTCAAAAGTACCATATGTAAGTGTTGTTGGTAGCTTAATGTATGCAATGGTGTGTACGAGGCCAGATATTTCACAGGCAATTGGGGTTGTGAGCAAGTACATGCATGATCCTGGAAAGGAGCATTGGCAAGCTATGAAATGGATTCTACAGTATATTCTAAACACCGTAGACATTGGTTTAGTATTTCAGCAGGATAGACAAGATGGTCAGTGTGTAGTTGGATATTGTGATTCTAACTATGCTGGTGATTTGGACAAGCGTCGATCAACTATTGGTTATGTGTTTACTTTTACAAAGGCATAAGTCAATTGGAAGTCCACCTTACAGTCAACAGTTGCTTTGTCTATTACAAAGGTAGAGTATATAGCAGTTACAAAGGCTATAAAGGAGGCAATTTGGCTTCAAGGGTTGATTGGTGAACTGGGAATGGAATAGAAGCACATCAAAGTGCATTGTGACAGTCAGAGTGCTATTCATTTAGCAAAGAACCAGGTTTAACATGCAAGGACAAAGCATATCGATGTTCGATATTACTTTATACAGGAGATTCTAGAAGAAGGTGAAGTCACAATCCAAAAGATTCAGACTGTTGAGAATCCTGCAGATATGATGGCAAAAGTGGTAACTGCGGTTAAGTTTAAACATTGTTTAGACTTGATCAATATTGTTACAAATTGAAAGATGAAATTTGCAGACACTATTAAAAGTTGGATTTGAGAGAGAATTATATGGAATTTTACCAAGGTGGAGATTTGTTATTTTTTTGGCAAAATTGCCAATCCCACATTGAAAATTTAAAAGGAGTGGGAGGAGTCCTAAGGCTATAAACAGACTCCTTCCCCCCTTTAGTTAGATCATCCCAAATTGCCTCTCCTATATATTTAGGCACTTGTATTCTTTCTCTCTCTTTTTTGTAATATTTCCTCATTTAGTGAAATACTATTTTGGTAGTGTCCGAGAACATAGGCATAATTGGCCGAACCTCGTTAAATTTTAGTGTTCTCTTTTATGTCTATTTAATAGTTATTGTCGGGTATAGTTGTTGTTAATTATTGTACTATTAAAATTACTTGTCTTGGTAAAATTTTGCCAAATGATTTTTAGTACAATCATTTACACTCTAGTCACCTTTGCAATAATTCTCAAGGTGATTTTTACTATTATTGGTGGAAATTAACCTGAATTCCACAACAGATGCAATGCAATATAACCTACGAGGACTTTGAAAGATGGTCTGCAACATATAACACTCATTCAAAGTCTTGCTCATAGTCCATCTTAATTACTTCGGATTGTTGCATACACATTTAATTTTGACATAAATATTAATATAGCTATGAGTCTTATTATAGTGACAAAAAACTAGGGGTGTATAAGATTTTTCAACGAATTGAATTCAAAATTGAATCGACTTGATTCATTTTAGGTTAGTTTAGTTTGTTTACTCTTTATTTTCAAGTTTTATAAATTGAATTAAACCAAATTAAAGTTTTAACTTGGCTTTGATTTTATACTCATTCACCGAAATAACTTAACAATTGAAATGTTATTTTTGATTTTAGATAGTATAATAATTTAATAAAAATATTGAAATAATTAATATTTTTAAAAATTCAGTTTGATTCTGTCAATTTAGTTTTTATTTTAAAAACTTTGTATTTTTAGTTCAGTACTATTTTTGGTTCAGTACTATTACTTTGATTTGGTAAAAAAAATCCAAAACTACTCAAGCCGGCCGAATGCATACTACTATCAAAAACTTTCCCACACAATTTTCCTCCCTCTACTGTACATCGCACCATTATTTTGAAAAAGACAAGCAGCAACCGGTTAGCTAGTAGGAATTGTTTTTACTTAAATATTATTTTCAATTTGAGTAATAAACATATGTAGTCATATTAAATTAAAAATTTGAGAAATTTTTACCGTTCTTATAATTCTACTTAAGTTAAATTAAATTAATTAGAGTCAAATGAATTCTAAGTATCTATAGGAGGTGAGATTCAGAGCGTGCTCAAGTGTTCGGCGATCATGACACTATACGGGCTCATGACCCACTAGAAAATACAATAGGAGGCTTATATCCCAAGTCAAAGATAAGGATCACCACTCGGATGAGAGCCGTGACACACATTTTCAGCAACTAGATCCCATGGAGAGCCTCAATAGTTGTCCCCAGATATTAGGTTCGGGAAACTAGGTATGGGCTTTTAGAATGCCCACCCAATATTGCAGTTGGTTTCCGTTTGTATTTTGTATTTTATTACTTTTAATTATTTAATTATTTATGTTATTAACATGTAAAATTGCAATTTCGTCCTATCAATTCTCGAATTTTACAATTAGGTCAAAGTTTTACACATTAATTCAATTTCATGTTAACTAAGTCCAATTCACAACATTTATTACACATTATGCACATTCATCAAAAGATCAAAATAAAATAAATAAAATAAGTGCTCATGCAAAGAAATGAGGGAAGGAGAAATGAATTGCAACCCTTAATCATGCAAGATAAATATAAATAAAATGAACACACAAAGAAAGGGAAGAAGGAGAAAAGATTATAATCCTTTTAATCACACAAATTTGTAAAAATAAAATAAATAAAACTAGGATAAATAAAATAAAATAATTAATCCTTAAATAGTCTATAATTTAAATAATTATTTGGTGATCAATCATCACCCTAATTCAATTCTGAAAAATTAATTTTAATTAGCTCCAAAAATATCCTACAAAAGAAACCACCAAATTAAGCTCTTTAAAATAAAACATATAAAATTTACACTTATTTTAATCATGTAAACCATAATAACAATCAAAACAAATACAACCAAACTAACAAATAAAAATTCACCGAATTAATAACTAAAATAGTAATAAATATAGAAATGCAGAATATTAAATGAAATATATCTACAAGAAAGCAGATCATGCAATGTAACAAGAGAACTTAAATAAATTTTAAACACACAAAAAAGAACAAATAAACACCAATGAAATTTCAAAGAAAAAATAATGCTTAGTTTAAAATATATATATATATATATAAAATATAAGAATAAACATGAGAAGAATTAAAATAGAATATTTCAGTTATTTTGAAGATAAGGCGGCACCTTATCATAATAAGTCATTGCCTTATTGTAATGAAGCAACACCTTATTGTAATGAGGCAACGCCTTATTACACTGACAAGACAAATTCAACTGAAAACTTATGTTCTAAATTCAAAACATAAAACATTAATAACAAAATAAAATTTAAAACCAATAACCAGTAAAACTTAAAGAAATAAAGAATTCAATTGATATAAACTACAATTTAAAACAATTCAACTTAATAGAAATAATAAAACTAAAAGGAAAGAAATAGAGATTATAGTTTTGACACCAGTTTAATTCCTTGTCTTGGTCCTCAAAAATTCTTTCAGGATGATGCAATGGTGAGTCTCAAGTAGTGTAAGCCAACCTCTTTTTCCATTGTCAAACTAAAGCCAATGATGTCTCCACTCTTCTCCTAGTTATTCTTTCTCTCTTTTATTTTCAAATCTCTTTTTTTTTCCTATTATGTTAGACCTCAGTCCCCGTCCTCTATCTTGTCTTTTCTATGTCCTCTATCTTGTCTTTTCTATCTTCTCCTTCCTTTCCAGGAGCCACACTCTCTTTTTTTTTTTTTTACATTCTCTTTCCACCCTTTTGTGGTCTCTCATTCATTCCCTCTTTATTTCTCTTCATTTTTCAATTTAGAAACTCTCTCTTTCTTCCCCCACGTTCTCCACCATATTAGTAATGCATTCCCTTGCTGATAGATGGAGAAAATCATGTTAAAATGTCATTTTCTCCATCATTTTAAAAACAGTTCAGCAACACTAAACGTTGTCTCGAGGCATCCCCCTTAGTGCACTAAGGTGTTGTCTCATTATTGAGGCGTTGCCTTAATGAGGCCCATTGGATTACATGGCTATTAAGCAAGAAAAGAGCTTGACTTTACACTATAAGGCTCATTTTATTTTTTTTTATCATTGGACTTTCGTTCTTAAATCGGCCAAACCATATGTCAACAATATTAATAATTTAAATGAAAAAAAAGACACATAGTATGTGTATCACCTTCATATTGATTAAGTATACAACAATTTAAATATATGCCACATCTTCATTAGTTGAGCATAATTCTCAAATGTAGATAAAAATCTCTTTTTAAAATGAAATCTTTTAATATATAAAATAATTATTTATTCTCATATTTTCCCCTCAATTTACCTTTTATTTAGATAAGATAAACTAATTTTTTTATCAAGTTTAAACGACGTCGTTAGCATCAACCTAACGGTTAAAACGGAATCGTTTCGTTTTCTCTTTCGTCCTATCACTACATTTCTCTAACAATGTCTAAAATTACTGATACACCATCTACATATCTCACTTTTGTTTTGTGCGTGCGTGCGTGTGTTCTTGGCCCCTTCTTTCTTTCTTTTTTTTTTTAAGGCCAGCTTCGGCTCAGAGCTGACGAGAGTTGTGCTTTATTCGCGGAGATGTCGGTATATTTTTGGGCGGCTACAACTGAGGTGAAAAGCTTTAAACTTAGAGCTTTCACTTGGTTGCTCTCATCTCATGGTTTGATTCAGACCAATTTGTAGTTTTGTTGTTGATTTAGTTATTTTAATGATGTTGTTATTGGGAAAACCACTATTGAAGTGAAATTTTTGGTCTTTGAGCTTTTACTTGCTTGCTCTTGTGCGTGTTTTGTATACTTTGATTCGCACCCAGTTGTACTTTACTGTTGGCTTTTATTCCCCAATAAGCAAAGTCTAGCATGGGATTATTTTTCGAAGTTAAGCTGTTAATTTAGGGAGGGATGTCAAGTGTGTGTGATCATGCCCTTTCATTCTGTTTGGCTATGCTTTTCATTCATGGAACAATGCTATTGAAATTGTTGCAAGAAAATAATATTCGTCTTCTCTACTTTTCTGGTAATAGTATCTCTGGAGCATTGGTTGGAAGTATTTATAGAATACTACCTGTGAATTGGATATTTTTAAGGAGTCACATGCATAGTTACATACATGGTTACATGTATATGTCTGAGCACTTTGTTTTCAAAAGTTGGTCTAGTGCTTCCCAGTGGATTTGAGGCTAAGACAAAGGATGTCAAGGAGTAGTAGTATAAGGAGATTAGCTAATTCATTTTTGCTAATTTTTTTAATACTGGATGACATGCCTGGAATCGTATATATGGGCCGCCTGATAATAAGCTTTAACGTAGAAGAATCCTCTAAATAAATCCATGGCATTCTTGGAGTTATGATGTCTTGTGGGTGGGTGGTGTCAACCTGCAATGGAATCTTGGATGATTTTAGATGGCACAGGTATAAGCGAATTATGAATTAGATGGCAATGAAGCCACAAAATGGCTACTGAAACAGTTTATAGGCAATGTATTAAAAATTACCATGTAACGGCATACTATAGCAGAACTCCTGTGAACATTGTGTAGTTGCACGCACTTAAGTTTTGCTCTCGCTGGACCTGATCAAAGTGGTAAACTAAAGAAAGATGAGTGTCTAATATTTCAAATCAGCTGCTGATGTTGCATATAAAAAGTGTCATGTGTGCAAATTGTTGTGATGTTTTATCTATATTGATTTTTGTTTTTATTTCATTTCTTCATTCCGTCCATGCCCATTCTGGTTTATTTTAAAGCTGACTCGGCACTCAGAAATTTAAGAGATGCTACAAAACTTCAGATACCTTGTCCAATAGGTCTATGATTGAAGAGTCTTTTAGCTTCTAGCTGGTGTTTTTGTGCTTAGAGCATAGAGCTTCATCTAACATCAGTTTTTTGGCAGTTGATTATCATGATTTTGTTTAGCATGTCTGTCATATGTCTTTGATTGATGACTTCATGTGCTTTCATGTGTACTTATGATCGGCTAGTAGACAGAGGCCAGTCTGCCTTCTAAAGTC
The DNA here is from genome assembly GCA_947683625.1 of Mallotus nudiflorus. NCBI lineage: Eukaryota > Viridiplantae > Streptophyta > Magnoliopsida > Malpighiales > Euphorbiaceae > Mallotus > Mallotus nudiflorus. The sequence goes on from CANTUR010001599.1 coordinate 154,524, forward strand.
TAAACATGCAACTAACCACTATTAAATGCTGATGGCATAGTGAGTGGCTTTAGCTGTGTTATGTGATCATTCAGATATTCAACCATTATGTACATTTGATCACATGTAGATTTGATCACAGAAAAAAATCTGTACAAATCTACAAGGTACCATTCTACATTCGGGACAAACCAGATTTGCATATCCAGGGGATTCTACTAGGCAAGCCCCGTGTCTTTTCAGGGAAAGAAACTAAACTTGGTCTACATTATGAGAACCTAAAGCCTCTCCTTTAATTCTTTGATTTCACTAGGGACTACTGTAACTGATTTGAGGCATAAACTATGTTTCAAATCATAAATCACTCATTACATGTTCTTCATATTTCTGATTTTCTTTCTATGTAGGTGCGCTGCATGTCCCGATCTTTGGCCTTCCATTTCCAGTAAAAAGCCACTTGATCTGGCATTCTGACAGGTTAAGATTCTTTAAGATTTTAAGTTATGATTAATTTGAAGCATGTGTGGGAACTTATTCTGCTAGTAATATTCTTTTCAACATTCGTACTAATGTGGAACATGGTAAATACCTATGATGTATGCCTGGAAGTTCTAATTCTGTGGTGTGTTAAAACAGAAGGCAAATTATTCTGTTTGACAGATCTACTGAAAATCATAGTAGTGATAATGCAATTAACAACAAACTCTCATAAGTATGCCTATGATTCAGAGCTAAAAGAAGTTTGTGTTGTCTAGAATGTACATGGCTTTTTAAGACCTGATCTGCTGTTGGTTCAGAGCAGAAAGCAACTGCATGTTGTTTATAATATTGAGAATGATTACCAAAAAAGGAGGTATTGATGATCTCAAGATGAACTTTTGCTGTCTGAAAGTTCATGTTGAGCTGAACCAATGTAACAATAGAAATAAAAAATCTTCTTCTAAGATGAAATTTTTTGCTGTACCTCACAATTTATGTTTATATCTCCTTATTCATCATTATTTCTCTTTAACAGATTAAATCACAACGTCTAATAGTAACAACAGCAAATTAAATCACAATGTTTAATAATAATATCATGTTAAAAAAATAAAAAATAAAAACACCAAGTTGATATAGGGTGCACAGCTAGCATAAATGAAGTCAGGAGACATCTAACCTGCTTCTCAATCTCTCTTATATATCTGTTGTCTCTATCTGCTGGTTCTGAATCTGTGAAACATGTGTTGTCTTTGTTGAGAATGGGAGGTGATCTTTGTCTTCAAGAATGATACCAAGGATTTCAGATGGTGTCAATGCTGATAAGTTCACATGGTGCTTCTCAGCATAATCAGAAAGTACGATATCTCTCAAATCAACCTCAACCTTCATCCAGTGTTCATCGCTGAAATAGGGCCAGATGCGGTTTGATTCATCAGTAGCAGTGATGGTTTTGGCATCAGAGTTGAAGAGAAGCATCCTTTTCGCCTCATCAGTATGCAGATCAAGTGCTTTAAGAATAAGAACAAGTCGCAAAAATGCATCCTTTGATGATAGACTTTTCAGCCAGTCATCATAAACATAGAAAAAATCCAGTTGCGGCCCAGTTGCTTTCAAAATCCTATCCCCAAATTTGGCCATCTTCAAGCATCCTTGGAGGGGCAACTGCCGCGCCCTTTCTTCAACAACTATGTTCAAGGAATGATCGAGCAACCGTACCTTCAAAGGTTCAACGATACCTTCTCGGGTGACAATAATTTCTGTTGGCCGTGCTTCAACAGGCAGAGACTGCACAAGGGCAACAACAAAATCAGCAGCTTTCCACTTAGCAATGCTGCCAAGACGCTTCTGTTCATGCCATTCACTGGTGTGAAGGACCTTCAGGAACAGTTGGCCGGTTGTCGGGTTGAATATGAATATTGCGCCGTTAATCTGTTTCGTTGTAAGATTTCCTTCGGCTGTCTTATGGATTGCGACACGATAAGCAGCGTTGTCATCAAGGTACCAAGTGATAGGGTTGTTGGAAGATTTCGCCATAATTGTGGAATCTGATGTGCTAGTAATTTGTAGAACTAAAACTCTGAATATCCGCTGGAAGGGAGAGTATGGGGTTTATATAGAGCACAAAAGTGTTAAAATCTCCTAAATTCGTATGAATTATGGATTATTATTATTACTATCCAAATAGGATTTTTTTTTTTTTTTAGAATTCCAAATAGCATTATTATTATTATTGTTCTTCTAAAAAGGATTATTATTATTATTATTATTATTATTATCCAAATAGGATTGTTATTATTATTAGTTTGGATTTGTTGCGGAATGGGAAGTAATCATAGAAGGAATAGGCATAATTTTATTTCTTTTTCTTAAATAAAATTATAAAATAAGATTTTAGAAAAAAGATAAAAAATTCTGCACTGGAACGGCATCGTTTTCAATTTGTATCAGGAAATTATTTTCTATCACAAGTCCTTGAACTGATCGAATGGGTGTCTGCTCAAGAGAAACGGAATGAGTAATTACAGAGTAACGCCTTGTATCCGCATGGAGAAAGGAAGAAACTTGTCCATAGAGCTACAGCTGCCAAATCCCCATTGCTCACATTTGCTTGAAGCCACCCATCAAAAAGGCCATGCATAACAGCCCTTGAAACCCTCACTTAAAACAAATATCTACAACAGGAACCTAACTAAAACATAACTGAGACAAGGGGCACATGATTTCAACCAGAGTGAAAATATACCATTGTTGAACCTTCCTGAATTCAGTAAGACAGGGTATCTATTCTCAAAAGTGGTGTACGTTTCATCTCTTGCCTGAATTTGTAAAACGAAAAAGAATTCAGTTGACAAACTGAATCCACCAGGCGGAATACACGTCATAGAATTCACCTTGACTCTGTGATCACAATTTTTCCTGAGACAAAATAAAGAGAACAATCTTTATCTGTTTCATGCCACAAATTAGGCCAGGGAAAAGCTCAGGTTCGTACTACACAAAACATGGTAGTAAGTACTGGAAGACCTTAAAGTGTAATCTGATGTAAGCCCACAAGCTCCACAGATACTGTTTTTACTTACACTTGAGAAATCACCATGAGAGCACGCCAGACCTTCAAGTTTGACGGGGAACTACACAATTCACGTCACAGGAACCAACAATATTCTGAATCTTAAAATTCTGTCAAGTGTAATAAGGATATGTGAACAATGAGGCAAAGTTTCGATAGAATACAACAAATGATGCCTAGACATCAAGAAAACCACATGCTTGTGCATAAGCCCTCCCCAGATGCATGGATGTCTTGAGAGAGATATACAAAAAAGAGAAGTGTTGGATATCCAAAGCTTTTGGATAATGAGAATACTAGAGAAGTAGAGAACAAATATCACATCAAATTCAGTAACTCCAAACTCATGTCAAGAGGAAAAGCAATGCAGGGAGCAATGTATACCTTTGTTAATCTTTGAAAGATGTCTAATTTTAGATCTTTCCAGTATTAAGAAGTCACCCAACTAGAGTAGAAGTAATAAAAAACTACAGGACAAAAAAATATTTGTTCCCTCACTTCAAAATGATTCAGTTGTCATTTTTTATGGAAACAGAGAACTTTGCAAGGATTACTCAAATCTTCATCTTGCTCCCATTTTCAATAGCAAGGTAAGTTTTTGTGTAATTATCCTGAAGATTGTTCTATCAGTTAGAGATTGTCAAATTAGAGTGAAATTAATCTCACAAGTAATTTCATTAGTTAACAATAAGAGTGGAATTCTGCTATACTATGTCATTACATGGTAATTTGTAATACATTGCCCGTGAACTGTTTCAGTTACCATTTTGTGGCTTCCTTGCCATCTAATACATAATTCACTTAATACCTGTGACATTTAACATCATCCAACATTCCATTGCAGGTTGACACCACCAACCCACAAGTCACAGCTCCAAGAATGCCATGGATTTATTTAGCGGATTCTTCAACGTTAAAGCTTATTATTAGGCGACCCATATGTGCGAGTCCAGACGTGATCCAATATAAAAAAAAAATAGCAAAAATGAATTAGCTGATCTCCATATACTACTCCTTGACATCCTGTCTTAGCTTCTAATCCACTGGAAAGCACTACACCAAATTTTTGAAAGCAAAGTGCTCAGGCATATATATGTAACTACGTATGTAACTATGCATGTAACTCCTTAAAAATATCCAATTTACATCTAGTATTCTATAAATAATTCTAACCAATGTTCCATAGATGCCACTATCAGGAAAGTAGAGTATATGAATATTATTTTCTTGCAACAACGCCAATAGCATTGTCCCGTGAATGAAAGCCAAACAGAACGAAGGGGCATGATCACACTTTGACATCCCTCCCTAAATTAACAGCTTAACTTCCCATGTAATTTTCTTTTATCTTCTTATTTTTTTCTTCATTCCCTTCTTTTTTATTTGTTTTCTCCTTAGTTTGGTTTATAATTGTGGGGTCTCTAGCTAAACACTTAGCTTGAATGAATATTTTTTGAATAATTTTTATATTATACTACATATAGAAATAATTTTTCATATTTAATGATTACTATTAATCTAAAAATAAAATTAATCTGACAATTAAACCAATTATTACCATGAAGAAAATTTTTACCCTTTATGTTTATAGCGAAGAACACATTGGTCCTTTATGTATTTTTTGTTTCAATTAAACTGAAATTTCTCTAAAACCTCACATTTCGGCACCTCTAATTAACAGCAACCTAAGTCTGTTATGTATTGTCTAGGTGGACCCATTAATACTAGGGCAAAGGTGCATTTATGCCCTTAATGTTTAGGCTGAGGAGCACATAAGCCTTTACGTTTTTTTTTTTTTTACCATTTAAGCACAGATTTAAGTGTTTTTTTTTTTTTTTATCACTGCTACAAGAAAATTACGATATTGAAAGAAAAAACAAAAATGAAAATATTTCCATTTCTAAATTTAGAAACGGAATAAAAATGGAATACTAATATTTGTACAAAATTTTGGAATGGAAACAAAATTTGTTGTTGATTGTTGGAAGAAGTAAATGGCGGGAGAATAGCAACAAAATTAGCGACGGATGGTTGAATTTTTCCGTCACATTTCTTGTAGGAACATTGACGCATAAAATAGAGTGACATGTAATGACAAAACTCTATTCCGTTTCTAAATTTAATGATGGAACTCTATTCTGTTTCTAAATTTAGAAATAGAATTCTAATCCATTTCTAAATTTAGAAATAGAAACTGAATTCTACTCCATTTTCTGAATTTGTTATGAATTTTTTTTATATAATTGTTAATTTTTATTATTAAAAATTAGTTAAAATTTGATGAAATTGATAAATTTAACAATTTGAAAAAAAATGTATAAATTAAATTATAAATTATTTTCATATAAGTCAAAACTACATCATTTTAATATTATAAGAAATTTTAATATTATAAAGTAATTTATTATTTAATGATATAAATTTAGTATTAAATAAATATAACATTAATTAAAATTATTATTGAATCATAAATTATAAATTATAATTATTCAATTTCACATTTCATGTTAAGTTAAAACTACACAATCTTAACTTTAGCGATGGAAAATTCCATTTCAAAATAGAAACGGAATAATTCTATTTTTTTTATTGCTAGGTTATAATATTTAAAGGTATTTTGAGACGGTACTACTTTTCGTTTTTGTTTAGCCATGAAATAATCCGTTGCTAAATTAGAAATAGACTATGATTCCATTTCTAAATTGGAAATGGATTAAATTTCTGTTGCTATTGAAGAACCAGACAATAATTCACTATTTAAGTTTAAAAACAGATATATATTCCATTGCTAAATTTAGAAATAGAATTCTAATCCGATTTTAAATTTGCTGTGAGTTTTTTTTTTATATAATTATTAATTTCTATTGTTAAAAATAAGTTAAAATTTGATGAAATTGATAAATTTAACAATTTGAAAAAACAATATGTAACTTATATTATAAATTATTTTTATACAAGTCAAAACTATGTAATTTTAATATTACAAAATGATTTATTATTTAATGATACAAATTGAGTATTAAATAAATATAACATTAATTAAAATTATTATTTAATCACAAATTATAAATTATAATCTAATTTTATTATATAATTATTCAATTGCATATTTAGTGTTAAGTTAAGTTAATGTTATAAACGATTTAGTATTGTTGTATGATATTAATTTAGTATTAAATAAATATAACATTAATTAAAATTATCATTAAATAAATATATAATTAAATTATGAATAAATAATTTATTTATAGTAGTTTTGGTTGTAAACTAATTCACTAAAAATCCCTCATACTTAACCTATCTCATTCTCATTCACTTCACCCATCTCCCTTCAATAGTCGCGGTCAGCAGTATGGCTGAGCACGAGATGGAGAAAATACCGTACTGAATTGAAATTCTGAATTAAAAGATAATAAAACTATATTGAACCTAATAAATTTGATCCCGAACTGAATTGTACCGAACTTTATGGCTAATTTGATACGGTACTGGATATTTATAAAAAACTGAACTGAGAACCATACCGAACCGAAAATCAAATATAGTACCGAATATTGATTCAATAAATAATACATAGATATAATAAATAGTAGTAAACTTAAGTATATACTTTTAATTATATTATCAAGTAATGTGCATATGTATAATAATATATGATAAAAATTAATAGTTTTGTTGTGTTTAAAATATAATAAATAAATTATTAACAATTTTTATTAATTTTATTATTATTAATATTATTATCATAGTTACTACTACTACTACTATTATTATTAAATTAAAAAGTAAAAATGTGAAATGTATATTACAATTTGAACTTAAAATATAAAAATAAAAAATTCATAAGAATGTAAAATATCCATTACAACATACTTTAAACTTAAAATATAAGAAATAAGAAAATTATTATTATTATCAACAATAAGTAAAAACGTGGATAGCACATTATATTTCAATTTAAGATTAAAAAAATGAAATATGAAAATTAACATTATATGATTTTAAATATTATAATTTTTAATATGTTGTTATTGATTCCGCTTATATATATTCCTGCCTAACTAAAGGGTCTTTATTTCCTAAACAGGGACACTCGAACTATGAAGGTAGCAGAATCCGTCCAGGAAAAGGACTCTACCCCAAAGATGAATCCTAAACAAAGAGGGAACATTCTCCTACCAGGATTAGGACGCCCATCTCACATGGAATCCGACTCCTCTTAGGTTAAAGTATTATTATAAATAAGACCCCATATCCCTCACAGAGGGGCATCTCATTCTCTCATATTCTAATTATTCCATATTCCCCTACTTCTGTTCTCTAACTTAGGCATCAGAGTGTTTGTGGGGACTCTCCCCACCTCTTACCTTGCCTTCTGTTCGTGGATTATAGGACACCAAGCTCAAGAGTTCTAGAAACTAATTATCAAGTGGCGCCGTATATGGGAACTCTTGGAAAAAGCCATTCGTTTACCTACTAAGCTAAAGACATCCTCACCATGACTTTCAGTCTACCACCGACCTTGATTCCTAAAACTAGCACTAACCCTTCCGCACCTATCCCTTCGACCGACCTCTCAGATCCTCTCCCAGCAATAGTGCTTCCAGCCACTTTTTCGCATACCGGAGCTTTATCTGGACACACACATCAACTCCCTGACAACACCTCGAGATACCCAGCCTTGGGTGTAGACCTCCCATATTATGCTCCTCTACAACACCATCGTTCAATACCTTCCATACCTTTTTTGAGTTTAGCAGATACACTAGCAATAACTACACCAAATTTAAACACAGTAAACCAAACACTTAACCTCGACCAAACTAGCAAGGAAGTCATGATAAAAAAAATTCAGGCGCAAATAGCTTTAATGCGGTAACAGCTAAACGCTATAATGTAGAGTGGGCATTCTGAATTGGCTCAAAATGATAATAACACAACACCTCAGCAGGCCCCGGGGATGAGCATAGGAAAGGGTAAAGTGCTGGAAGGGGAGTGTAGTTCAACAATTTCGGCCCTTGATGATTCAAAGATAGCTCAGAGGGTTGAAGAGGCAATATACAAAGCCCGGACAAAACTAAGAAAGGAAGAAGAATGTATTATGGATAACAGAACTCCATTTGTCAGAAGAATAATTCAGATGAAGATCCCTACTAAGTTCAGAATCTCACCGCTTGAACAGTATGATGGGATGGGAGATCTGATCAGTATGATGGGCACATGTCAGCATTCCGAACAAAGATGCTGCTCCAGAATGTAAATGATGGAATCATATATAGAATTTTTCCAAGCATACTCATAAAGAACGCTCAAAAGTGGTTTCATCGACTCCTGGAGAATTTTGTCACTTCTTTCGAGGATTTAATGGAATAATTTCATAATCGATTTGTCACTAATATTCCCTCAGCCAAAAACATCAACGATATTTAAATGTACCGACAAGAAGTTGACGAGTCGTTATGAAGTTATCTTGACCATTTCAATAAAACAACCATGCAAATTGAGCATCTTATAAATGAAGTTGCCATAGAAGCTTTGAAAAATGGAACTAGACTCGGCAAGTTTAAAGATAAAATAATAACTAAAGAACCGAGTACCTTTGCAAAGGCAATGGTGATGACAGTCAGGATGATAAAAATGGACGAGGATAAAAGGATGCGACGGGAGGAAGAGAAGCCACCGATCAAGGATGAACAACCCAAACACAGACGAGCAGGCTTCTTAAAAATAAATTTTAGAAATACAGCAGAAATATTTGATAAGGAAGCAGATAGATACACACCCCTGAGCACCTCTCGATCTAAAATCCTTATGTGGATAAGGCAACATGGTGTTGGAATCACACCAGCTAAGAGAATAAGCCTAAGCCAAAGATCTACCCAAGATAGAGGATAATACTACTAGTATCACCAGGAATATGGGCATGACACGAAGGGTTGAAGAGAGCTGAAGAATGCCATAGAGAGACTGATGCAGAGGGGAAAACTCAATAATTTCACAGATGCATCGAGAAGAAGTGGAAACTCCAAAAACTAGGAGCATGACAGGCCAGAAGCAAAGAAAACCCAGAGGGAGCTGATTAGCACTATCAACATGATCATTAGGGGAGAAAACACTGAGAAGAGATTAAAACAGAGTAGAGGAGAAAAGCTAGTATCCAAGAGAAACGATATTGTGTTCAATTCAGAATATGATTCACATGTTCGCCACCCCTATTGTAATGCCCTGGTAATAACTGCATGCATAGACAAGTATTTGGTAAAAAGGTTATTGGTGGACAATGGAAGCACTATCAATGCATTATCTTGGAATGTGTACAAGGAAATGGGAGGCTCCGTCACCAACCTGAAGGCCATCCAGAAACCCATCATAAGTTTCTATAGAGGAACTGTACAACCAATGGGAGTTGTCAAACTAAGCCTAGAATTTGGAAATCAAGACGATGAAGAAAAGAAAGTTATCCGAGCAGTATTCAACGTGGTGGATATACTATTAGCGTATAATGGGATTATAGGACGGCCAACACTCTATAAAGCAGATGTAGTCACCAGTATCCAGTGCTTAACTATGAAAGTTCCAGTTAAGAATGGAACCTTTACCATTCGGTTAGATCAACATATGGCTAGGCAGTGTTACCAGATGGCCATAAAGCCTCAGGCAGAGGCTTTTCCTCTAAAAGCATGGGAAATTGAGAAGCAAGGCACTGATCCATAACCAGTAGAAGAAACGAAGACCTTACAAATCATGGACGGAAAGACTGTGAAGATCGACAACAAACTCAGCTAGAGCATCGAAGAAGGAATAAGGGAGGTCCTTGCCAGACACTCAGAAAATTTTACTTCACAAGCCTCCAAAATCATTGGCGTGGATCCGTAAGTTGCTTGTTACTATCTAAACATCAAACTGAGAGCCAAACTAGTGGCCCAGAAAAAAAGAACCTTTGCTTACGAAAGATAGAAAAAAATTACTGAAGAAATAACGAAGTTGTTAGCCGCCGAGTTCATCAAAGAGGTTACTCACTCGGAGTGGGTAGCCAACATGGTACTTTTTAAAAAAGCAAAAGGGAAATACTGGATGTGTGTAGATTACACTGACCTCAACCGAGCATGTCCTAAAGATAGCTACCCATTGCCCACGATCGACCAGCTCATTGACTCCATTGCTGGTCACGGATTATACAGTTTCGTTGATGTGGCACAAGGTTACCACTAGATCCTGATGAAGGAAGAGGATCAGGAGAAGACATCCTTCATTACCCATGAAGGTTTGTATTACTATAAGGTGATGCCCTTTGGACTTAAGAACGCCAGAGCCACATATCAAAGAATGATGAGCCAGGTCCTCCAAGACTAGATTGGCACAAGCGTAGAAGTATACGTAGATGACATCATCATCAAGAGCAAGTATTCGGAATAACACCCAGCGGATATAGACTAAGTTCTCCAGCTATTAAGCAAATCCAGGATCAAGCTGAATCCAGAAAAATGCTTCTTTAAAGTCAGAGCAGGCAAATGCTTGGGATTCATGATATCCCACAAGGGCATTGAAGCCAATCCAAAAAAGATAGAAGCCATACTTAACATGGAAGCACCGAAAAATATCCACGAAGTACAAAAGTTAAACGGTAGAATTATTGCATTAGGGCATTTCATTTCATGCTCGGCCAAATGGTGTCTACCATTATCCAGTATCCCATGTTGGACAAGCTAGCTATGGTCATGGTCCATGTGTCTTGAAAGCTCTAACATTACTTCCAAGCCCATCATATCATCGTTCGATCCCGTTTCGCGCTGAGGAAAATCTTGCAAATACCGAAGACCTCAGGCAGGCTAGTACAGTGGTTAGTGTTACTTGGAAAATTTGAAATTGATTATGAATCCCGCTAACAAATGAAAGCCCAGACATTAGCAGATTTTGTACAAGAAATGACTTCGGAAGACCTTACTTTATCTATAGCACCGGAATAGAAACTCTATGTTAATAAAGCATCTTCCGCTTAGGGATCTAATGCCGAAATAATTCTTAGGGGACCACACAAGGTTTACATCCGGTATGCAATTCGAATTGAGTATAACACAACCAACAATGTCACTGAGTATGAAGCACTCATAATAGGCTTGAAAATAGCTACCAAAGTCAGAGCTGAACACCTTATCATACATTCAAACTCCCAGCTAATTGTCAACCAGGTCAATGGAATGTTCCAAGTCAAGGACACTAGCATTGCCAAGTACGTGGAAAAAGTCAAGTAGCTCTTGAAATATATTGAACAAGAAGGGGGCCGGTGGGAGATCATTCAGATTCCCAGAGCAGAAAACTCTGAGGCTAACCTCCTGGCCAAGACAGTAGCTGAAGATAATTAAGCATTCTGGGATATGACGTTCATTGAAGCATTGACCAATCCTAGCTCAGACAATCCCAAAGTCTTAGAGATACAGGTAGTCTCGGAATGGATGCACTCAATAATCTAATACCTGGAACATAGATCCCTCCCTGAAGATAAGCTACAGGCTCAGAAGTTAAAAACCAAAGCAGCCCACTATTCCATCCATTAAAGGGAGCTTTACAGAAAATCCCTTTCATACCTAAGGTCTAAGTACATCTCCCCAAAAGAGGGAAATTACATACTCTGAGAGATCCATGAAGGGATTTTACGGAGTGCATGAATCTCATTATACACTAACTCGAAAAGCACTACTCCAAGGATATTATTGGCCTACCATGTCTAACGATGCCCAGCAGTTAACTCAAGCATGTCATAAGTGCCAATACTATGCTCAACTCAACTACAGGCCTTCCCGCCCCCTACATCCAATCAGTAGCCCATGGCCATTCTCCATGTGGGGAATGGACATCTTAGGTCCCTTCCCACCTTCCACTTCACAAAAAAGGTTCTTGATTGTGGCTATCAACCATTTCACTAAGTAGGTAGAAGTAGAGGTAATCCCAACCATCACAGAAGCTCGAATACAACACTTCTTCTGAAAGGAGATCATTTACAGGTTCGACATCCCCCACACTTTAATTATGGAAAATGAAAAACAGTTCAATAATAAAAAGTTTAGAGATTTTTCTCAGACCTCGAAATAAAGCTTCGCTTCACCTCGGTAGCCCACCAGCAGACAAATGGGAAAACAGAAATCACCAATAGAATTCTCATGCAAAAAGAAAAGAATCGACGAGAAAAAGGGAAATTGGGTCGAAGAGCTCAACAACGTAATCTGGGCCTATAGAACCACGCCTAGATCATCCACTGAAGAGACACCATTCATGCTAACCTATGGCATGGATGCAGTAATACTAATGAAAATTGGTCCACCAAGTTATAAAGTAAGCCAGAGTCTTGATTACACCATCAACAACATTTATGCCCAAATATGTCTGGACCTACTAGAGGAAAGGAGAGAACAAGCAGTCGCCACAACTAAAGCACATCGACAAAAGGTGACACGGTATTATCATTAGTGGCATCATCTGAGATAGTTCAAATTAGGAAACTAGGTACTCAGAAGGGCAGATATTGGCAAAGGCAACTTAGGAACCAGTAAGCTAGGTCCAAATTGGGAAGGTCCATACCAAATCTTAGCACACACAACCAAGGGAGCATACAAGCTAAGAGAAAAAGGAGGCAAAGAACTACCACGATTTTGGAACTCAGATTCTCTCAAAAAATATTATCAATAAGTTGTATTCAACACAAGATTCAATAAAGTATCCCTTCATTAATAACAATGTCTTTACATGAGATCTATTATAAAAAAAAAAGAGGCCCCTATTCTACTACACCTCCCTCTGGACCCCTAGGCCTAGAAACAGAGGGGAACATCGCATCAGTAGCATCTGAATGCATCGTAGTAGTAGTAGACTCCACATTATCCCTCACGTAGTGAGCACTAGCTTTTTAATGTGCGTGCTTTTCACCAGCGATTTTGGCAAGGTCCGTCGGTGTTATCTGATCTAACACCCCCAAGTCTAGTTTAAGTCCTGAGAGAGCAGGACCCTCCTAAACTTAGCCTTATAGGCCTTAAGAAATTCCCCCACCATGCTCTATTATGACCTCTTGTCACTCTCTCGAGATTTCTCAACCTCAGACAACTTCTCCTCCAGCTCGACAATTTGAAGATCCTGTTCTTCAATCCTCCTTGTCAACTAGCCTTGACTATGTTCCATATCAGCAATTTTCTTCTGACTCGCCTCAGCCTCAGACTTCACCTCTGCATACTTTATCTGGCAGAGTTCTAGTGCTGCCTTCGTGCCATCCAGCTTCTTCTCAAAATCGATGGCTATAGTTCCCACCTCTGTCTCCTTCAGGCTATATTGTCTCTTCAGGTAAAAGTACTGGTCCTTCACCAGCAATAGAGCCTGAGTCATCTATCAATAAGAAAGGTTAAAGTCAACAATAAGCCCATATAATAGTAATAACATTTGTAACAGAAAGAACTTACTTTTAATGACTGGCCAATCATTGAGTCAAGTAACCCTTCCGGGCCTTCATCGGACCAGTGTTGCATATCTGCAGGCAGCCTTAATGATTCGACATATTGATCCCTCACTTGGGTATTAGAGACACTCAGAGGCTTCATTCTATTCAATATCCAACCCCTCATATCCAGACACCCAGATAGCCTTAGGTGTTGGACATATATCTCCTCACCGAGCCCCCTATGTATCTGAATGCTGCTCCATCAACTACCTCTTCCTTCGGTCCACCCTTTCAGAGCGGGATGACTCGACTACTATTTTGCCTTTGGGATCGGCAATTACCTCTTCGGGTGCCGTGGGGACTCCGGGTTCCGGAGAGGGAGATATCTGCACTTCCTCCAGAGCAGTCAGCTTATCAACTAAAGAAATCCTGCCCGCTAAATAAAAAAAGTTAGCCATCTACAATTGGAAAAATAGATCAAGTTAGAAAGATAACTTTAAGTATCACAAACATACTAGGGGAGATGAACACGACTCGGACAAACTCTCCATAGGTATCTCTTGGACACATCCTCTGCCGATCGAGCTTTAGCAAGCCTATCGAGATGCAGCCATAAAACCATCTCCGCATCATGGTTGGGGAGTCTCACAGGATGCTTTACCCTATGACCCCATCCGCTGGATATCCACAAAATCCAACGGATGCTCGATGACAAAAAAAATGGTGTCTCCACTTCTTATGAAGATCTGGAAGCTTTACGAAGAGGGTGTGGTTAGGCACAACTGATAGGGAAAACATTAGCTCTCCCTTCTTCCTAGACAAACTATACAGGTATCGAAAAATATCTAAATCGGGTTCCTTCCCCTCTTCATGCATTAGTTGGATGAACCCGGTTAAAATCCTATAGCTATTCGGATGAAGCTGATCGGGCACTATGTTATGCCTATTCAAAAACCTCTTCACGAAGGGATCTAAAGGAAATTTTAAATCCCCTTCTAGTTGGTTAAAATACACCACTAATTTACAAAGCTCTAATATGGGGGTGTGAGCCCTAAACTTCCTATCTATGGTGTGAAGGGTATAATCAGTGGGAATACAGAATCGCCTCCGGTACCACCCTAGTAAATCATCATTTATATTCGAAATAAAAAGGTTAGAACTAACCTGTTCCCTCGGTGCCATAGTAATTTCTAAGAAGGAAAATGCACAATAGACAACAGAAGCAGGAAAAAGAAGAAGAAAAGATAAAAAATCACCTGGTTACAAGAGGAGAGAATCACGACAAAGAGAAAGAAACATAGTAGTGGCAACACAACTGCGACAAAGGAAAAAATTAAACAGCAAAAATGCACCAATTAACAAGCGCATCAGTACTTATAAAGAAGCGGAAGGACCTGGAAACACGCCATTAACTGCCTCATCATTACTTTGTTGCTCCTAGGTCATTAAGGGCCTTTTGGGAAAGCCCATCGAACAAAGGGTCACTACAACGACAGCAAAAATGCTCCGTTTATTGACACACGAAACGACGCGATTCAAATTTTGAATTCCTAGGAGTTGAAGCGACACCGCCATGCGTCAGCCCACCCACATCTCAACTGGGCTCCTTCATCGGCTACTCGGAAAGCATCTAAGCTATGCTTCTAGCCCATTTTAGGTATCTGAGCATTTAAGCCTCGAGCATCTAAGTCCAGTGACTGAAGCTGGCACTCTCAAGTCACTTCTGTAGTACTAAGGTTCCGAGCATGTAAGCCTAGCCTCCTTACACTGACCATCTAAGTCTAGTGATTGAAGCTGGCACCCTCAAGTCGCTTCTGTAATACTAAGGTTCCAAGCATGTAAGCCTTGCGTCCTTACACTGAGCATCTAAGTCCAGTGATTGAAGCTGGCACCCTCAAGTTGCTTCTGTAGTACTAAGGTTCCAAGCATATAAGCCTCGTATCCCTACACCGAGCATCTAAGCCTCGAGCATCTAAGTCCAGTGACTGAAGCTGGTACCCTTAGGTCGTTTCTGTAGTACTGAGGTTCTAAGCTAGTAAGCCTCACGTCCTTGCACTGAGCATCGAAAATCTAGTGATGACTGGTTCCGTCATGTCAATTCTGCATGGACAGGTTAATTTATTGCTTTTGATCTGACAGACTTGACGGACATTAAAGCTCCACTGATTCCATTTGACGAGATGGTTCTAAAACTCGGCATCGAGCTCTACTCTCTTACTATGACTGAAGCTGACCACCTCAGCTTACCCTCTCATATCACTGTACAGTACTCCTATATGAAAGCATCAACACCTTACTTTACTTGGGCACAACGGACATAAATATCCGAGTATACCCAGGAGGGACTCTTGATACCACCTATATATATTCCTACATAACTAAAGGGTCTTTATTTCCTAAACAAAGACACTCGGACTATGAAGGTAGCAGAATTCGTCCAGGAAAAAGACTCTACCCCAAAGACGAATCTTAAGCAAAAAAGGAAACATTCTCCTACCAGGATTAGGACTCCCATCTCACAAGGAATCTGTAATATCCCGTGTTTTTTTAAAATATTTTTATACAGTACCGGGATATGCAGAGTTAATGATTTCTATATTTTATATGATATTTTTACGATTTAATATGTATTTTAGACCTATTTTAATTACTGTATATTATTTTCAGTGCTTTACATAAAATTTTCCCGGGACTTGCATTTCCGAGGAAATTTTCACGTAAACAATGTATTATTAATTATTTTAAATGTATTTACGGACTTGCATGAACTCATACATATTTTTAAATTATTAAATAAAGCCTATGTGTGTATATTTATTTAATTAGGGTTTATTATTTCCCTAATATTTATTAAGTATTTAATTGTTTTATTGTTATTTAATTAATTTTATTTAGTATAATTATTAAAATATTTAAATTTTATGTGTGTGGTGTATATTTGATGTGTGTAATTTAATATTATTTTAATATATAGTATAAAGTATATATATATACATATAATTGTCAAAAATCAAAAAGAATGAAAAATTACACATTTGCCCCTCCCTCTCCTTCTTCTCTCCCGATCGCTCACCCTCACTGCGCCTCCCATTCCAGCACGCCGAACCGCCCCTCGCCACCACCAGCTGCCACCAACCTCCTTCCCCTTCCTTCCTCTTCCTCTCAGACGTGACCAGGCCGCCGGAAGCCCGCTGGAACGCCCGGAATCCGCCATGGCAGCAAGTTGAGCTTTTGCCGTCGACGACGATTCCGGCCACCATTTCATGCACCGCCGGTCTCTTTCTTCTCCTTGAGCTCCGGTGAGTGTTATTCTAGCTTTGGTTTGAGCTGAATTGGTCTAGATTTGCTTAGGTTTTGATTTTTTCAATTTCAGCCTATTAGGGTTTTTGATTTTTTGAGCTTCGAATTGATTGATTCATGGAAACTCCCTTCACAAATGTTGATCCTAGTAGCTTAATCTACATGTATGAATTTTTGTAGAATTTTTGGAGATTGTTTGGATTTTTGGGTATTTTTGAATATTTTAATATTATTTTCTAATTTTCGGAAATTAATTATTTAAATTATGAAATTGGAGTTTATGGTTGAATTGGGTGTTTAAATGAATTATATGAATTTATTTGGAATTTTATGAATTTCTAAGTATTTATTTTGAATTATTAAAGTTTATGTGAATTTGAGAAAATTAGGTTAAATGTGTTTTATTTGAAATTAATTGGATAATTGAGTTTAATTATTGATATTATTGATAAATATGTTGAGAAAATTAATTTTGGATAATTGTATAATTTTTGGTGAATTTTTGAAGTAATTTAAGTATATTTATAGATATAGGGGTATTTGGTAATTTTACCCTAAATTGTCTAAAAATGTAATTTAATTGGTTTTAATAGTTAATTAAGGTATAAAAATGATTTCTATAAATTATTTGGTATTTTTAACTAATTAAAACTATTTTTCGTGAATTATTTTCAATTATATATATAATATACGGTTTTTCAAATAAAATGAGTTTTTATCGGTTTTTTATTGTATTTTAAGGTTAATTACGTAATTTCTACCTATGAAATGTATTTCTATGCTATAAGGATATTTTTGGTATTTCCTGAATTATTCTGTGTTGTGGACCCCGGTCTGTAGTTTGGAGTCCGACCGTGGGATTTTAATTGTGTTGAGCCTATTTCTCGAAGTGTGTTTCTTTGCAGGGTCAGCTCTACTCTTTTGAGTAGAGAGATGTCCGTTTTACAGGGGAGGTTCTGCCGGATTTTCGGTAGAATTCTCGTAAAACGTGATGTCCAGTCGAACCCTAATTCTGTTTCCGTATTTAAATACTCTAGATCGAATTCTAGGATTTCTATTAGGGTTATTCTGATGTCGATTATTTATTTCTTGTTTAGTTGCGCCGAGACCGAGGGCTAGTGGTCCAGGCCCCGTCGGACCTGTCTCGTGGAGCGCACTAGGTGAGTTACTGTACTATGTATACATGCTTAGATGCATGATTAGAAATATATGTTTTACTTTGATTAAAATGCATAAATAATGTGATTTGTATTTAAGTATATTTTTGGTTTATTTTTGGTATATAATAAATTATATACATGTTTTATTAATAAAATATATTTAAAATGTTTTTAAATATATTTTTAAATTTAATTTGTGATTTGATTGAATTTATTTGACATATATATACTCAAAATATACCTGGTTTACTTTTGGTATATTTCCAGTATATATATGGTTTTATATTGTTGATTTATTTAAATTCATGCATCATATTTTGTGAATGAATGTTTTTATTATTTATTAATGAAGGATATCGATAGAACGTGCTACCTAGTGGGCAGCACTAGGACCGAGTACGTACCGGTATGCCTATAGTATTTAGGCTATAATACTAACATATTTGTGGATATTGATTATGATTATTTGATGTGATTATTGATATGGGTGAGATGTGATTTGGAGGTATGATTGCTGGAGCTCGGTTGACCAAGTGTCTCGGGGCCAATCACACTGGCAGTCAGACTGCTGGAGCTCGGTTGACTTAGTGTCTCGGGGCCAGTCTACTGTCCAAATGGATTAAGTGGTTATATTTAGAATAAGTGAGCCTGTATGGCCAGAGTGTTGTTTAAACACTATTATTTTTGAGGTTGCGATATTCTAGGGTTCTATGTGATCCTTCAGAAACTGTGATTTTCAGATAAAGTATATAAAAATGATTTTACTGCATCTGTGTGTAACTGCTTGTATATATATATATTATATATACTGTTGACTGTATGCATTATCACTTAGTGTGTATATATATATATTATAGTAATTCACTCAGTAAGGTCTGACTCCCTCCGTTGACTATTTTTCAGGAGAGTCAACTTCCTCAGACCTCAGTAGCAGGTCGATACGCCGGATTTCTTCCGCCCCGGCTTCTTTATGTAAACTGTTTACTTGAGTCTTATTTATTTTATCTAGACACTGCTAGTAGTTGTGAATTAAAGTATTGGATTTTATGTATTTTTATTTAAAGAGATGTATTATATCGAAACTGGATTTGTACTAAAGAAATTATGTATCTATGAGATGAGATTTTTTATTTAAATCCAGTGATGAAAATGATATTGTGATATTTAAGATTTTTATTTCCGCTGCATATATATTATATGATTATTGTTATTGCATGATTTATTTATTTTTAGGCTTGCTACGGGTTCCGGATTCGAAAGAATTCCCGTTCCCTAGCGTCGGTCATGGCCCCTGTTTTGGGTCGTGACAGAATCCGACTCCTCTCAGGTTAAAGTATTACTATAAATAGGACCTCATATCCCTCATAGAGGGGCATCTCATTCTCTCATATTCTAGTTATTCTATATTCCCCTACTTATATTCTCTAACTTAGGCATCATAGTGTTTTGTGGGGAGTCTCCTCACCTCTTACCTTGCCTTCTGTTCATGGATTGAAGGATACCAAACATAAGAATTCCAGAAACTAGTTATCGGTTATTATTAATATTTGATAACTTATTAATTATTATATTTGATAACTTATTAATAAATAGTATTATTGATGGGCCAACTAAAAAATTTCATAATTGTTTCAACAAAAACAATATATAGTAAATATAATTTAAATTAATAATATACATTTATTTTATTATATAAATTTCTAAAAATCTATTTTGAACCGTATCATACCGGTCCGTTCCAATAGAACCAAATATCCGTACCGAACCGTTTCGAAAAATGGAATGGTATTGATATGGAGTTTTTAAATTATATACTAATACTGAAGATTTAATTTTTAAAATATGATATGGTTCCAAAAATTTTAAATCTACGGATTTACCCGACCCATCCTCATCCCTAGTTAGCACCATCATCATCCTTTGCGCCCCTAGCTACTGTTGCATTGTTTCACATAATTCAATTAATAAATAATAAGAATGTGAAATATTTATTACAACATACTTTAAATTTAAAATATAAAAAATAAAAAAATTATTATTATTATCAACCATAAGTAAACCATAAATAAAAATGTAAATAGTACATTATATTTCAATTTAAAATAAAAAATATGAAATAAGAAAATTAACATTGTGTGATTTCAAATATTATAATTTTTAACTAAAATATGTTGTTATTATTATATTTGATAACTTATTAATAAATAATATTATGATGGACCAACTAAAAAAATACATAATTATTTCAATAAAAAACAATATATAATAAATATAATTTAAATTAATAATATAATTTATTTATTATATAAATTTTTAAAAATTCATTTCGAACCATATAATATCTCTTTATTCTAATAGAATCAAATATTCATATTTAACCATTTTAAAAAATAAAATGTTATTAATATGAAAATTTTTAAATTAAATACTGAAAATTTAATTTTTAAAAGTTTTAAAATATGATAAGATTCCAAAAATTTTAGAACAGTGAATTTACTCAATCCGTCCTTACCCATAGTCAGCACCATCGTCATCCGCTGCGCCCCTAGCTGCCGTCAGCAATTTTCTTTTTGTTAACTTTTCCGCCGGGCTTTTTTTCTTGGTACCTACGAACGCCTATGTTTCTTTTCTTTTAATTTCGCTGTCTTTGGCCTCGCATTGTGAGATTTTTGGTATTTTTAAGCAAGGAAAATTGTTTTCTTGGTTTTCCTGGCCACCAAACAGAAGCTGATATTTGTTTTTTTCTTGTCTTTTCTTTTCTTTAGCATGTCTTGTAAATGCTGGTTTTTTTTTTTTTTAAACAAAGTTTCTGTTTAGATCTGCGATTTGTGACTGTGAGGGAATCTGTGTCTTACATTTTTAGTTGGTAAATAGATGAAATGCAAAATGATATTGACTTCTACATGACTGGACTTCAAATTGCTATTGCAATATGTAAAGCTGCAATTCCTTTGTTGAAGGAATATTCTTTGTCCTTTTCTTTCCGTATATCTCATATTGCTTTGAGGAAAGTAGGTTGAGATGTTTAATAATTTTTTTTTTTAAATTTCTGTTACTCTCAAATTTGACGAGTTTTGATTTCTTGATATTTGAAATTATATTCCACAGACCTTGCTCATAAATTCTGGTGGTTTGATGCAGAAGACGTACCATTTGAATTTAAAGCTCTGGAATTGCCTTTGGAAAATCGACGCAAGGTATGATATGATATGATTTGCACCAGTAGATAAATAGAAAAATTATTTTGCCCTTTTCTGGTATGTATTTTTGTTTAAGTGTTGGCAACTTCTGGAAATCTGGCCTTTGCCATTTATAAAAAATCTTCTGATATAAATTCTTGTGAAGTTGGGGAATTTATCATCGAAATGTGATTTGATGAAAACATTTCATTAGATGCTGACAGCATTCTTTTTACTGTGCTTCAGCATCTAGTGGTGTACGAGTTTTTAAACTTAACTAGTTGATAGCTTGCGGACAGCGGAGAGGTTAGTATAAAAATAATTGTAATGTATAAAGTATTTGGTTGTTATAAAAAAAATAATATGAATAAAAATTAATATTACATAAAATAATATAAATAAAAATATTGATATAGTTACAATTGTTATTGATAGTTCCAAAAAGATTTAGTACATTATATATTAATTAAAGATAAATTTCAGCAGAACATTTCCATAAAAATAATTCATAAAAGTCCCATGCAGTTGTATAAAAAATTACATAATGTTGTATATTAATTGAATTAATATAAAATAATTTCTATAATTTTAATACATCATTCACTAGAAAGATTTTTTCATAAATGTTTATTATTAAACCTCCAGTTTGTACTACGTAAATGATAAGGAGTTATATTAAATAAATATGTAAAACGTTAAAGATAAAAGAGATAGACACTATATCTTTCAAATATGGATTTTATAGGATGTTTTTTTATATTATTAAATAAATATTTAACTGACTATGAATGACTGCAACATTGAATATTCGTATGACTTGCAAAAAATGATCGATCAATTGGACACCTTCACTCTGAACAACAGCTGCTGTATTTTTTGTTCTGTTTGCAGAGAGCACATCAGAATTTATAATAGAAAGCCTTTTCATTTGTTCATTCAAGTTGCATTCTTCACTGCATCAGTTGCTCCCTGCACCTTAGCCTTCACCTGCTGACCAGCCTATATATTCTTTTAGTTGTAGAATTATTACTAGTGTTATTATTAAAAGAAGTTTAACAATTTTTAACCTCTGCCATTGAGTCCTTTGCAGATTATGCAGCATTGATAGCCTTGTCCATCATGCTGCATAAAATAGTCTGGCAATAATACTGACCTGAATCTGGCCCTTGGACTCACCAGCAGTGCAAGCCATCTTCTGAGAATCATCTGCCATTTTTTGGTTTCTTGAAAAGTCTAAGAAGAGAACAAAAAATATAGCTTATGGTTAACCAAAGAAGTTTGGATAATTAAGATAAATTTGGGGTGATGATTTATTTTTTGCAATTGCCATTATTTATAGTTGCTTGACACCTGTAGTGCCAGGTGGGTTTGAAGCATTACACATGCTACTACAAGGTTTGTTGTTCAATGAACATGTGTCAATCTGTTACTGGGGTTCCTATTTTTAGGCCTTTTGACCAGGATGGAGAGCGATCTTGAGAATGTTTCAAAATGGAAGGTGTAGTTCAATGATCGTTCTCTAGTGCATGCAGAAATGTGAGAGTGCATGCATCTGAAAATTAGATGGATCTCAAATTCCCAATGGAATTGGTCTTCTGTATAGATTTTGTTCTTTGAATGTATCATTTGTGGGTTCTTTGAACCTCAGAAATCAAATTTTGCCAAATTAAGATTAGACCAACTAATCTTTAAATGGGGGCTTGAGTGCATGCCTTTTTAGTATCTATTAATCATTTTATCAATACATAAAATATAATAGAATAGATTTTTTTTTTCCAAAAAAAAAAAGAAAAGAATGGATATAATTAATTAATAATTTAATAAATAATAAAAATAATAATTTAAATAATAATAAAATATATTTTATTAAATAATATAAATTAATGTAAATTTAATATAACTATAATATTATTTTAATTTAATAAAAATAATATATAATTAAAATAATAATTAATAATTAAATAATTACAATTAAATAATTGAAATAAATTAAAATAAATTAGATCACATTAAATTAAATTAATAAATTATATAATATTAGAAATTAGAAATTAACAAATTATATAAATTATTAAATTAAATTGTCAAAATGTTATTAATTTAAACATGAATTAAATAATTAAAGTCAGTTGTCATATAATATTGAAGAAAATAATGAAGTCATAATGATCTGAAAATCCACCAACTAAAATCGAAACAACTTTCATGCACATGAAATTCGATTGAAAATTTAAAATGCTTTGGGTGAGCTCAAGAGGACAAGATGAATTCGTAGATTTGTCTAAAGGCGCTTCCATAAAATTAAACAAAATAATAATTAAATAGATGAAGACTTATTTAATGTAATAAAAAATAACAAAAATAAAATCTTTTCTATTTTCTTGTTTGTTTATAATATATTATAACTTTCATGTCTAATTTTTTTCATACAAAATTTTAAATTAATTTTGTTGTTGTTAACTGTTGTTGAATTTCATTTTATATATTTTATGAATTTAAAGTACATTTTTATACAGGAAAGAAGTAGCAATGAGGGTTTTGGAGGATGAATTAGAAGTGTTTTTTTTTTCCTTTCATTAAGACATGTTTGTTTGATGCATTATAAAGTCTTACTTGTTTGGCCATTTGATTAAAATTTAGGCAATCAATCCTTCATAACTATTTCATAATAAAATGTGCTTAATTAAAAGTACACTATAGAATAGTGTAATTAGCCTTACCTATATTTCTTCACCGGATAGTGAAATTTCACCAAATTGTTCTTAGACAATTTAGAAATGCATTTTCTACTTTAGCATATTGTCACGACCCGAATCCGAGGGTATGTGACTGACACTAGAGAATGGGAAAACATAAGACCCTCGAAACTTGTAGTAAACTTTAAAGAAAAGAAAAATAAAAATAAAACTTTACATTTCAAAACTTTATTTTATAGCAGAACACATTATCAAACTGATTTTTCTAAAATTGAAACATAATTGAATACACAAATAAAATATTCCCAGTGTCACATATCATAATCAAACTTAAATCATTATACATAAACATGGTTCATATAAATAAAATACATAAATATACTTAAGTCATACAATTCATAGTACAGTTACTACTGCAGCTTTCTAGAATATTACAATAGTACAGCTTACAATGACCTACATAAAATGGCCGGTGATGAAGAAGCCCGGCATGGAGGTAGTTTGAGGTCGAACGCCTAAACTCCTGAAAAAAAATAAATTGAGGAGAATCAGACCTCACTGAGTAAGTCCATAAAAAGAGATGTATGATTTGAAATCCTTTTTGAAAACTATATAGTTATAGCGAAAATAATTTATAATATATAGATATAGCCTTTGAAAAATCTCAGTAAAACCTTAAATCCAAAGTTCTAAATGGCCAACCGGATCCACTTGTTCCAACTAGACTGCTGGTCCCCGAGAGCAAAGGCATCAATCGAGGCACCAAGTCGCAGTCATGCACTTAATCCAAATATATGGCACTGGCTGTCCTCGAGAGCTAGGGCATTAATCGAGACACTCATCCCAGTCCATTATTGACTTTCCAATTATTGGCGGTCCCCGAGAGCTAAGGCTTCCACCGAGGCACCCGTCCCAGTTTATATTCACAAGTCATACATATCTCGGATCCATCTCTCAATCTTTACTATGTGCACACGGTCCAGGTGAAACCTACCAGATAACCCGTTCTACCAAAATTTCTCAAAACTGATTTTTAAATAAATAAAATGCATTAAATAGCATCCTTAAATTAAATAAATTATATCATGATAATAACATAAAAATATAAGCGTACAAATCATTTTTTCGACTTACAAGATGAATGAGAAGGCTGACGACCACGCGTCTGCCTCGATCTCATAGCTTCTACTCCGATATGTTTTAGAAAAGAAATTAACAAATCGATTTTAAAATATGATCATGAAATTAAAAATCAAAAATCAACAAAAATAGTGAAATTCTAGGCTGACTCGAGGAAGACTGGACAAGATCCGATAGACAGGAAAAAACCTAATTAACGGTAAAAATTATTACGAATATCACATTTTATGAGAAAATCTACCGAAATTTCGACAAAGTCTCCTCTTTAAAACGGACATCTCTCTACCAAAGGTAAAGTCAAACCTGCATAGAAAACGCACTTCTAATAACAGTAGACATTCACACTCGAGTCGGGCTTCCAGAACTACACTTAGCCTCGACCGAGATCACAATCCAACAAGAACATCACAAAAATTATATCATTTATTTTCCCCAAAAAATACACATCACAAAAATGATTATCCATAGTCAGAAATTCATCTATCAATATAGATTTAAAAATAAAATTTCACAAACCAACATATATATATATATATATATATATATATATATATATATATATATATATATATATATATATTATAATTAGTGTAAAATTACATATTTATCCAAATAATAGAAAAATATACATAATATTCGAAATAATACCTAACATATTATTAAAATTTAATTTAATTTTTTTTTTGAGAAATTCGTGCTAAGTGGTCTAATTTAGTAGATAATTTGTAAAAATCCTTTTAAATTCCTTGTAAATTATACAAACATCTAAAAATCATTTTCTCTACATTAAACATCTTAACATAATTAAAACATATAAATAACTACTAATTTCTTCTAAAAATATAATTTAACCTAATAATTCACATTTGACATAAACTTAAAAATATTTATAAAAATAGTTTAAAAATCACAAAACCATAATTTAAGTTCTAAAATTAATAACATTTAATAATAATATCAATTATCAAAATTTCATAATTTTTAACAATAAATTTCGAAATTAATAAAAATATTAATTAAATACCCAAAATTTACAAAAATTTATAATTAACATCAAAATTTCTAAAATCTTAAATAAAAATCAATACATTACAAATAATTAACATTAATTAACCTAATTACTACTTAACCTCAATTAACACCCACTTAAGCAACTAATTATCAAATAAAAATCACATAAAATTCAAATAAAATTATGAAAAATCACATAACTCACCAAATTTATCCAAAATCAACAATCAACCTCCTAAAACACTAAACAACCTCAATTAATTAAAACATCTACCAAAAATAACCAACCAAATATCAAGCAATTTTAACAAAAAAATTTCTGCATAAGTAAAATAATCCACCAAAATTTCCCTAAAAAATCAAAACTAACATTATCATCAACCACAACTATAACAAGCCCTAGGATCCACCGAAGACATCAAAGATTTGAGAAGAAAAAGGGAAGAAATGAGAGGTTGCTACTCACCAACCCGCTGGACAAAACAGAGGAAGGAGAAGAAGACCTGCTGCCACCGAAAAAATGGGGAAGATGGAGGCTGTGGGAGCAGCTGTCACGACCCAAAGCAGGGGCCATGACCAGCGCTAGGGAACGGGAATTCTCCGAAACCCGTAGCAAGCCTAAAAATAAAATAAACATGCAATAGTATAAACAATAATATATAATGCAGCGGAAATAAAAATCATAAATCAAATCATAAATATAATAATAACATTTGCACCACTGGATTTAAATTAATTCTCAACTCATCACATAGATATAAAATCTTTTAATACAAATCCAATTTCAATATAATACATCTCTTTAAATAAAATACATAAAATCCCACAATTTAATTCATAACTACTGCAGTGTCTAGATTATAAAAATAAGACTCAAGTAAGTAATTTACACAAAGAAGCCGGGGCGGAAGAAATCCGATGTATGGGCCTGCTACTGAGGTCTGAAGATGTTGACTCTCCTGAAAAATAGTCAACGATGGGGAGTCAGACCTCACTGAGTGAATTACTATAATATATATACATGCATACTAAATGACAATGCATACAGTCAACAGTATATATAATATGTATATATACAGGCAAATTCACACAGATGCAGTAAAAATCATTTTTATATATATTATTGAAAATCATAGTTTATGAAGGATCACATAGAACCCTAGAATATCACAACCTCGAAAACAGTGTTAGACAACACTCTAGCCATACAGGCTCACTTAATCCAAATATGTCCACTTAATCCATTTAGACAGTAGACTGGCCCCGAGACACTAAGTCAACCGAGCTCCAGCAGTCTGACTGCCAGTGTGATTGGCCCCGAGACACTTGGTCAACCGAGCTCCAACAATCACACCTCCAAACCATATCTCACAAATCAAATAATCACATTCAATCAATACCCATAAATAGTTAGTAGTATAGCCTACTTGCTATAAGCGCACCGGTACGTACTCGGTCCTAGTGCTGCCCACTAGGTAGCACGTTCTATTGATATCCTTCATCAATAAATATAAAATATCCATTCACAAATACATGATGCATGAATTTAAATAAGATAACAATATAAACCATATATATACTGAAAATATACCAAAAGTAAACCAGGTATATTTCGAGTATATATATGTCAAATGAATCCAATCAAATTATAAATTAAGCTAGAAATATATTTAAAAACATTTTAAATATAATTTATTAACAAAACATGCATATAATTTGATATATAC
This sequence comes from Mallotus nudiflorus, assembly GCA_947683625.1. Classification (NCBI taxonomy): domain Eukaryota; kingdom Viridiplantae; phylum Streptophyta; class Magnoliopsida; order Malpighiales; family Euphorbiaceae; genus Mallotus; species Mallotus nudiflorus. The sequence continues at coordinate 182,191 of CANTUR010001599.1, forward strand.
CAAAAATAAACCAAAAGTAAACTAAAAATAAACTTGAGTACTAATCAAATTATTTATGCATATTTAATCAAAATAAAACATGCATTTCTAAATCATGCACCTTAAACATATATATATATAAAATAGTAACTCACAAATTAGTGCGCTCCACGAGATGGATCCGACGGGCCTAGTCCACTAGCCCTCGGTCTCGGCGTAACTAAACAAGTAATAACGACAGACATTAGAATAAACCTAACAGAAAATCCTAGAATTCGATCTAGAGTATTAAACACAGAATTGAGATTAGGGTTCGACTGTACATCACGTTTTACGAGAATTCTACCGAAAATTCGGCAGAACCTCCCCTGTAAAACGAACATCTCTTTACTCAAAGAGTAGAGCCGACCCTGCAAGGAAATACACTTCGAAAAACTACACAGAGCACAATCAAAATCCCACGGTCGGACTCCAAACTACAGTCCACCGACCGGGGTCCACAACCACAGAACAATTATGAAAATACCAAAAATACCCTTATATCATAGAAATTCATTTTATAAATAGAATTTACATAATTAACCGTAAAACACAGTAAAAATCGATAAAAACTCATTTTATTATAAAAAAACCGTATTTTATATATAATTGAAAATAATTTACGAAAAATAGTTTTAATTAGTTAAAAATATCAAATAATTTATAGAAATCATTTTTATACATTAAATAACTATTAAAACCAATTAAATTACATTTTTAGCCAATTTAGTGTAAAATTATCAAAATACCCCTATATATATAAATTAACATAATATTAATAAAAAATTCACCAAAAATTATATAATTACTCAAAATTAATTTTCTCAACATATTTATCAATAATATCAATAATTAAACTCAATTAACGAATTAATTTCAATTAAAAACATAATTAACCCTAATTTCCCAAAATTACATAAACTTCAATAATTCAAAATAAATACATAGAAATTCATAAAAATTCCAAATAAATTCCTATAATTCATTTCAACACCTAATTTAACCATAAAACACAATTTCATAATTTAAATAATTAATTTCCGAAAATTAGAAAATAATATTAAAATATTCAAAAATACCCAAAAATCCAAACAATCTCCAAAAAATCCACAAAAATTCACACATGTAGATTAAGCTACTAGGATCAACATTTGTGAAGGAGTTTTCATGAATCAAGCAATTCGAAGCTTAAAAAATTCAAGAACCCTAATAGGCCGAAATTGAAAATTCGAAACCTAAGCAAATCTAGACCATTTAAGCTCAAACCAAAGCTAGAATCACACTCACCGTAGCTCAAGGAGAAGAAAGAGACCGACGGTGTCGAAAAAAGTGGCCGGAATCGTGGTCGACGGCGAGGAGAAGAAGTTTCGACCAAAGGAAGAAAAACAGCTCGCCGGCGCTGGGGAAGGAGGCTGCTGGCGGCGGGAGACGGCTGAGGACGAAGGTGGAACTACTGGTGGCACACCGACGGCAAGGGGATTGGAGTAGCTGCGGTGAGGGGAAGGATCGGGCGCGCGGGAAGAAGAAGAAGAAGAAGAAGAAGAAAAAAAAAAAAAGAAAAGAAAAGAAAAGAAAAGAAAAGAAAAAGAAAAAGAAAAAGAAAAATAATAAAAATTTTAATAAAATATTTGAAAAATTTCACATCCACACATATAATTTAATATTTTAATAATTTAATAATAATTAAAAATAATTAAATAACAATAAATTAATAAACAAATAATAAAATATTAGGGTAGTATATTAAACCTTAATTGGATAAATAATTACACACATAGGCTTTATTTAGTATTTTAAAAATACATATGAGTTCATGTAAGTCCAAAAATATATTTAAAATAATTAATAATAAATTATTTACGTGAAAATTTTCCCGAAAATGCAAGTCCCGGGAAAATTTTACGTAAAGCACTGTAAATAATACACAATAATTAAAATAGGTTTTAAATACATATTAACTCGTAAAAATATCATAATTTATATACGGAAATTATTAACACTGCATATCTCGATACAGTATTAAAATATTTAAAAACACGGGATATTACAGTCTTCCCCCCTTACAAGAATTAGTCCCCGAATTCCAAAAAAAAAAACTACAGGATCAAGAAGGAAAGAGATACGGGTAAGAAGCTCGCATCTCAGCTTCAGTCTCCCACGTATGCTCCTCAACTCTGTCGCTACGCCACAGAACCTTGACCATCAGAATCTGCTTCGAACGCAACTGTCGAACTTGATAATCAACGATCGCCACAGGTTCTTCCACAAACGTCAAATCCTCACTCACTTCTACACTGTCAGGCTACAACACGTGTAAAGGGTCTGAGATATACTTCCTCAGCATCGAGATATGAAATACTGGATGCACTTGTGACATACTCGGAGGCAAATCCAACCGATATGCAACAGTGCCAACTCTCTCCAGAATCTCAAACGGTCCGATATATCTTGGTGCTAACTTCCCCTTCTTACCAAATCTCATCACACCCTTCATCGGAGATACCTTCAGAAAAATGAAATCTCCAACCTGAAACTCCACATCTCTGCGCCTAGGATCCACATAACTCTTCTATCTACTAACTGCGGTCTCTAATCTGCACTTAATCACGGTGACTTTCTCTGCAGCATCTTGAATCATCTCAGGTCCAGTCAAAGCTCTCTCACCAATCTCGTCCCAACTCAGAGGGGATCTAAACTTCCTTCTATATAACGCCTCGTATGGTGCCATGCCAATACTGCTATGGTAGCTGTTATTATATGCAAACTCAACAAGCGACAAATGATCATCCCAGCTACCTCCCAAATCCAAGACACACATCCTCAACATATCTTCCAGTGTCTGGATCATCCTCTCAGACTGACCATCTATCTGAGGATGAAAAGCAGTACTGAAGTCCAACCTAGTGCCCATCGCTTCCTGCAACTTTTGCCAAAAATGAGAAGTAAACACCGAACCTCTATCTGACACAATGGACATAGGTACTCTATGAAGGCATACGATATGCTTCATATACAACTTCGCCAATCTAGCTACAGAATAAATGGCTTTCATAGGCAAGAAATGTGCAAACTTTGTCAATCTGTCTACAATCACCCAGATGGAATCGTATCCATCCTTCGAACGAGGTAAACCGACCACAAAATCCATAGCTATCCTTTCCCACTTCCACTCGGGAATAGGAAGAGGCTGAAGCTTCCCAGAAGGCTTCTGATGTTCGGCTTTCACTTGCTGACACGTCAAGCACTTAGCAACATAATCAGCGACATCTTTCTTCAATCCGTCCCACCAGTATAAATCTCTGATACTGTGGTACATCTTAGTAATACCCGGATGAACGTTGTAGGCTGTAGAATGTGCTTCCTCTAAAATCTCCTCTCTCAAGTTATCCACATCAGGAACACACAATCTACCACTGATCCACAACACACCATCATCATTAAGTGTGAAATCAGTGAACTTCCCTGCTTTGACATTCTCTGCAAGCTCTTTCAGAATAGGATCTCGGCTCTGAGCTGCTTTAATCCTATCCCTCAGTACAGATCGTACTTTAAACTGAGCTAGCAGTCCACCTGATCTACTAATCTTCATCATCAGACCTTGATCCACTAATAGATGCAATTCCTGGATCAATGGTCTCCTCTCAACGCTGATGTGAGCAAGACTACTTGAGGACTTTCTACTCAAGGCATCTGCTACCACATTAGCTTTACCTGGATGATATAAGATCTCACAATCATAATCCTTCAACAGTTCCAACCATCTTCTCTGCCTCAAATTCAAATCTTTCTGCTGGAAAATGTACTTAAGGCTCTTGTGATCAGTAAATATCTCATAAGTCACCCCGTACAGATAATGTCTCCAAATCTTCAAAGCAAAGATCACTGCAGCCATCTCAAGGTCATGTGTAGGATAGTTCTGTTCATGCTTCTTTAACTGCCTTGAAGCATAGGCTATCACCCTTCCATTCTGCATCAACACACAACCAAGACCAATTCTAGAAGCATCACAGTAAACTGTGAACTTATCCACACTATTAGGCAAAGCTAACACTGGCATTGTGGTCAACTTCTCCTTTAACAACTGAAAACTATTCTCACAAGCTTCTGACCACTCGAATCTAACATTCTTCTGAGTAAAGCTAGTCATAGGGGCTGCTATTCTGGAAAAATCCTGCACAAACCGCCTATAATACCCGGCTAAACCCAGAAAACTCTGAATCTCTGTAACAGAAGTAGGTCTAGGCCACTCAGACACTGCCTCAATCTTTTGTGGATCAACCTGAATACCTTATTTAGACACTACGTGTCCAAGAAAAGAAACACTCTCCAACCAGAAATCACACTTCGAGAATTTAGCATAAAGCTGATGATCTCTCAGTGTCTGTAGTACAATCCTTAAATGATATACATACTCCTCCATACTCCTAGAATATACCAGTATATCATCAATGAAGACTACCATAAACTGATCCACATAAGGTCTGAATACCCTGTTCATCAGGTCCATAAAAGCTGCTGGTGCATTAGTCAAACTAAAAGACATCATCAGAAACTCATAATGGCCATATCTAGTGCGGAATGCTGTCTTAAGAATATCGGCTTCACTAATCCGCAGCTGATGATAACCCGACCTCCAGTCAATCTTAGAAAAGAACTGTGCACCATGTAGTTGGTCAAACAAATCATCAATCCTCGGGAGAGGATACTTGTTCTTCACTGTCACCTTATTCAATTCTTTGTAGTCAATGCACAGTCTCAGGGTACCATCCTTCTTCTTCACAAACATGACTGGTGCACCCTAAGGAGAAACACTGGGTCTGATAAAACCTTTATCCAACAACTCTTGCAACTGTTCCTTCAACTCTTTCAACTCTGCAGGAGCCATTCTGTAGGGTGGCATAGATATAGGAGTAGTACCTGGAACCACATCTATACAGAACTCAATTTCTCTGTGAGGTGGTAAACCTGGCAACTCCTCGGGAAAAACATCAGGAAACTCACAAGCAACAGGAACCTCTGTGAGTAACAACTTCTCCACTGACGTATCCCTGACCAATGCCAAATATCCCTAACATCCTTTCCTCAATAACTTCCTAGCCGTAATAGCAGAAATAAGATTCTGAGGTGCTAAACTCCTATCACCAACAAACTTAAAATCTTCTTCACCAGGAATTCTGAAAGTCACCTCTTTATTCCTGTAATCTACCACGACATAGTGCTGAGATAACCAATCCATTCCCAGAATAACATCAAACTCCATCACATCCAACAGAATCAAATCCATGGGTAATTCTCTATCTCCCACAAGAACTGGACAACCAGAAAGAACAATATCGGTGTCCAAGGAATCACTCAGAGGAGTGGCAACAGATAAAGGAAAAGCCATCCTCGAAGCTTGCCAACAAGATTTAAAAGCAAAAATAGGAGAAACAAACGAATGCGTGGCACCCGGATCAAACAAAACCCAAGCATCCAGGTAACAAACAGAAACAATACCTGCCACGACTGCATTAGATGCTTGAGCATCCTGCTGAGTGAGATGGAAGACTTTGGCCTGACCTCGACCTCCCTGCTGACTGGTAGAAGCCTAGCCAACACCTCTGGCACCTCCTCTAGTACCTCTACCATGACTCTGCTGTGGAACAAGCTGAGTGGAACTCTGATGCTGAGCTGGTGGTAACTGAAATGGCATGGGTGCAGCACTAGCAATCGACTGCTGTGGGAATCACGGAATCTGTGGCTGCTGATACCCGGAATAAGGACACGATCTGGCAAAATATCCTGTCTACCCGCATCTGAAGCATGTCAGTGGTGTCAGATAACACGGTCCTTGATGGACTCTACCGCAGGTCTGACATACACTGGCCGCTGATCCAGAACTACGACCACTGCTGCTGCTCGAACCACTTGACCCAAATCTGAATGATCTACGCTGACCTCCACGGCCATGTCTAATGCTCCGATGCACTCGCTGCTGCTGTCTCTGGCTCTGCTGAGTCGGACCTTACTGCTGACTACTCGAACCAACATGAAAACTCGAATACGGAGTAGCCTGCAATCCACTCGACTGAACTCCCAGCTGGTAATAATCAGGCATCGCTCCCTGCCTAACTAGCCTCAACTCAATCTCCTTAGCCAACTCAATCACAGACTCGAGAGTAAGGCCTGCTGTAGGCATACCAGCAAAAGCAGAACCCAAACCAGTAACGTAGGTAGTGACCGTGAAATACTGATCTCGCATCAGATCCTCTGCATATCTACCCAGACGGAGAAACTCTCGGGTGTACTCCTCTACAAATCGATCTCCACAAGAAATACTGGTCAAATGGAGACGATAGCTCAAACGAAGCAGCTCTGGACAAAATCTCCTCATAAACCGCTCTCGGAACTGAGCCCAGGTCATCGTCATCATATAAGGCTGGATCATCTGAATGAACCAATCTAAGGCTGGTCCCTCGACAGACAACTCAACGATCATGATCCGCTGGTACTCGGTATGAGCAGTCCGAGTCCTAGTCTCAATCGCATGCAGAAAGTCTAACGGATCGAAAGTACCATCGAAAGCAATCCTGCCAACTCGGGCATATAACAAAGCTGCCTCAGGGTCAGACATACCCTGCTGATAGGCAGGCTGAACAACTAGAGGAACAGGAACATCAAATTCAGGCTCTACAGGCTCCTCGTCCTGTAACTCTCTCTGCCTACGACGACCTGCCGCTCCTCGAGGTCTACCTCTGCCACGACCTCTACGTCTAACTGGCTGCTCAAGAGGTAAAACCTTGTCCTGAAAAGATTTATCATCCTCGGCCTCAACGACCGGTGGAGCGACACGCGCTCGCCTCCTCATACTGAAAAGATAAACGGAAAGATTCAGACAAAACAGATAACGAAGGAATAACGCAGAAAACTAAAACAAGGAATACTTATCAAGACATACTCGAACCTAATTCACTGCAGTAGTTCAACAGAAAACACAACTTTAAAACTAGGGCCACAACTCACATAACTAAGCCCTGACACAGAACTCTGCTTTGATACCAACTTTGTCACGACCCAAAGCAGGGGCCATGACCGGCGCTAGGGAACGGGAATTCTTCGGAACCCGTAGCAAGCCTAAAAATAAAATAAACATGCAATAGTATAAACAATAATATATAATGCAGCGGAAATAAAAATCATAAATCAAATCATAAATATAATAATAACATTTGCACCACTGGATTTAAATTAATTCTCAACTCATCACATAGATATAAAATCTTTTAATACAAATCCAGTTTCAATATAATACATCTCTTTAAATAAAATACATAAAATCCCACAATTTAATTCATAACTACTGCAGTGTCTAGATTATAAAAATAAGACTCAAGTAAGTAATTTACACAAAGAAGCCGGGGCGGAAGAAATCCGGCATATGGGCCTGCTACTGAGGTCTGAAGATGTTGACTCTCCTGAAAAATAGTCAACGGAGGGGAGTCAGACCTCACTGAGTGAATTACTATAATATATATACATGCATACTAAATGACAATGCATACAGTCAACAGTATATATAATATGTATATATACAGGCAAATTCACACAGATGCAGTAAAAATCATTTTTATATATATTATTGAAAATCACAGTTTATGAAGGATCACATAGAACCCTAGAATATCACAACCTCGAAAACAGTGTTAGACAACACTCTAGCCATACAGGCTCACTTAATCCAAATATGTCCACTTAATCCATTTAGATAGTAGACTGGCCCCGAGACACTAAGTCAACCGAGCTCCAACAGTCTGACTGCCAGTGTGATTGGCCCCGAGACACTTAGTCAACCGAGCTTCAGCAATCACACCTCCAAACCATATCTCATAAATCAAATAATCACATTCAATCAATACCCATAAATAGTTAGTAGTATAGCCTACTGGCTATAAGCGCACCGGTACGTACTCGGTCCTAGTGCTGCCCACTAGATAGCACATTCTATTGATATCCTTCATCAATAAATATAAAATATCCATTCACAAATACATGATGCATGAATTTAAATAAGATAACAATATAAACCATATATATATCGAAAATATACCAAAAGTAAACCAGATATATTTCGAGTATATATATGTCAAATGAATCCAATCAAATTATAAATTAAGCTAGAAATATATTTAAAAACATTTTAAATATAATTTATTAACAAAACATGCATATAATTTGATATATACAAAAAATAAACCAAAAGTAAACTAAAAATAAACTTGAGTACTAATCAAACTATTTATGCATATTTAATCAAAATAAAACATGCATTTCTAAATCATGCACCCTAAACACATATATATATAAAATAGTAACTCACAAATTAGTGCGCTCCACGAGATGGATCCGACGGGCCTGGTCCACTAGCCCTCGGTCTCGGCGCAACTAAACAAGCAATAACGACAGACATTAGAATTAACCTAACAGAAAATCCTAGAATTTGATCTAAAGTATTAAACATAGAATTGAGATTAGGGTTCGACTGGACATCACGTTTTACGAGAATTCTATCGAAAATTCAGCAGAACCTCCCCTGTAAAACGAACATCTCTCTACTCAAAGAGTAGAGCCGACCCTGCAAGGAAATACACTTCGAAAAACTACACAGAGTACAATCAAAATCCCACGGTCGGACTCCAAACTACAGTCCACCGACCGGGGTCCACAACCACAGAACAATTATGAAAATACCAAAAATACCCTTATATCACAGAAATTCATTTTATAAATAGAATTTACATAATTAACCTTAAAACACAGTAAAAACCGATAAAAACTCATTTTATTAGAAAAAAACCGTATTTTATATATAATTGAAAATAATTTACGAAAAATAGTTTTAATTAGTTAAAAATATCAAATAATTTATAGAAATCATTTTTATACATTAAATAACCATTAAAACCAATTAAATTACATTTTTAGCCAATTTAGTGTAAAATTATCAAAATACCCCTATATATATAAATTAACATAATATTAATAAAAAATTCACCAAAAATTATATAATTACTCAAAATTAATTTTCTCAACATATTTATCAATAATATCAATAATTAAACTCAATTAACGAATTAATTTCAATTAAAAACATAATTAACCCTAATTTCCCAAAATTACATAAACTTCAATAATTCAAAATAAATACATAGAAATTCATAAAAATTCCAAATAAATTCCTATAATTCATTTCAACACCTAATTTAACCATAAAACATAATTTCATAATTTAAATAATTAATTTCCGAAAATTAGAAAATAATATTAAAATATTCAAAAATACCCAAAAATCCAAAAAATCTCCAAAAATTCCACAAAAATTCACACATGTAGATTAAGCTACTAGGATCAACATTTGTGAAGGGAGTTTTCATTAATCAAGCAATTCGAAGCTCAAAAAATTCAAGAACCCTAATAGGCCGAAATTGAAAATTCGAAACCTAAGAAAATCTAGACCATTTAAGCTCAAACCAAAGCTAGAATCACACTCACCGTAGCTCAAGGAGAAGAAAGAGACCAGCGGTGTCGAAAACGGTGGTCGGAATCGTGGTCGACGGCGAGGAGAAGAAGTTTCGGCCAAAGGAAGAAAAACAGCTCGCCGACGCTGGGGAAGGAGGCTACTAGCGACGGGGGACGGCTGAGGACGAAGGTGGAGCTGCTGGTGGCACATCGACGGCAAGGGGATCGGAGTAGCTGCGGTGAGGGGAAGGATCGGGCGCGCGGGAAGAAGAAGAAGAAAAAAAAAAGAAAAGAAAAGAAAAAGAAAAAGAAAAAGAAAAAGAAAAATAATAAAAATTTTAATAAAATATTTGAAAAATTTCACATCCACACATATAATTTAATATTTTAATAATTTAATAATAATTAAAAATAATTAAATAACAATAAATTAATAAACAAATAATAAAATATTAGGGTAATATATTAAACCCTAATTAGATAAATAATTACACACATAGGCTTTATTTAGTATTTTAAAAATACGTATGAGTTCATACAAGTCTGAAAATATATTTAAAATAATTAATAATAAATTATTTACGTGAAAATTTCTCCGAAAATACAAGTTCTGGGAAAATTTTACGTAAAGCACTATAAATAATACACAATAATTAAAATAGGTTTTAAATACATATTAACTCGTAAAAATATCATAATTTATATACGGAAATTATTAACACTGCATATCCCGATACAATATTAAAATATTTAAAAATACGGGATATTACAGCAGCAAGACGCAGTGGAGAGGTAGCATAGGAGATGGGGAATTGGAGCTGGGTGGAGCTGGAAGAGCAGGCTGTCGCACGAGGAAGGGAAGTTGGCTACCAAGCGAGAAGAGAAGAAGAAGAAGAAGAAGAAGAAGAAGAATAGCAGTAGCAGCAAATTGGGAGCTTCAGGCTCGACGGAGATGGAGTCTCAGGTGGTGGAGGGAGCGGCACAGGGAGAGGAGAGACGGTGGGGGGTGTCGGATCCGTCCGACACCCCCCACCGTCTCTCCTATATATATATATATATATATATATATAATAAATATGTATATACATATTCTATTATAATAACCTTATATTTATTATAAACCCTAATAACATATATACATGTATTAGGCCTAAAATAGCAAGATTAACATAAAATAATTTATACTTACTAAATAGTCAAGTAATAGCCAGTACTATATGGAATATATTTTATTAAAATAATAATTACATAACCATGACTTAATATTATAGCTAGCTAATTAACAATTATTTAATATTATTTAAATTTATTACTAATAATACAAATTCAATGATTATTTTATTTAAATAAAACGTAAGGTATTACATATATACAGAATAAATCTTTAATCGTGTGCATATGATAATTCGATAATATCTCTCACATTGTTCTCCGATTACATATATGAATAATGTATTGTTTTATTCGATAACAAATATTCATTATCATGCAATCGGAGAATTAAGGGGAGATGCTGTTGGAATTTCCTTAATTGCACAGTTAAAGTCTCTGTTCATTATGACAATGCATATTGAATGAGTTAGGGGCAAACCTTTTTTAACATAGAAATGGAGGTATAAGGACCGTACAGGGCATAAATAAAATTTAGAATATGTTGGTGTGTAATAATAAACCATAATAATCATTATCTACACCTTAATTAGTAAATATACATCCTTACTATATTTAACTGGAAAGGAAAACATGATAACTGATCGTCAATGGATGAATGTTAGATTAAGAGATGAATTTTTAACTGATGAGTTTGAAGCCGGCATTGAGGACTTTGTGGATTTTACTCAAAGGCATCCTGAATTAGTGGATGGAACCAAACTAAGATGTCCATGTAATGATTGTAAATGTCAGAATCGGAGTTTTCAAGAGCTAGACATTGTGTGATTCCGTCTTGCAAAAAATGAATTCGTTAAAGACTATTATGTTTGGTATAAACATGGGGAAACAGTTATGCAACAAACTTCAAACCAGAATGTACAAAGAAGGGTTGAATCAGATGCTGCAATGGATGTTATTGGTCCTTCCTTCAATCCTGATGTCAATGAAGATATCCCAAACCCAGTAGCAAAAGAACTTTATGAAATGCTTAAAGCATCAGAATAAGAGGCTTGGCTTGGTAATTCGCACGGTCACTCGAAGTTATCCGCGGTGGCCAGACTCTTGAATTTAAAGGCGAAACATGATTTTTCTAAAAGGCGTTTTGATGACATATGCTAGTTCTTGTCTGAAATGTTACCGGAGAATAATGTAATGACAGATAGCTTTTATAGGGAGAGCTCATTCATTTTCTTTTTCGTTGGCATTTTTGAGAGGGAGGGAACAGTCTCTAAAAAGATAAAGACAACGCCTGTTGCAGATTTTTTTTTATCAACTACTGTTTTTCAATGTGCTATGTATGTTTGTCATTATTATCAAATTAGAACCATGGGTTCTTGTCCACCGAGTGTAATCTAGACTACTGAACTGTAAAATTTCATGCACTCTATACGTTTGATAATTTGCCCACTTGATTGAGCTCCTAGTAAACAAATGTTCCAAATTCTTCCATTTGAATTTGTGTGGAGTCTATGATTAGGAATTTGAAAATGCCTATTTGAATTAGGCCAATCTTTAAAAAATATAGACTTTAATCGTTTAGCGGCTTTGCTCATTGGTTTGTTTATTTTATTTTTGAAAGGATAGCTAAATGTTGCCGTGATGGAAAGGGAAAGGACCAGAAGCCAAAGCTCTTGCAGACTCTATGTCCAAGATAGTTTCACAGTTGTGTACTTCTCTAATTCAATTTGATGCTCATGGGTTACTCTCAGGATGCAGTTTGCTTCTTGCAGTGGAAACAGAACAGATTGAGCTGCTTACTCGCACATGTTTTGGCCGACCAATTATTACAGCTGCAAAAGATAAGCAATGGTTTCAATTAGGTTTCGAAGAAGCTTTTTATTTGTGTTATTCTCTAAAATGAATCAAGATTGTTGGTAATGATAATTATCTTAAAAATGATGTTGAATTATGGCAGTACATGAAGTCTCAAAAGGCAACTTTTCCTGAATTTTACAAGGCCTATTCTCATCTTCGAACCAAAAATGGGGTCGTGAGGCCAGAGTCACAGTACGGTGTAGATTTTGTTGCATATCGCCATCACCCATCATTGGTTCATTCTGAATATGCTGTGCTTGTTTTGTCAGAAGAAGATGCTAATGCGATTGAGAGGCTAAGAGTGTGGTCTGATTTTTATAGCATGATTCGGCTTTGTGGAACTGTTGCAAAAGTGTTGCTACTTCTTAACATCAATAAAAATTGTCATGGTACCATCTCGCCATTGTGCCTAGAGAAATACTCTGTTGAAGAGCGCACAGTCATGAGATGGAGTCCAGAGCAAAGACGTGAAGATCAAACAATCACAAAAAATGGAACCAAGTAAGCTGTAATTTAATCATCTAACCAAACTATTATGCAAGCATCATAATTTAATTATTTGATGAATCAAAAGCTTAGACTCTTATTATATGTATTAGCTATTGTAGTTCTTTTTGTTCTTTTTACCTGATCAGCAAATAAAATATCAGCATTGATATCTTAAGCATCTTAAATGATATTCCATTGTTTTCGTCATAATTAAATGAGTTATGTCTATTATGTGTCGTGTGCCCGTAGGTGAAGAAGAAAGGCACCTCTAATGTAAGGCTTGTAAAATCTTTCTAAAAAGCTATGTTTATACATGGTGGGCGTTCTTGGAAATAAAAAATTTCATGGCACTAGCTGTTTCTTATGACAATGTATTAATATTATTTCTTTTACAAGGATTCAGGAGTGTTGGCAGCATAATAGACTCTTCCACTTCGGAGTCTTGAGAAAATTAACATGAAAATTTAGTGAGGGTAAACCTAAAACTAAGGAAGTATTTTTAGTACATGTTATGTTTCCAAATCAATATCTTATGCACACTCCAATTATCCCAAAAATTGAGGACATGAGTGCAGTTTTATCTTGTAATGTATTTAGCCTGCTTGACTGTTTTTTTTTTCTTTCACTTTCAAGTGCAGGAATAAATGTTATATGGTCATAGATTTGAAAAATAGATATATATGATGCTTTTTTTTTGTGCTTTTGCTTCTCATTTCAGCTTTTAAACATGCATGTGAGATGGGAAGCTTGCAATTGTAGGTGTAGGCTCATCAATAGAAAACTTTAACAAAAATCTAAGGGAATTAATTAAACATGGATTAAAAAAAATTTAATTAATATAGCATATTGCATTACTTGCCATTTGCTATGGAAGCAGCAGTTCTTCCTACTACTAGACATAATTCACATAAGTTAATCTATATTTGTAATGGAAATCATGTAGTGACACAAGGTAGCATCACTTGGTCATTGCAACTTGCAACCACCTCTTGTTGGCATCTGCAGATCTTGGAAATGGATGTCCATTTGCTTGTCTGTTGTTGTCAACTAATGAAGTTGAAAGGAATAAACCACCAGAACTGTGTAAATATGTTTGATATATTTATTAGAGGTTTAGTTTAACGTTGGTATCATTACTTTAGGCCATGTTTCACTTTGTTATCAAATTTTTAATTTTTTTCTTTTCAATTGTAAAAATTCTATTTGTATTTCAAATTAAAATAATTCGAATATCAAATTTAGCATATATGACAGCCAAAATAAGTATATTTTTAATGTATTTACCATGTAAGCATTTAATTAAGTGGTCTAATCGTCTTGTGGGCTCCATAAAATAAATTTTTCTAAATATTTATTTTATGGGATCTACAAGCAAATTTTATTTTATAGGACCAATAAAATGATTAAATTGTTTAGTGATATGCTTACAAGATAAATATAATAAAAATATGTTTATTCCGACTGTCACATATGTTAAATTTGATCGGATATATTTAAAATACTTCAATTTGAAATAAAAATAGAATTTTGAGATTAAAAAAAAAATTAAAATTTTAGTATCAAAGTGAAACATGACTCAAAGTTATGATACAACAAACCCATTTATTAGATCTTAATTATTTATGATGAAGGTTTTGTTTTGATTGATAAATTATATCTTCATTATACATAGGTTAATATGGTTTTTTCTGTTTCCACTCTCCATGCTCATTGTGCCTAATCAATTTCCCCATGCAAATATGTTAACATGTATGTAGATAGAGGTTTTTTCACTGCTCAATCTTTTAATTACTATACTATTTTTCCCCTCATCAAAAGCAAAGATTGAGTGAAGAAACACATTTACCTGAAAAGCAATATATACATTCAGTCTTTAAAAAATAAAGAATAAATTCAAGTGCACTTGTTGAAGATGTAGAATTCAAAAACAAGAAAATCAAAACCATAAAACATATATCCCTAAAATGCTAAGCATCCAAGCATCAATTGAACACTCCATCAATTTAGAGATGAATTCTACTAGGTTGTGCCTTTGTCATCCTTGCTTCACCATACGGTTCATCATTATCGATTAGGCGGTCATTTCTAAAGGCTGCACAGCCAACCACTTATGCAATCACTAGGATGATTAATATAACGATGTTAATCAACTTCCGTTCTGACCCAAAAGAAAAATGATGTTAATCATTGACACCTTCCTCCAGCTCTTCCTCAGCTTGCCTAGTGCACCAGCCTTGCAAGAATTGCAGGAATAACTGCTATTGATCATTTCTCCAGTTGTTGCAGTTAGGATTGGATACAACCCCTCCTGTAGATGTCCACACAGTTTTGTTCACATAGGCAAAACAACCATCGGCAGGGGCTTGCAACAACCAGACCGTTAAAAACAGCGGTGAAGTGTTATTTAGCTGATAAAACAAGAAGGATGTTACATGCACTACATTATTATTATTATATACCCCTGTATTTTGGTTTATTATACTATTTTAATCTTGAAATTTGAAAAAATACTTATTCATCTATGATATTCGCAAAATCATGTACTATTTCATCCTTAAAAAAAAACTAATGAGTGTTAACTGTTATAAATGTCAGAGATAAATAAATATTTTTTCAAATGTCAAAGATGAAATAGTATAATAAGCCAATACATAAGGACATATAATAATTATCCCTACTATATATAATATGATGCATTAATTAGAGGGGAATTCTATCGCATTTTATACTTTATTAGAGAAAAATATCATTTCCAAAATATATTTGTACTAATTAAATTTGACATTTAACATTTATAATTTAATACTTAATATGATAAAATAGTAAATACAAATTATGCTGTGTTATTTAAACTTTATGATGAAATTTTAACAGTGTATGTATAAAATAAATTTAAATTTTAAAAGATATTAACATACTAATATTTTAGAAAAAAATAAAAAATTAGCAACGTAAAAAACAATTATCACTAAAAATTGAAAGTAATTTTGAAATTATATTGTTTGCATAAAAATTAAATAATTTAAGAATATTGGGCTCGAGTTTTTGCAAGATAATCTCAAGTCGAGCTTGCACTTGCAAACAAAAAATAATATAAAATTAGAGCGGAGCTCAGGGTCTTAAAAGCTCTGCTGCATTCTGTTCGTTTCCATCCCTGAGTACAAATGAGGCATGTGTTCCTGTAATAAAATAGAAATTACCTAAATACTGCAATTCTGTAATAAACATTCTTTAAATTTGATTATGATTCTTGACAGAAATAAACAACTCAAAAAGTGGAGCTGCTTCACTAGTGACTGCACACACCAGTCCCTCATATGGAAGATAAACTCAATGCAAAAACAATATTTTAGTACCTTAATTTGAAAGCATAAAAAAGATATGGTTTGTTGCATTTTGATTTGATATTGATGAATATTATTAATGTGGGTCCAAATAATTAGGACATTTTGAGCAAGTGAAGGCTCCATTACTTGTCCATTTCTCCACCTATACCTAATCACATTAGGCCACAAGACATGAGACAACTTACTCACTTATTTAAGTTGTCTAGTCATTCAAAGATTGGCGCAATTAAGGTACTAGAATATTGTTTTTGCGTTGAGTAGCTTTCTCTAACAACGTTCTTCCATATTTATGGCCAAAAAAAAAAAAAAAAAAAAATAGCAACCATCTTCCATATGAGGAACTGGTGTGTGCAGTCATTAGTGATGCAGCTCCATTTTTTGAGTTGTCTATTTATGTCAAGAACCATAATCAAATTTAAAGAATCTTTGTATAGATTGCAGTATTTAGATAATTTCTATTTTATCACGGGAACTCATGCCTCATTTTAGCTTCAGGATGCGAACGAATCGAATCCAGTAGAGAAGACCTTGAGCTTCTTTCTAACTTAATATAAATTTATTTTGCCAGTGCCAGCTCGACTTCAGATTAGCTTGCAAGAACTCTAGCTCAATATTCTTTAATTATTCAATTTTTATGGAAACAATATAATTTCAAAAATACTTTCAACTTTTAGTGCTAAGTGCTAATTTTTTTTACATTGTTAATTTTATTTTTTTGACCAAAATATTAGTATGTTAATATCTTTTAAAATTTAAATTTATTTTATACATGTAATATTAATATTCCATCGTAAAGTCTAAATAACACAATATAATATAAATTTACTACATTATCATATTAAGTATTAAATTATAAATGTTAAATGTCAAAATTTGATTAGCACAAGTATATTTTGAAAATAATATTTTTCTCTAATAGAGTATAGAATGTGATAGAATTCCCCTCTAAGTAATGCATTATATCATATATAATAATAAGGGATAAGTATAAATTAGTATAATGTGATTTAAGTATTTTAGTATTAGGGGCCTATGATTTTTTTTTTGTGACACTTTAACACCATGTGGTTTCATATTTATAATTCTTAAGTGACAAAATTTGTTATAACTTATGATTTTCTCTCCTCAAGCATCTACAAAATCAAAATTTTAATACAATTTGATAGACGAGGGAAAAATAAGTTTATCCATGGTAGTTTTATGTAGTAATAATAACACAAATAATTGAATTAAAAAAAAATATTTTAAACACTATGAACAATGACACTATTGCTAAATTCATGTTAAAATTATGAGAATTTGATTAAAATTTAAAATAAAACTTTTTGGATGCTAGAAATGAGGTGTAACAAATTTTGTCACTCAAGTGCTATTAATTTAGAATCACAAAGTACTGAAATGTCACCAAAAAAAAAAAAATCACAAGGTCCTGATGCTAAAATGTTTGAATCACATTGTACTTATCCCTAATAATAACGTTGTGCCTGGAATATCCTTCTTTTTTTATCCACTAAATAACAATTCACCTCTTTTTTTAATAGTCTGGCTACTGCAAGCCCCCTACTAATTATGATTTTGCTTATGTGAACGGAACTGTATGGACATCTATAGGAGGGGTTGTATCCAATCGTAATTGTAACAACTAGAGTAATGATCAAGAGTAGCTATGTTATTCCTGCAATTTTTGCAAGGCTAGTGTACTAGGTAGTATAAGGAAGAGCTGGAGGAAGGTGTCAGTGATTAACATCATCATATTAATCATCCCAGTGATTGCATATGTGGTTGGCAGTGCAACCTTTAGAAACAACCGCCGGATCGATAATGATGAACCGTATGGTGAAGCAAGGATGACAAAGGCACAACCTAGTAGAATCCATCTCTAAATTGATGGAGTGTTCAATTCATGCTTGGATGCTTAGCATTATAGGGATACATATTTTATGGTTTTGATTTTCTTGTTTTTAGGACCTTCAATAAGTGCACTTGAATTTTGTTCCTTATTTTTGAAAGACTGAATGTATATGTTGCTTTTCAAGTACATGTGTTTCTTCCCTCAATCTTTGCTTTTGAAGGGGAAAAAAATAGTATAGTAATTAAAAGATGGAGCAGTGAAAAAACCTTCTTCTTCTACATGCAAATAATATACTTTCCTCTGGAAATTGATTAGGCACAATGAGCATGAAGAGTGGAGACCATAGTTACCTGGTACGCAATACGTTTCGGGTCGTGATACGGGTACAGTACTTGGAACTCTAGTGTCAATATATACAATACTCTGGGGGTAGGCTTAGCCGGTTCACTTTTTTGGTATGTGGTATGTCAAATGTACATTTTTGGATCATTTAATAAATAATAATGAGTTTTTATTTTTATTTGAAATAATTACAACAAAAGCTAAAAAAATATCAAGCCTATATATGTAATGGCCAAACATAGTTGATAATTTAATATTAAACTTTGATATTGTTTATGCATATTAGCAATACAAGACATAGTTGAAAAACCATAAAAAGTCCATAAACTAGTAATTTTAAATCTAGAGTAAAACAAAATATCAAGTTACTTAGAGACAACGTAATTTTTTTAATTTCTTTTTCCTTGTCATCTTGTTCTCTCTTGCATTTGATGGTTTACTGTTATTGTCATTTTTTGCTTTCGCCTTTAAGACTTCAACTTCAGCTTCAACATCATCATCATTGTTTAAATCTAATGAGCTCTATTTCATTTCTTCAAGCCTTATAGTTGAATCTGGAAAAAATTAGTACTCTATTTTTTATTCTATTCTTATTCTTTTAAAAAAATATTGATACTCAGTTTTTAGAGATCCGGATCAAGTACTAAAGAGATCCAAAACTCAAAAGTACCACGTTTTGGTACTCGAGTACCAGATCGTGGTACTTGGAGGGCATGAGAGTTCTCGATAACTATGGTGGAGACAAAAAAACTATATTAACTTATACATAATGAAGATCTAATTTATCAATCAAAACTAAACCTTCATCATAAGTAATTGAGACCTAATAAGTGTATCACACATATTTATACAGTTCTGGTGGTTTATTGTTTTCAGCTTCAGTAGTTAACAATAATAAACAAGCAAATGGGCATCCATTTCCAACATTTGCATATGCCAACAAGAGGTGGCTACAAGTTACAATGCCTAAGTGATGCTACCTTGTGTCACTGTATGTTTCTCATTACAAATATATGTTAACTTCTGTGAATCATGTCTAGCAGTAGGAAGGACTGATGCTTCCATTGCAAAATGCTATATTAATTAAATTTCTTTATAATCCATGTTTAATTAATTCCCTTAGATTTCTGCTAAAGCTTATATTAACTATTGATGAGCCTACACCTACAGTTACAAGCTTCCTATCTCACTTGCATGTTTAAAAGCTGAAATGAGATGTAAAAGCACAAAAAAGAGCAACAGACATATGTTTTTCAAATCCATAACTATATAACATTTATTCCTGCATTTGAAAGTGAAAGAAAAAACCTTGTCAAGTAGGCAAAATACATGACAAGATAAAGCCATATTCATGTCTTCAATTTTTTGGGGATAATTGGAGTGTGCATAAGATATTGATTTGGAAACATAACCTGTACTAAAAATTTTGAATTAGTTATAGGTTTTCCCTCATTGAATTTTCATGCTAATTTTCTCAAGACTCATAAGTGTACGAGTCGGTTCATGCTGCTAAGACTCTTGAAACTTTGTAAAAGAAATAATATAAATACATTGTCATAAGAAATAGCTGGTTCCAACACTGCCTACTATGTTTAAACATAGCTTCTGAGAAAGAGTTTACAAGTCTTACATAAGAGGTGCCTTTCTTCCCCACCTAAGGGCACACTACATATAAAAGACATAGCTCATTTTAATTACGATGAAAATAATGGAATATCATTTAAGATGCTTAAGATATTAATGTTGACATTTCATTTGCTATTTAGGTAAAAAGAATAAAAAGAACTACAATAGCTAATAGATATAACAAGAGAAGCTTTTGATTGATCAAAGAATTAAATTACGATAATTGTATAGTAGTTTGGTCATATGATTAAATTACAGTTTACTTGGTTCCATTTTTTGTGATTGTTTGATCTTCACAAATTTGCTTTGGATTCCATATCATAACCGTGCACTCTTTAACAGAGTATTTTTCTAAGCATAATGGCCTAAATTTGTTTGGAAATTTCCTCCATTATCTTCTTTGTCCATTCTGATCTTAGTTGATGAAGCTTTTGCTTAATTGGCCTTACTTTTGGAAAAGTGAGAATGAAGTGTTCTTGTAATTCCTTTATCTAGCCTTGTTAGGTTTTCATAAGACCAAGCAAATACTATCCTTTTTCTTTAATATTCTCTTAATTGTTTCACTCTCTTTCGAAGTTATGTCATGAGATATAGGAATGTTCTTAGAATTATCATTTGTACCCATATTAAATGAATCTAATTGAATTAATGTCAAATATGCAAATGAGATCAATATTATAATGCATAGTACCATTAGGATGCACATCACATAAGTTAAACAAAATTTGAATTCAAATCATCTATCAAAGAAATAAAAAGAGTTATCGTCCTCAAGAAATTGGGACGTCATTACATCATTTTCCTAAAAAACACATAAATAAAACTAAAGGTCTTGTGGTGGCTTACTTGGTTCCATTTTTTGTGATTGTTTGATATTCAAAAATTTGCTCTATATTTCTGCTGGGACCATTGTATCCTCATCGGAAAAACACGACATCCAATAAAATTAAATGTACCAAAATGTTCTCCATAATTTATAGAGTCTAACTAAAGCCTTAAATGCACCAAAAACAACATTGAATTCACAAACCGAAAAAGTAAGGGGAAGTAACGAAAAAATTCACCAATTATTCTATTGACATAGATCAGACACAAGGTTAGTATTTATAGACTTTTGACAATGAGAGGGATATAATGGAACCAATCACGTTGCTAGAAAACTACAGGAATAGTGCTAAACAATAAAGAAGGCTGACTGGTTTTTTGCAATTTTGCACTAATCTAAGCTGCTCCATGCAAGACGAACACCTCTAGGATGAAGAGGACGATGAGATGAGTCTACAGTTTGAATTTGAGGTTGATCGAAGGTTGTTTAGGTATTGAACAGAAGAAAAGAAACGTTTTGGACTAAAAGGAAATTTAACAAGCTCTCTCTAGCTGTTTTCCATTCCCTCCTTCTTGTATGCCATTTTTGCTCTTTAAAAAGGCAAAAGGACACCCACGTGTCCCACTGCAGTTGGTTGCCTTTTTTTAATCTATATATCCATATTTTTGTAACACCAATAATAATAATAATCATAATAATACTACCAAAATTAAAATAATAATAATAATAACAACAAAGAAAATAATGATAACAATAATAATAATAAGAATAATTATATTAACAACAAGATCTCAATAATAATAATGATATTGATAAATAAAATAGAAAAGACAATAATAATAGAATAATATTAATAAGGACAATAATAATAATAGGACATGAGATAACAATGATAATAATATTATTATTATTAACAAAAAATTTAGGTTATTACACTTGCGTATGCCAGAAATACTAAAGAGGGAATGAAAATTACCACTTTAGTCCCTATTTTTTGGTAAAATTTCTATTTAGTCCTTCCACTTTGGAGTTTGAGAGAACTGTTAGTAATTAAATGAATTAATCCCTTTCATACTAAAAAGCTACTAGCAATTAACTGTGTTAACACCATACCACAAATCAATAATCATCCAACAATCCAAAAACAACATGATAATAATAGTAACACATCTTTATTGATTTAAATAAATATGGGTTATTAAATTCTTCCCCCCTTAAGAAAATTTGTCCTTGAATTTTACATCAATACTAAAACAAATAGGGTTATCGATTACGCATATCCACCTTTGTCTCCTAAGTACAGTCCTTTGCTGTATGGTTACTACACAACACTTTCACCATAGGAATTTCGTGGAGCTAACAAACTTGTCGATCCATAATTGATAACTCTTCATATAATAAGTCCTCATTAAAGTCTACTGTCTGTGGCTGAAGAATGTGAGAGGGATCAGGAATGTACTTCTTTAACATAAATATATGGAACACCGAATGGATTCGAGACAGTTTAGGTGGCAAAAACAATCTATAAGCCACCTCTCCAATTTTGGAGTGAATCTCAAAGGGTTCGATATACCTTGGAGCTAGCTTACTCTTCTAACCAAATCTTGTTACTCCTTTCATCTGTGACACCTTTAGAAATACCATATCTCCTACAGAGAATGATACATCCTTCATCTTAGGATATGTATAGCTCTTCTGTCTATTAAAGGCTATTTTCAATCTCTATTGAATAAGATGAATCTTCTCTGAAGTCGCTTGCAGTAATTCT
This sequence comes from Mallotus nudiflorus, assembly GCA_947683625.1. Lineage (NCBI taxonomy): Eukaryota > Viridiplantae > Streptophyta > Magnoliopsida > Malpighiales > Euphorbiaceae > Mallotus > Mallotus nudiflorus. Next base: position 204,921 of record CANTUR010001599.1, read on the forward strand.
GGACTGGTTAATTGCCTCTCACCAACTTCCTAACATACTAGATATTTACACTTTCTACCATTTAATGCCTCATATGGAGCCATTCCAATGCTAGTATGATAACTATTGTTATATGCAAATTCAATCAATGGCAAGTGTAAATCCCATTGACCACTAAAATCCATAACACATGTCCAAAGCATATCCTCTAATGTTTGAATGATCCTATATGATTAACTATCAGTTTAAGGATGAAAAGTTATGCTAAAGTCAAGTCTCATGCCCAATGCTTTATGTAATTCTTACTAAAAGATAAAAATAAAAGTAGCTCTTCTATCTGACACTATACTCTCTAGCACTTTATATAAGTAGACAATTCGATTGATGTACAACATGGCCAACCTATCTATAGTATAAGTCTTCTTAATTGGTAAGAAGTGTGATGACTTGATTAACCTATCAACTATAACCCATATGACATCATAGCCACTTAATGTATGAGGCAATCCAAAAACAAAGTCCATTGCAATCATGAGCCACTTCCATTTAGGAATGGGTTGTTACAATAATCTCGAGGGTCTATGATGTTCCAATTTCACTTATTGACATGTGAGACACCTGGATACAAACTCCACGATGTCTCTCTTCATCCTATTCCACTAATATGTATCTTTCAAATCATGGTACATCTTGATAAAACTTGGATGAACACTATAGGTAGAAAAATGTGCCTCTTCCATAATCTCATTTCTTAAGTCACCCACACCTGGCACACATAACCTAGTGCCCAAACATAGCACACCCTCATTATCAATTACAAAATCTCTAGACTGACCTTGCTGAAGTTCTATCATTATTCTTTGTAATTGTGGGTCCCTTCTTTGAGCTGCTTTAACTCCATCCAAGTATACTGATCGTACTTTGAATTGAGCTGATAAACATTTCTTGATTACCTTTAATTGCAACCCCCTAATCAATCAGCTCATGCAATTCTCTAATGATTGGCCTTCTTTTTATGATAATATAAGCAAAATTGTCTATTGACTTTCTACTCAACGCGTTAGCTACCACATTAGCTTGACCTGAATGGAAAATAATAAATAAATCATAGTCTTTCAAAAGTCCCATCCATCTTCTTTGTCTAAAATTCAAGTATCTTTGCTAGAAATGTACTTCAAGCTCTTATGATCGGTGTATATTTCATAAGTTACATCGTACAAGTAGTGCCTTTAAATATTCATGCAAACACCATTGCTGCCATTTCTAAATCATGAGTAGGATAGTTCTACTTATGCTTCTTTAATTAATGTGAAGTATAAGCAAACACTATACCATTCTACATTAATATACATCCCAATTCTACTCTAGAAGCATCACAATATACAATATACCCTTCATTCCCTGAAGGTAAAGTCAACACTATAGTTGAAGTCAACTTATTTTTTAGCATCTAAAAGTGCTCATCACATTTATTAACCCATATAAACTTAGCATTCTTCTGGGTCAACCTTGCTAAAGGTGCGACTATCTTAGAGAAATTCTTCACAAACCTTCTACAGTAGCTAGTTAAACCTAGAAAACTCTTTACTTCTATGACTGTTGTAGGTCTTATCCACTCTACAATAGCTTTAATCTTTTTTTGGGATCCATTTGTATGCCATTTTTGGATACTATATGGCCTAACAATGCCACTTGATCCAACTAAAACTCACATTTAGAGAATTTGGCATATAATAGATGCTCCTTCAAAGTCTGAAGCACCATCCTCAAGTGCATGACATGTTCCTCTTTACTCTTTGAATACACTAAGATGTCATCAATAAATACTATTATAAATTGGTATAAGAATAGCCTAAACATATAATTCATCAAGTCTATAAAAGCTTCTGGGGCATTAGTCAAACCAAAGGACATTACTAAAAATTCATAATGGTTATATCTTGTCCGAATTGCAATCTTAGGTATATCTCCACTTCTGATTCTCAATTGATGATATTCGGACCTTAAGTCAACTTTAGAGAAACACTAAACTCCTTAAAGTTAGTTAAACAAATCATCAATTCTTGGAATAGGATCCTTATTCTTGATGGTGACCTTATTCAACTGTCTATAGTTGATACGAAGTTGAAGACTGCCATCCTTCTTCTTTTTCATAAACAATACTGGTGCCCCTAAAGAGATGTACTAGGTCTAATAAAACCCTTATCTAGTAACTCTTGCAGTTGCTCCTTAAGTTCCTTTAACTCTATAATTGCCATCCTATAAAGTGGCATAGAGATATGATCTATACCAGGTACAATATCGATACAAAATTCTATATTTTTTTCTTTAAGGAAAACATCAGAAAACTCAAACACAACTGGCACATTCTTAACTACCCCTTTTTCTGACTTTGTATGTTTGACCATAGCTAAATAGCCTTGACACCCCCTCTTAATCATCTTTTTAGTTATGATTGCAAAAATGCAATTTTTAGGCATTGAATTATTGTTGCCTTTAAATCAAAATTCCACATCATTTTGGAATTATGAAAATCACTTTTTTCTCTTAATAATCCAATTGACATAGTATTGAGCCAACTAATATATTCCCAAAATTACAAAAAATCAATCACATATAATAAAACTAAATCTGCCAACAACTCTATACCTTCCACTAACACCGGATAAGATTAAAAGACTATATTTGTCTTTAACTCATCATTGAGAGGAGTTGCTATAAATAAGGAAAATAACAATTTGGATTGTTACCATCTAATCTTAGAAGTAAATACAGGTGACATAGAGGAATGAGATGCACCAAGATTAATTAAAATTCTAGCATCAAGGTAACAAACTGAAAGATTACTTACAACCTCTGTATTTGATGCCTAAGCATCCTGAGGAGTTAATATGAAAACTCTAGCTTATTTATGACCTGCCTATTGTGAGATGGATGGTTGCATAAATCCTTGGCCACTAGGTCTTCCTTTAAGTCTACCTCCTGAACCACAACACTAATGGCCCATAAATTGAATACCACTCTACTGAGGATATGCTAGTGCATGAAATTGGGAAGGAGCCTGCTGTACTGGCTAAGCAACTGTAGTAAATGAACCATATAGGTATACCTGTTGATAATCAAAATGTGGACATACTCTATCAAAGTGTCCAATATGTCCATATTTAAAACAAGCTCTTGATAGTAAGTAACAAGGACCTTAATGTACTCGACCATAGTTTGAACATGCACTAGGTCTTAATCTTGCACTACCATACCTAGAACTCTAACTAATATTACTATTACTGGCCCTAGACCCAAATCTAATAGATCTACTACTCCTTGGCTATGCCTTCCACTTTTGTGCTGAGGTGACCTATATACCCTTGCTATGAAGTACTAGTAGTTTGGACACTAACACTACCCAACTAAAAAGTAGGCTACTAAATTCCCTGGGTTACTCTCGAACTATTACTGCCACTCATATAAGGGTCAGGGATAGTGCCATACCTGATATGTCACCTCTCTAGTTGTTTAGCCTCCTCAATTACACTCTATAAGCTCCAGTCCTCTATCCAGATACGAACATAGGTTGAGCCTAACCCTGTCACAAATAACTCCACTACTCTCCTCTTATCTTGAATCACATCCATAATATGATGGGACAACCTGAAGAGCTCACAGATGCACTCCTCAACTGACCGATCACCTCTAGCTATATGTAATAACTGTCATCTATAATTATCCCTTATGGAAGGTGGATAAAAATATCTCAAAAATTGCTCCTTAAATCCCAACCATGTCATGTTAGTCATGAATGACTTAATATATTGTATAAACCAGTCCTGAGCTGTAGTTTATATTGATAACTCCACAGTCATTATCCTTTGATAATTAGTGTACCCCTTTTGGTTTTAACCTCCTTGGTGTTTATAAAATCTAAGTCATCTCTAGTACCATCAAATAGAACTCTCCCAACTTTGGAATATGATAAAGTTATATTTGCATCAGACATCCCCTAATTTCTTTATGGTAACATCTGCCGTACTAGGGGAGTGGCTTGATTAAGCATTGCTAGTCCTTGATTAATTCCATTACACCAGCTACAAAAGCTATAAGATCCATCTTAGGAGTTTCTCGCTCTACTTGTGGTTGTCGCTCTTATCTCCAAGCTGCTGCCTCTCTAGGTTTACCCCGTCTTCTACTTGGTGGAGCAGGGGGACGAGCTTCATCCTAAAAGGACTACTTAATGTCATTATATGCTACATCTGTAGCAGGAGCATTTCGTGCTCTCCTTCTCATTTTGAAAAGATATATAAATAAAATTCAAGACATAACATGGATGCTAACTTATACACAAAATTCTAGATGCAATGATGACACTAAATGACAATTACCACCTAATCATTGTATTAGTTTCAAGAAAAGAAAAATACTAATGACCAAAAAAATATGGAATGAGCCATTACTCTGATACCAACTTTGTCATAACCCAAACCATAGGCACTTGACTGACACTAAAGAATGAAAAAACGTAAAGCTTCAAAAACTTATAGTAAGCCTTAAAAATTTTTCATATAAAAACATTCCTCAACTTAATAATTCTAACAAAAATCTAGCAGAATTTTCTTTGTACTTGGAACAAAACCAAAACTTGCATGAAGCAAATAACACTCCCAATAATACATAAAAATAATAACTTCTCCAAATATTATCAAAATTACCAATGTCTTAACTTAAGCATTTAAAGATACATATTATCATGCAATACAGATACCAATACAAATACAATAGCAACAACTACTCCAATACTATTGCAGTGTTTAGATTAACTAAAGTTATTTCATAAACATTAATACCATTACAATAAGCTACATATAGTAACTAGTAAAGAAAGTGTCCAACGTACAGAAGAAGAACTAATAGTAGACTCCCAAGATCCTGAAAAATAATTGAGAGGAGTCAGACCTCACTAAATAAATTAATAATATAAAATTCATGTTAATTTTAAAATACTTAAATTAAAATCTTTAGATCCATTAAATGAATAAATATTTAAAATCCTTTTTTTTTGTTAAAAATTATTTTTCTAAGATATCTTTCTAAAATCCATAATTCTCTTTATACAAAATTTCTCATTCAAAAATTATATAAATTAAAATCTTGAGCAAAAATCATGATAGAACCCTAGAACTCAAACCGCTATTGATGTCTTGAGAGAACAAACCAAACGAGTTACATCTCAACTCTGGCCTAAGAGAACAAGCTCTACCAAACTTAGTCCACATACTATTCAAGAGAACAAGCTCCATCGAGCCAAATACACAACGCTGATCAAGAGATCAAACTCCACTGAGCCAATATCTAATACATAACATACCTAAGATTTTACCAATGCATAGACGGTCCTAGTGATACCCATTAGATAGCACGTTTTACAATTTTCTTTAAAACATACTCATTTCATATATAAAGTAAAACAAACGAAACCATGCTGAAATATTTCCAAAATCCTTAATAATAACAAAATAAATAAACATTTTTGCAGAATAAGTTCTTAAGCATAATTACATATATATAATCAACTTTATTATTATATTCCAAAAAAATTAAAAAAATCAAGGAATTAATAAAATACACTCGAAATTATCCTATATATGACATTAAAGATTGAAGGAAGTTATTTTGGTGAGTTAAAACAATTTAACTGGAAAGAATTCAAAAATATTTTAGGTTTCATGCTTTTGGAATTTGTATTTTAATCACTTTGAAATTTTTGAAAATGAAATTGTCACTTCATTTTTCATTTTATCGAATACCCCGAAATTTCTGTATATGTTTTTGTCAATTTAAAATATTTTTTGTTTACTTTATGTTTTTAATATAGTAATTATATATATGTTTTTGTCAATTTAGAATACTTTTCATATATTTTATATTTTTGATATAGTATCTTCATTATAATCATGATTTAAAAAATTGAAACAATTACAAGTTTTACTCAATGCAGACCAAAACCTCATAGGTGATTAAAAATATATTCTATTATGGTATAAACCTAAAACAATTAAATAATTATTTAACAAGATAATATTCAAGAAAATATAAAAAGTCTTTATATAGTCAAATCACAACAATCCAAACTAAAATAGGAGGCATGAAACACTGGTGAAACAATACAAGGAAAAAGATAAAACTAGAACTACATAACTTCCATTTCGAATTATACACTTCTTTCATTAGCTTACCTTTCACTCCCTAATCTTTAAAAACCAAATCAGAACGCATAAATTTAACTTTAAAAAAAATCTGATTGAATTAGAAAAAGAACAAACATCAATAAACAAATAAAACCATCAAACACCAAAACAGTGCTAAGGAAAATTTAAGATCTAGCCTATAACAATCAAATAAAAAGGAAAAAAAAAATATATATGTAAAGAGAGGAAGCCACTCTTAAACCAAGTAAGGAGAGGAAGTTGAGGAACAACTTTCACGATACTTCAGAAAAAAAAAAAAAAAAAAAAAGAAAAAAGAAAACTAAACTTGAACCAATGAAGAAAACAAAACCAAAACTTAAAACCTGCAGAGTAAAACTGAAAAAAAGTAGCTATCTAATTTCTGGAACCTGAGGGCTTAAAAAGCGAACTGACATTGGAGACAACAAAGCTAAACCAAGCTTTGAACAAAAGAATAACCAGAAGCTCTAGTAGGAACTCAAATGACAACGGCGAGTTAATGGGCATCTGGAATATAGCCACACTAATATCAGCTGATTGGATTTGCAGAACGGCCCATTTGAATTGCAGTAATGAAAAGCCAATAACAACATTTTACACAAACTTAGCTATGAGTTATATGTCATCCGCTTGCATGCTCGTCATTTTTAAATCTTCAAGGAAATGATGCAGATTACAGAAAGAGGACCCACCTAATCACACTCTTTCTTACCAACTCTACCATTTTAGCCGATGATTTCATGCACTCCTCCCTCCTATCCACCATATCATTCACCAATTGAAAAGGCCAAGAGAATCTATGTAATCAATTAACAAAAAAAAAAAACCGAAACGTATTAAAATAAAATTAAAACAAAGATAACAAACTTACACATGTATCAATTACAGACTAATTTCATAGATTCAACAACAAAACAACCAACAAATTCACCTCATTATAACGCCTGCAATGTCAAATTCTTGGTGTCGATGGTGCACTTGTATTATGCCTCTTGTATATAATTTAACATTCAGCCCCTGGATTCACTAAGATCAAACTCCTTCCTCTCCCCTCTTGTAATATTTTGAAAAGAAAGAAAAGAATTAAATTTTTTTAGTCTCCATGTTGGGAAAATGGGCCCTTTAACAATCCAACAACTACCGTCACTACTTTAGATGATATCTTGAACAAAAATACTTGAAAAATAAAAAAGAGAAATACACAATAATTTAACATGAAAAACTTCCAAATGAAAAAAAATCACGAGCGTTGTCAAAAGACAACTATAAAAAAAATATTCATTATGTGAAAAATTATTACAATCACACTATAAAATATTTAACTCTCACATATACCCAAAAACTCAAATACAGCCTAATAGAATTTCCCATAAATTCTCTATTAGTGTAGCTAATAGCTCTCAATGTTACACCAAATATTATATGGTGATTAACACACACTAAATATTTGTAGTGATTGACACACATTAAACAAAGGGGGAGGAGTCTTTTTATAACCAAATCTCTCTCCCCTTCCTTCACTTCTTTCCAACGTGGGATTCCCACATCCATCCTTTTATATATATTTTTTTAATCACATTTCAATAATCTCCAACATGATTAAAAAAATTAAAAGAACAACAGCTACCTCACCATCAACTATGTCAATCACAATTCAAAAAACAAGAATTGTCATACTCCACCATAAGAGTATACATATTTGAAATTCACCAATTCCAAGAATTTTCACCTCAGCCAGTTCATGTCGAAAAACTGCAAAGAAGTTATGGTGCAACTTCCAATGTTGACTTTCTAAGAAGTTCATTAGCCATCGACATCAATTCCACCACATACCTTGCATCAATTGTCAACCAATGCCCGTGTGCAAACTTGTGGACTTGCTAGTAGTAACATGTCCTCTTCCATAGCAAACCTTGGAGATCAATAACATGCCAAAAGGGTAATCCAGTTTCTTATGGAAAAAAGAGACCCACTACTTGTGACAATATCAACATCTCCATTTATTGATTTTGGAGCAATTTGTTGAACCTCGCTCCACTGACAATTTTTCTTTAAGTGCCAAGATTGCCCCACACCTTTAAATTATTGTGTAAACTTTACTGTCTATCATTGACTTCATCTCGCCACAAGTCAATATCAATACACTCATCAAATTTCTCTACCTCAAACTAAAACTCAAGCTCATTTTTGTTTAACAGTGCATAGTACCTCCGTATACTTGAATAGTATTTCTTACTACAGTGACCTTACACGTATGTGAATAATAAGTGAACAATTGTGTCTACAAAATGCACTAAGAAAGTTTCAAGGAAAGATTGGGGGGAACACAAATCGTACCACTTAAGTCCCAACCTCCTTAGGCGATTATAGCCTTTGTGACAAAACTTTCTTGGCTGCACTTACTTACACAATACCACACTCAATAAACACAATACAAAGGACCTTCAGTTGGATTATAACAATTTCTAAAAAAAAATTTTTGATGTGGAAGATCGAACAAAACTGCAACCACAGAGCATATTAAGAATTTTAAAGAAATTTCTACGTCGCCTTCAAGCTCATCTCTTATCGAACCATAGGCTCTAATATCAATTGTTGGGGAAAATGGGCCCTTAAACAATCCAATAAGTACCTTCACCACTTTAGATCACAACTTGAACAAAAATACTTAAAAAATAAAAGAGAGAAACACACAATAATTTAACGTGGAAAACTCCTGAATGGAGAAAAACCATGGGCGTAGTCAAAAGACAACCAAGAGAAAAAATAGTCACTATGTGGAAAATTATTATAATCATACTCTAAAATATTTAACATTCATACATACCCAAAAGCTCAAGTACACCCTAAGATAATTTCTCATAAATTCTCTACTAGTATAGCTAATAGCTTTGAATAGTACACCAAATATTATATGATGATTAACACACACCAAATATTTATGGTGATCAACACACATTAAACAAAGGGGGAGGAGGAGTCCTTTTATAACCAAATCTCTCCCTCCTTCCTTTACTTCTTTCCAATGTGGGATTCCCACATCCATCCTTTAATATATTTTTTTAATCACATTTCAATACTCCAAACATTTTTGTGTAGGTAAATAATAAAATCCCATAACCTTCACCTACCAGCTCTTCCACCATAAAAATACAAACTACAAAGCTTTCAAGTCAACAAATATACAAAAACCAACAAATCTAATAGTAGATAAATTCTAGAGATGAAAATACACCAATAAGAAAATAGTAAAAAAAAAAAAGAAAAACCAAAGAACGTTTAGGACCAAGATGATTTAACCCTATCAATTTTTTTCTTTCTTCGATGCTGTGACTTCATTTGGACAACATTTTTTTAGCAAACCCATCAAATAGCCTAAACAGAAAAAAATGAAAAAGGAACTAATGGAAAATGGTTGGGTTCTAGCTTTCCTCGCCCTCTTCCAAACATTACAAAAATGGGTAACCTATTAGTGCTAGTGCTGGTGTTGAAATATAATATAATTTCAATCGTCTTTGTCAAGAATTAAGAAATGGCATGCAAAAAGATAACAATTAGAAAAGGCATGAAAAAGGATAATAATTAGAAATTAAAGTTGCAATTATCATGAAAAGGTAAACAAGAACAATCCAAAATGTTGCGATCGTAGCAAAAAGTGAACTTCAAAATGAAGTGAATGATAGAAAGCTGAAGAAAAGACATGAAAAGTGTGATTAGGAAGCATAAATATGGAGATGGTGGTGATTTTAATTATGATTTAAGGAATAATTAAGAGGAGAATAGGGGAGTTGCTGCAAAAGGACGGAAACATAACAACCACGTTAATGAAGATGCAAGTGTAATTATTTTTGGTTTTTGTGGGCATATTAGTAAATATTGAAAAGTGGGTGCATTTTAGAAAATGGAGGCTCTTTTTTTAGCCTTTATGTAAAGATCCCATCTTTTAATTCTAAATTGATATTAAGTTTACAATTTATGAAAAAAAGGCTTTAAATCAATGAGCTATTGTAGATGGCAAGGTTTAGCACGCGTCCAAGATTTTAGCAATCACGGCACTATTTGAACTCAGGGCTCTAGAGAACACACTAACCACTATTATAAAGACATGACGTAGAGATGACGAGTCATCACCTAAGGTAATAATTGGGATAAATTGAAAATGGTGGTACTTGATTTTCTAAAAGAAAGTCAGCACCATAACCAGGAGATTTTGGATATGAAATATCAACTTCTTTCAGTCTTGTGTTCATTTAGAAATACTTTATAAATTATTATCTTATCCTCTATTTACATGCAATTTCATATAGACCCTTATTTAAAACAATTAACTCCATGCAAACTAGTCATAAAAAATACATGTAAACAATGTATTCATTTAAATTCATAATCTCTAAGTTAGTCTAATCTACATTAATTTTAATTAAATGAGCTAAATCTACATATTTTAATTTACAAGTGAGCCTAAAGACTAATGGGCCTAATTCCAATTTAATTTTAATTAGGTGAACCTAAGTCTATTTATTTTAATTCTAAAAGTGGGTCTGAATCTACAAATTATGAAGTATTTAAATTAATGAGCCTAATTTTACATGTTTTAATTCTAGAATGATCTTAAATCTATAAATTATGGAAAAAACTTAAATTAAATGGGCTACGTCTAAATTAATTAAATTAAGTGGACTTATGTTTAAATTAACCTAAATGGGCCTAAATTGATTTTAAAATTAAACCTAAAAAACCAATTAAAAGCCTATTTATTAAATGGATTAAAGCCTAAACTTGGGCTTGAGGCCCAAAACACACAAAAATCAACAAATAAGCCCAAAAACACACCAAAAAAAAAAAATCAAAACAATCAAATAAAAAAAGATCAAACATGCAATTAAATTATTTTTTTTTTATAAAAAATGTAATTTTAATTAACATGCAGCCTAAATTAATCTACTACCTTCATTGATTTTAATTAGGGTTTACCAAATTGAACCTAATTTACTAATTAATTTTTTAAGAACAAAAGAAAGCTAGACTTTTCATTATTCCCACTCTTGAGGCTATTACAAGATCTACAAAAAATAATAAAGAAAATAAAATTAAAATTACAACCTTTAAGAAAAAAAATTAAACAAATTCAAAACCTAAAAAATAATAAGATAAACTAAATAGAGCAAGATAAAAATTAAATCAGGATCTTTGAATTTTGTCTTTCATTCATGGATTCTCCATGAGTTTTCTTAGTTCAATCATGTATTCATCACCAGAAACATGAAACACAAAGGATCAACAAAAGAAAATAAGATTAGAATTAATGAATAAAGAAAAAAAATAATGAAAATTAAACAAAAAAACACAAAAATAATAAAATAAAAAAAATATAAAAGAATTAATTAATAAAGAAGAAAGGAGTAGAAGAGTGATGCTATGCAGATGTTGTTTGAATACCTCTCATAATGAGATTTCACCGTTTTGAGAAAATTGATCCTGCGTTTTCTTGATTTTTGGACTTTGAAAAGAATAAAAAGGTTTTTTTTTTAAACCTATAATAGAAGGTTAGGTCTTTTCTTTACCTTTGTGTTTTTTCAATTTGCCCTTTTTTTGCAGTAGCTAATAAGATTTTTTCCTCTCTTTTTTTTTCTTTGCGCAGTCCTCTCTCCCTCCTTGTTTTTCTTTGTGCCAAACTTTTCTTTTTATATCTCGTTCTAACCCTAACTAACCAATTACGTTATCACAGAAGAGGTAGCTCTGATCCTCCCTCTCAAAACAAATAGGATAAGAATTTTAATTTAAAAAAATTATACACATAAGAGACGTTACTGGACAGATAAATATCAAAATTAATTTATTTATTAAAAAATAAATTATCTTTTAGACTAATCATAATTAAAAAAATGAGATTTTTACTGAAATTTTAGCGCCTCGACATTCTAGAATGTCGACGGGCATTGTGTAATGCTGATTGACATTACATAATGTTGATCAGCATTGTGTAATACTGATCAGCATTACCTAATGCTAATTGACATTACATACATTTTTAAATATACCCTTGCAAAATTCAATTTTTGCAATTAAACCCAAATGATGTTGTAATTTAGTCTTTAAAATCATGAAACTTAACACTAGAGGTCAATTTTTGACTAAATTTTCATCATAGAGGCTTTCATCGCATTCATGCACAAATGCATCCTGAAATTAGATGCTTATAGTTGCCCCCCTTTGTCGCTATTTGCTTGACAAACTGTAACAAGTAATAGAAACACACAATTTCAAAGGAAAGAATTAGGGTACTTAATTGTATCTTAATTGAAGGATTGATGCTTAAATTTCTGTGCAATTTTTAAACAAGACACTATGTTTAGCGTGCTTCATTATATTTCCTGTAGAACGTCTAGTGAGATATTTGCAAATGAGTTTCATTATATTCCCTGTGGGACATTTAACATTTCATGATTTGAGAACATGCTATAGTTCCTATGGAACGTCTAGCAATAATACCATAACTACTGTGTAGTGTCTGGTGAACTGCATTATATTCCCTTTGGGATGTCTAGTGATAATGGATTTTATTATATTCCCTATGAGATGTTTAACGAAATATATGTAATAATTCTCGCTATATATCCTATAGGAATATTCTCTATTGAAAGAATACATTGTACTTAGTCATACAATATTGACTATACTTTGACATATAGTCTTGATTGAATGAATACATTGTACTCGGTCATACAATGTCGACTATACTCGATCATATAGTCAGATTGGAAGGATACATCACACTCAGTTGCATAATGTTGACTATACTCGGATATATAGTCCAGATTGAAAGGGATACATCATACTCGATCATATAGTCTGGATTAAAAGGGACACATCACATTCAATGGCATGATGTTGACTATATTCGATTATATAGTCTAAATTAAAATGACACATTGCACTCGGTCGTACAATGTCGACTATACTCGGTTGTATAATCTGAATTGAAATACACTACACTCAGTCATGTAACATTAATGTCTTTTATGCTTTGCCTTTTGCCAATTCATTCTTCATTTCCCTTATCCCCTTCATAGCTTACCGATTATATTGCAATCTATAATTGCACGTGATTAGCTGCAACCCTTTTGTTGCTCACTGATGATGTTGCAGTCCATAACTGCTCGAGATTAGCTGCAACCCTTTCATTGCTCACCGATGATGTTGTAATCCATAATTTGTCATGATTAGCTGCAACCCTTTCATTGCTCACTGATAATGCTGTAATCCATAATTGCTCATGATTAGCTGCAACCATTTCATTGCTCACTGATTATGTTGCAATCCATAATTGCTCACGATTAGCTGTAACCCTTTCGTTGCTTGCTGATGATACTGCAGTCTATAACTGTTTGTGATTAGCTACAACCCTTTCATTGCTCACCTTTGATGATTATGCAATCCATAAATGCTTGCAATTAGCTGCAACCCTTTCATTGCTCATTGATGATGTTGTAATCTGTAGTTGCTTATAAATTGACTGCAATCCTTTCATTGCTCGCCTTTGATAATGCTGCAGTCTATAACTACTCACGATTAGCTACAACCCTCCCATTGCTTACCGATGATGCTGCAATCTATAATTGCTTGTAAATTGTCTGTAATCCTTTCATTGCTTACCTTTAATAATGCTATAGTCCATAATTACTCGTAATTTTTATTTTTGGTTGTTAGAGTCAAATGCTTTGAATTCTTTGTGTTGATTGATTAGAATTTTTGCTGACTGATTTTGAATTTTACTATGTTGACTAATTAGAATTTCTTGCTGACTGACTTTGAACTTTGTTGTATTGATTGATTAGAGTTTCTCTGCTGACTGATTTTAATTTCGATGTGTTAACCATCTCTACAAGTTGGGTGCACTTTCTTCTGGATTTGTAATTCGTACAGATTTGTTAAAGTTAGCTTCAATCATGATGAATGTACAAAAGTACATTATAATGTTGAAAATTTATGTGAAAATTTATTACTTTTCATGAGATAGCGTGCACTCAATGAATCTAACTATTTTTTATTTTTATGACTATCATTTTTTTACCATTTGTAAAGGTCAGAGGCATCGTTAACCATCTTATGCTAAGAGCATATCTTTTACTAAATGAAGAGCTTACTTCCACACCTAATTTTAAAGAGAATTTGCTAAAAAAAACTCATGGAATTTGAGTATAAACAGATCGAATTCTAAGTATCAAAATAGTCTTTGAATTATTTTTGTGCTTTTCTTCCTTATTCGAGTATTCCCCCACCTTTCTCATATTACTCAACATGAACACTATTAGAAAGGTCCTTTGGATACTCATACTCTTACAGAGCTTTGGAGTAAATAGTCGCATGGTCCTCTTTTAGTATTCCTCACCTTTTTGTATTATTCAGTGTGGATACCACTAGAGGCTTCATGTTGATACTTTTGCTCATTTTTAAGCAGTGGAGTAAATTATGTTTGCTCTTATTTTGATTCTCCTCTTAGTATTCCCCTACTTTTCTCGTATTACTCAGCGTAGATAGCGTCAAGGGATTTTGTACTTATACTAATTTCTGAGCACATTGGAGTAGATTATATGCACATTTATTATTCAAAAGACTAAAATAATACTTTAAAATTCAAGCAATTTATACTACAAGTCCATAAATTTTATTTCTGTATATTTTCCCCTCGTTTGGGTGCAAAGCAAGCATTAGATTGATTAGAGTTTATAAACTCTTAGCATAAAAATATTAACTGCTTATTTAAATTCTGCGAAGCTAATAAAATAAAGCCATTATGATCAATGGTCATGAGATAAGCTTTCACACATGATCTCGTGAAGAGGATGAATTTACTTTCAATTTATGGATTTTATTATTGAGATATTGCTTTATTACAGAATCTAAGGAAATAAAGTTATGTTACTTCCCTTTTTATCTTAGTAAATGTTTGGCATTTGCTATCTTGCCTATTCATATTGATGTACTGGTTCCTTTCCCTTTCTTCATTCTCTTTTGTTTTTTCTTGCACAAAATACTATAAGTTAGTATGGTCTATTTGCAAGTGAAGAAATTTTGTAAAAATGCAATATTATTATTTTTGCATTCTTCCCTTTTGATTGTGATAATGATGTCTCTAATCACAAAGGTCATGATGCTCCACTATTGAAGCTGTGGCTTTAAGCTATGTTTATATTTTCACCATTCCATTAATGCTATGGTAGAGGGCTTCATTCCTCTTCTTGATATCTCTTGTAACAAAGGTTTAGGAGTTAGAGATCTTATTTCATGATCAAATAATTTTTCAGAGTGCATTTATTTTAAGTTTTGAGTGCATTCTTCCCTTTTTATAAGGCTGACAAATGTATTACTGACATGTTAAACCTTCTGATCACCATATTTCATACCCTACGCTAGGCTAACTATTATGGAGAGATATTCCAAATAATGCTCCAGGTGAGACTATGGAGATGGATGTTGAATCTGAGGAGCTAGAGCATCTTATCCAGCCTCTTGAGGTTGCCAGGATGATGCTTTTGAAAGTATCATTGTTGGTGATATTCTCTTACTGGATGGGCTCATGATTTATTGGGCTCCTGAGGTCTAAAGTGCCATTGAGTATTAGGTTCACCTTGATAGTGTTACCCTTTTCCTTCAAATTTCAACATTTTGACTACCTTTCTGCACTTTTACAATACTAATTTTGAATGTTAGTAGCAAAGTATTTGCACAATCTCGCCTAGGCTCAAAGACTTTATTATGCAAGGCAACTATTTCATAATAAATGTATGCAAGTGTATGCATGTTATGTATGACATGCATGATCCTAACAGGTCTTCTATTTGGAATAGAGCTATGTTGCAGCTTGGAGTGTGAGAATGAGGTGCCTCATCAACAACCTCCAGGTTTGAGCATTGAATGCTTCGTTATTGGTACTTTTGATGTTAGAACTTCTGATACAGCTTATCCAGCAGATGACCAAGTGATGCTGTATTGAAGAATTATTGGTTATTGCTTACGGTTTACTTCTCTCTGCCCCCAAAACTCTTATACTAACTCTTATACTTCAATGTTCCATCTTCGCTCTTTAAATTCAGACTTACTGTTTTATAATTTGCCCCCAGAGTTACATTTTACCCCCAGTTTCATTCTAAATTCATTTAAGCTATTATAGCAGTCTTTTCCATTATATGTGCAAGAGACTCAATTCATTTACTACTGTTGTTGATTCTTTGACTTACTAACCCTGTTAGTTATAATCTTATGCATTGGAGATGTAGAGGAATGGGCGAACTGACTAAAGCGAGTTCTTGATGATAAAATCAACTAGACTTGTACTTTAAAGAACTCTTGAACAAAATATAAGGCTTGATGCTGATGCAATGATTGATGATAGCTATAAGACAAGACTTGCAATTTGAAGTTACTGAGACACTTGAATTCTTAAGGTATAAGGGGATGCTAGGCTTACAAGGAAAATTATAAAAGGGTGGCAAAAAAGAAAACATAACTAAAATAGTGATCTTATAGCTATGATTTAGCTTTCATTATGTATTGTCTTTCCATTCAAAAACTTATGTAGTATGATAAAGATGAATATGCAATATTTGAACAAAAATTTCAAATTCAATTTTAATCATTCATTAGGGTAAAAATGCGAACATTCATTACATCACATGGTATAACTTTTATTATTAACTAATCCTGAATTTTTCTCTCTAATTTTACCTTACTGTTCTTTTTTTCTTTTTCTCTCTCTTTATTTTTTTCTCTTTTTCTCTTTTTTTCATTCTTTTTATTTTTTCCTTAAATTTCCTATTTTCATAAATTACATCATGTGATATATGTATGTTCTTTGAATTTGCATTTGTGCCCATGTTGAATTGAATTGAATTTATGTTAAACATGCAGATGCGATCAATATCATAATGCATAGTACCATTAGGATGTACATTACATAAGTAAGCATGATCAGAATTTATATCATCGATCACTAAAACAAAAAAAATTCTAAAGAAACTAAAATTTTATTCAAAGAAGACAACAGGAAAATTTATTTCCTATTCTAGATGCTAGGGACGCTGAGTCTTATAGTGGTTGTCCTTCAAGCGGCTGACATAATAACTATTCTTGCATCTTCTTGCTAACTATCTCCCTGACTTCGTCTTTCTATACCTTAAGTATGCATTTTTCTTTCTTGTCTAGTAGCTTCTCATCATTAAACTCATCACCCCTTCTTATAGGCATAATCGACACGAAGGGTATATTAAAAGAAGTTGGTTTAGTATAAAACACCTTATAGTCGAACTTTCCTGAAGGGTGACCCAACAAATCTTCTGTTCTTTCCACATCTTTAGGGGCATTAGGAGATTTCTCATTGCTTGTAAGGTCTAGTTCCACTTCTTCCTCACTAACTCTTGAGTTGATCATCATAATAGTTAAGGATGGTACATTTCAGTAGTTTGGGAAGGGATTATTTCTGGTGCTTGATTTTTTAGGGTCTGTGATCGTTCTAGAGTCTATAAGGTTTTGGATTTCATATTTGAGGCAGATGCAGTTATTTATGGAGTGTTAGAGGTTTTGATGGAATTTGTAGTGTTTGTTTGGGTTATAGCTTAAGGTGTTTGGGTTTGGTAGATTTGGATTAGGTAAAGGTTGAAGTAAGCCTTTCTGCACTAAGCGCTCTAGGACTATTGACAAAGGTTAGTTAAAATTGGAGAATCTCCTTGGTTGTTGAACAATATATGCTTCCACAATCCGACTAGTGCTTTCTTGCTGTGTGCCCCCAATTGGGTAGTTCCTTACTCCGGTGCTTTTAACAATCCTCTTTTTCTCACTTTCAATCTCCTTAGCTTGCAAACTATCATTATAAAGGTCCATAAATATTTTAGGATTCATCATTTATAGCCTTTCAATCAGATTGGGTGACACATTTCGGACTATCATCATAACCTGATCTTTCTCAACCAACTTATTTTTTTTATTAATCATGCCTTGTTCATAAATATGGTCAAGAAATTAGAAAAGGATTCATTTGATTTTTGCTTAGTCAATTCCAAATCCTTGATGGACACTTCCATTTAGTGTTATAATAATACTATTTTAAAAAAGCAATACCCTATTCTTTTCAATCAGCCTTGACAGACTTTTCCAACCCATGATACCAGTTTATAGCAATTCCCTTTAAAGATAGTACAAATAACCTAGTGATCGCTACTAATAGGGCCTTAGTAGTGCTTATAGTTTTTGTGTATTGACTGATATGAATCCTAGGATCTCCAGTTCCAACAAACTTCTATAGCTAAGGCATTTTGAACTTCTCAGGTAGTTTATTACTCTCTATTAGTAGCATATCATTAAAGTTAAATGAATATCCCATGCCTTGTCCTCTAATCAGCTCTTTTATATTGGACATTTTTTGGGTCAGTGCTTACATCTGCTTAGACTCATAGTCTTGTACTATTTCAAGTGATTCTCTCTTTACCTTTTCTAACATGTAATTCTCAACATTGTCAAGCTTCATATCAACAACAGGTGGGTTTTTAATAATAGGTTGCCCTTTAGCATTATTGGTAGCAGGTGGAGCATCTACAACAAGAGGGATAGCTATAGCAGTAGGTGGTTAATAAATTACAGGTGGTGGTATGACAACAACAATAGGTTGCATCAATCTAGATAAAGCCTGTCTCAATTCATCTTGCACCATAGCCCTCATGTCATCCATCAAAACTCCCTTGATGTCTTCTAAGGTTCAGTTCCCTCCTTGTTGTTGTCCCATTTCTATACACTTAGTTGGAGTTGGTTCAACTTCTAAGTAAAGTAGATTAATAGGACTCTTCTCCAGTCTGTGAAGGATCTCTTCTGCTATGGCTTTAGGACTTAAATCTGTCCTTCTTAGTCTATCACCTTTTCGTCCCTAAATATGAGAGAACCTAGATGAATCTATGATGACTGTAAAACAAAGTGTTAGTATGAACGATGAAATGCATGTATGCATGATGCATGTGCTATGCAACAAGTAGCAAATAGAAAGTATCAATCAAGTGTACAACATTTATCCTTCTAACCTTATTCCTCCCACACACGTGTTCAATGGTGAGTCTCTTTTCCTAGGACTTTTGGTCTTTGCCTTAATATCAATAGGGGATATCAAAAATCAATGCGCATGCCAAATCTCTCAAAATAGTAAAAGCATAGAAATAGTACTTCTAGGTATAAAGGTCTAGCCCAATCTTTATTAGTCTAGATGGGCTTTTTAAAGTATGGGCTTGAGCTTTTATAGATAGAAATACCTCATGGCAACATACACAAGCAATTTTGGTAATCCTAAGGGAAGTTACTAAGCCATTATATATGGCTAGAGTCCGATGAAAAGTCAAGGTTCCTTTAGCAAGATGCTCTCCTTTAAGACTTGAGTTACAAGCCAAGGTCAAAAGGGCCCAACATCCTTTACAAAATCGAGAGAAGACTACCCCCCTTTAGGACTGGATTATAGACTCTAGTTAGATGAGCCCGATAATCTCTCTTGAACTGAGTTAAGGCTATGAGTGATGGTTAGCCAATTTACAACTCCATGAAGCTAGTGGAATTATGGAATCATAAACTAATGCCATTAGTTAATAGGGACATGTAGAATGAATGCAAGAATAAAATAATAATTAATAAAATAATTCTAAAGAACATAAGTAGAATCAGTATCTCTTATCCCTAGTGAAGTCGTTATTGTAGACGGCAGGGTTTAACACGTGTCTAAGATTTTAGCAATCGTAACATTGTTTGAGCTCAAGGCTTTAAAGAACACACTAATCACTGTCACAAAGACATGGTGCATAGATGAGGAGTCACCACCCAGGGTAATAACTGAAAAAATAAAAAATGGTGATACTCAATTTTCTAAAAGAAAGCCAACACCACAACCAGGAGATTCTGGATATGAAATACCAACTTCTTTTAGTCTTGTGTTTATTTAGAAATACTTTATAAATTATTATCTTATCCTCTATTTACATGGAATTTCATATAAACTCTTATTTAAAATAATTCACTCCAAGCAAACTAGTAATAAAAAATACATGTAAACAATGCATTCATTTTAATTCATAATCCCTAAGTTAGTATAATCTACATTGATTTTAAATAAATGAGCTAAATCTACATATTTTAATTTACAAGTGAGCCTAAAGACTAATGGGCGTAATTCCTAATTAGGTGAACTTAAATCTATTTATTTTAATGAATCTACAAATTATGAAGTATTTAAATTAGTGGGCCTAATAATAAATTTTTAATTCTAGAGTTATTTTAAATCTATAAATTATGGAAAAGGTTTAAATTAAATGGGCTAAATCTAAATTAATTAAATTAAGTGAGCCTATGTTTAAATTAACCTATATGGGCCTAAATTGATTTTAAAATTAAATCTAAAAAAACCAATTAAAAGCCTATTTATTAAACGAGTTAGAGGCTAAACATGAGCTTGAGGCCCAAAACACACAAAAATCAATAAACAAGCCTAAAAACACAAAAAAATCAAAACAATCAAATAAAAAAGATCAAACATGCAATTAAATTATATATTCTAAAAAAACCTAATTTTAATTAACATGCAATCTAAATTAATCTACTACATCCATTGATTTTAATTAGGGTTTACCAAATTGATTCTAATTTACTAATTAGTTTTTTAAGAACAAGAGAAAACTAGACTTTTCATTATTCCCACTATTGGGGCAATTACAAGATCTACCAAAAATAATAAAGAAAATAAAATTAAAATTACAACCTTTGAGGAAATAACTTAAACAAATTCAAAACCTAAAAAATAATAAGATAAACTAAATAGAGCAAGATAAAAATTAAATCAGGATCTTCGACTTTTGGCTTTCATTTATGGATTCTCCATGGGTTTCCTTGGCTCAATCATATATTTGTCATCAAAAACATGAAACACAAAGAATCAACAAAAGAAAATAAGATTATAATTAATGAATAAAGAAAATAAAATAATGAACATTAAACAAAAAAACACAAAAATAATAAAATAAATAATTAATAAAGAAGAAAGGAGTAGAAGAGTGATGCTATGCAAATGTTGTTTGAATGCCTCTTACAATGGGATTTCACCGTTTGGAGAAAATTGATCCTGTGTTTTCTTGATTTTTGGACTTTGAAAAGAATGAAAAGGTTTTTTTTTTTAAACCTATAGTAGAATGTTAGGTCTTTTCTTTCCCTCTGTATTTTTTCAATCAACCCCTTTTTTTGTAGGAACTAATTAGGTTTTTTCCTCTCTCTTTTTTTTTCTTTATGTAGTCCTCTCTTCCTCCTTTTTTTTTCTTTCTACCAAACTTTTCTTTTTATATCCCATTCTAACCCTAGCTAACCACTTACGTTATTATAGGAGAGGTAGCTTTGATCTCTCCTCTCAAAACAAATAGGATAAGAATTTTAATTTCAAAAAATTATACACATAAGAGACATGTACTGGATTGATAAATACCAAAATTAATTTATTTATTAAAAATAAATTATATTTTGGACCAATCATAATTAAAAAAAAATGAGACTTTTACTGAAATTTTAGTGCCTTGACAGTCTAGATTGTCGTGGGCATTGTGTAATGCCGATTGACATTACATAATGCTAATCGATATTATATAATGTCGATCGACATTACACACATTTTCAAATATACCCTGTAAAATTCAATTTTTGCAATTAAACCTAAAAAATGTTGCTATTTAGTCCTTGAAATCACAAAATTTAACACTAGAAGTCAATTTTTAACTAAATGTTTATCATATAAGCTTTCATCTCATTCATGCACAAATGCATACTGAAATTGGGTGCTAAGTGGGCTCATGTCTAAATTAGTTAAGTTGGCATTAGTTATTTCTAACCTAAAATCTAATTAATTATGAATCTAAAATGCAATTTAATTAAATAAACCTATACTTTTTAATTAAACCTATTTAAATGGTTTAAATAACCTAAATTAGGGTTTAAGAAGTTGAGCCTCAAGACATAAAAAAAAAAAACAATTAAGCAACGAAAATGGGCTTAAACTAAACAAATAAATCAAAAACTATAATCTACTGCCACATTATTTTTAATTAAATTTTACCCAATGAAATTCTAATTACTAACCGGTTAAACAAAAATAATATAATTATAGAAAATTAAATGTTCTGCTATTTTCACTATCGGAATTATTATAAAATTTACAAAAAATTTATAATTAAAATTAATACAACCCTAAATAAAAAATATAATAAAACCAAAATAAAAATAAAAAAAATAAACTAATGATGGCACGAAAAAAAAAAAAACAAAAGATCATAAAAACTATGTAAACTAAAAGACTGTTTGATTCATGGCTTTCATCATGAAGCCTCCATGGGTTTGTATCAGTTTAATCACGTGAATTTTTTTCCATAATTCAGTAATTCTCACCATAGTTATAAACATAGAAAATACAAAAAATGAAAGAATAATTAGAATAAATTAAACAAATAATTAAAATAACAATAAAATAAAAAATAGAAAGGGAAGAAAATAAAGAAAAAGAAATTGATGGAGATATAATATGGATGTTGTATTGATTCTCCTAAAAGCTTGTTTAATTCACCGTAATTGGTATAAGGCTGCAGAAATGATGTTAAATCTTAGGCTTCATTTTGTTAGAAAGGATTTTTTAAAAAAGAAAAGAACGTAGAAGTATTCTGCCTAGAAAAACTTCCAATTTTTTTTTTTTTTTACGTTAAAACTTTCTTTCTCCAAAACTTCCGAAAAAGCTTTCTCCTTTCTTTTTTTCTACATAAAAATTTATTATTAGTATTTATTTAGTATTATTTTTATATTTATTTATTTATAAATTAACCCAAAAAAGAAAAAAGTTTCATGAGATTCATGAATCAAAATCTATCAACATATTTATAACAAATTATCATAATCAGATATTCTATCACATCCAAACTCATTTTATCTAGAAATTGGATGCTTACAGGGTTTGTATCCAATCTTGACTATAACAACTAGAGTATGATCAAGAGCAGCTACGTTATTCTATTAATTCTTGCAAGGCTGGTGTATTAGGCAGCATGAGGAAGAGATGGAGGAAGGTGTCAGTGCTTACCATCATTATATTAATCATCCTAGTGATTGC
Organism: Mallotus nudiflorus; assembly: GCA_947683625.1. Lineage (NCBI taxonomy): Eukaryota > Viridiplantae > Streptophyta > Magnoliopsida > Malpighiales > Euphorbiaceae > Mallotus > Mallotus nudiflorus. The sequence continues at coordinate 228,279 of CANTUR010001599.1, forward strand.
ATATGTGGTTGGCTGTGCAGCCTTTAGAAACAACCACCAGATCGATAATGATGAACCGTATGGTGAAGCAAAGATGACAAAGGCACAACCTAGTAGAATCCATCTCTAAATTGAAGGAGTGTTCAATTCATGCTTGGATGCTTAGCATTTTAAGGATATATATTTTACGGTTTTGATTTTCTTGTTTTTAGGATTGCACACTTCAACAAGTGCACTTGAATTTTGTTCTTTATTTTTGAAAGACTGAATGTATATGTAGCTTTTCAGGTAAATGTGTTTCTTCCCTCAATCTTTGCTTTTGATGGGGAAAAAAAAATAGTAGAGTAATTAAAAGATTAAGTAGTGAAAAAAACCTTCTTCTTTTACATGCACATAATATATATTTGCTTGTAGAAATTGATTAAGCACAATGAACATGGAGAGTGGAGACAGGAAAAACCGTATTAACCTATGCGTAATAAAGATATAATTTATCAATCAAAATTAAACCTTCATCTTAAGTAATTAAGACCTAATAAGTGCATGATACATATTTATACAGTTCTTGTGGTTTATTATTTATTGTTTTCAACTTCAGTAGTTAACAAAATCATACAAGCAAATGGGCATCCATTTCCAAGATATGCAGATGACAACAAGAGATGGCTACAAGTTATAATGACCAAGTACTTATACCTTGTGTCACTACATGTTTTCCATGACAAATACGGATTAACTTATGTGAATCATGTTTAGTACTAGGAAGAACTGATGTTTCCATAGCAAAATGCCATATTAATTAAATTGCTTTCTAATTTCCTTAGATTTTTGATAAAGCTTATATTAACTATTAATGAGCCTACACCTACAGTTGCAAGCTTCCTATCTCACATGCATGTTTAAAAGTTGAAATGAGAAGCAAAAAGACAAACAAGAGCATCAAATATATATTTTTCAAATCTATGACTATATAATATTTGTTCCTGCGCTTGAAATTGTCAAGCAGCCTAAATACATGACAAGATAAAGCCATACTCATGTCCTCAATGTTCTCGGGATAATTGGCGTGTGCATAAGATACTAATTTGGAAACATAACTTTTAGTTTTAGGTTTTCCCTCATTGAATTTTCATGTTAATTTTCTCAAGACTCCTAGGTGTAAAAGTCGATTCACGTTGCCAAGACTCCTGAAACTTTGTAAAAGAAATAATATGAATACATTGTCATAAGAAATAGCTAGTGCCATGTAATTTTTCATTTCCAACAATGTCCACCATGTGTAAATATAGTTTCTTAAAAAGATTTTACAAGTCTTACATAAGAGGTGCCTTTCTTTCTTCCCTACCTAAGGGCACACTACACAAGAAAGACAGCTCTTTCTAATTAAAAAAAATAATGGAATATCATTTAAGATGCTTAAGATATCAATGCTGACATTTCATTTTTTTTTATGATGTAAAATGAACAAAAAGAACAATAATAGCTAATAGAGATAATAAGAGTCTAGGCTTTTCATTGATCAGAGAATTAAATTACGATGCTTGCATAATAGTTTGGTCAGATGATTAAATTACAGCTTACTTGGTTCCATTTTTTATGATTTTTTAATCTTCATGACTTTTGTTGACTTCCCTACTACAAGTGCATGGGTTAACAAGTAATATAAAAGTGAATAAAATATCGTTCCCTCAAGGATTGGGGACTAAGCACCTATTATCTTTAGTTGGGTATGTTTAGAACTTGTAAATAGAATTTGAATAAAGCAATTAATAAACTAAACAACAAGCAAGTAAAATAATGTACATCAAACTATAGCTAACCAATTAATAAGGAAGTGAATCAATGTGAAAAACATTTTGTTGGGAAGTTGTACACCACATTATCCTTAAATCAAATAATAGATTAATTCAAATTCAATACACACCTCAAGCTTTCATGAACCAATTAGCACTCTCTCTTAAGTAATTCTAATCTCCATGAATAAGCATCAATTAAATCTCAATGTATGGCTTAACTCTCATCATCACCATAAAAAAAGGTAACATCAAACTTGCAAAGCATTAAGTAAACTTATAGAGGATTAGATCTACTCAAACTCTCTCAAGTCATTGATAAATCTAATAAGTATTTATGGGTCTATTAAATCCACCATTACTCAATGTAAAGATTTAAACAAATTTTGTATTTGGCCAGAACAGAACACACAACAAGCTCAACAAATAGAATATGCAAGATAATAAAAAATTAGATCTATTAAATGAACTTAATTCAAATGGGTTTCTAAATCCCAACAACAATAATCAAGTTAGCCAAACATGGCTTCATAATCCATTATCCAATATTCAATAACAACCCAAGATAATATCACAACAATAATCACAGGAGAAAGAGAAAGAAAATGTTATTAAGAAGCTTTTAGGTCTTCAATGGATGTGTAAGCACCCAATTTTATAATGTAATTGTCGATGAATGTGACGAAAGCCTCTATGATAATAATTTAATAAAAAATTGACCTATAGTGTTAAGTTTCACAATTTCAAGGACTAAATTGCAACATTTTTTGGGTTTAATTGTAAACAATTGACTTTTGCAGGGGTTTATTTAATGCCAATTGATATTACATAATGCCAATTGGCATTACATAATGCCGATTGGCATTATATAATACCAATTAGTATTACACAACGTCAATCGGCATTACACACTGCTGGTCAACATTTTAAAATGCCAATGCGCTAAAAAAGTTAGTAAAAATCTTTTTTCTCACAATGATTGGTCCAAATTTAGTTTATAAATAAATTGATTTGAGTATTTATTTGTAAGTTTCAGTCCCGGTCCAGTACGTGTCTCTTACACGTATAATCTTTTTTTTTAAGTTAAAATTCTTATATTATTTTTTAAGAAGGGAGAGATCAGATCTACTGTGATCACGTAACTCATGTGATCACATAAGCATTTAACTTAGGAACGGGATATAAAAAGAAAAGATTGAAAAAGAAGAAGAGGGGGGAACTGGGAAAAAAACCCTAATAAACTACTACAATAGAGGTTGATTGAGAAAAAAAAGAAGACCTAACCTGATACTGTCATTTCAAAATATCCATGGAATTGGATATAAGAATGGAATGTCTTCATCATCTTCATCACATATTAATTTTGTAAAAGCTTCACATGATTCCACTTCTTCAACCACCAAATCAAATAAGACTCAATCTTTCAAAGCTAAAAGATCTCACATGTTAAATAGCAAGGAAAAGTCTCATGAGATTCATCCTTCATTAACACAAAGAGATAAGGCTCAAATTATAGCACCTAAAACCAAACATGCTTATATGTACATTAGACACAATTATAATAGGCATGTTATACAATACAATGCACATAAATATATTGCACAAAATTATCAAAATACACATCACCATTGCCAATGCATGTCTCACTTGATGACACAAAACAATAGGAGATACACATAATACCAAAGGCATGTTGTACACACTAGGAAAGCATTGCATCCTAGGAGGAATAAATTTAAAAATAATGTATATTCTTATTGCATGATCAAAGGACATACTAATAATGTGTGCTTCTATAGAAGATTGTATATGAATTTACTTTCTACGGATTATCTTAAAACTAATCAACCTAGACCAAGAAAGGTTTGGGTCCAAAAGAACACTTAAATTTTATTGTGTAGATGTGCTTGAAATCCACAAGAACAAAAAGCAAGTGGTATCTCAATAGTGGATGTTCAAGGCACATGACAGGAGACAAAGAGCAGTGCAACAAACTTGATGTTAAAGATGAAGGGCACGTTACCTTCGGAGATAATACAAAAGGAAAAATTATTGGCATTAGAGAAATAGGTAATCCTTAATCCTTATCTATACATCATTTGTTGTTTGTTGATGGTCTTAAACATAATCTGCTTAGTATAAGTCAATTATGTGACATGAGAAATAAAGTAACTTTTTATCCTAAAAATTGCTTTGTTAGTCGTCTTGATGAAAACAAAGTTATTTTTAGTGGTGAAAGAGTACACAATGTTTATGTCATTGATTTAAATAAAATTGATAACAAAGACATAAAATGCTTAGTGTCTATCTCCCATGACACATGGACATGGCATAGAAGATTAGGACATGCAAATTTTAAGCTTTTGAATGATCTTTGTAAACATGAACTTGTAATTGGTTTACCTAAGCTTGAATTCACTAAAGATAAACCTTGTGATGCTTGTCAAAAGGAAAAACAATCCAAATCCTCATTTAAGCTAAAAATGTAGTGTCCACCTCTAGGCCACTTGAACTTATACATATAGATTTATTTGGACTAACTAGAGTTGCTACTCTGTGGAATGCATTATGCTTATGTATTGGTTGATGACTACTCTAGATACACTTGAGTGTGTTTTCTTGCTCATAAGAATGATGCATTTAAAGATTTTGAAAATTTTTCAAAAAGAGTTTAAAAAGAAAAAGGATTTTGTATTTCATCCATTAGAAGTGATCATGGAACCGAATTTGAAAATGAACTTTTCAAAAAATATTATAATGAAAATGATATTTCTCATACATTTTCATCTCCTAGAACTCCTCAACAAAATGGGGTAATTGAAAGGAAAAACAGAATTCTTGTGGAAATGGCTAGAACAATGCTTCATGAGTATAATTTGCCTCTATACTTTTGGGCGGAAGCCGTTAACACATCTTGTTATATTTCAAACTGAGTTTTCAAAAGACCAATTTTAAATAAAACATCTTATGAGCTATGGAATAATAGAAAACTCAAAATCTTATATCTGAGAGTATTTGGATGTAAGTGCTTTATATTGAACACTAAGGATAATCTTGGAAAATTTAATTCAAAAGCCGATGAAGGAATTTTCCTAGGCTATTCCATCTCTAGCAAAGCATATAGGGTCTTTAATAAGAGAACTCTAGTAGTTTAAGAGTCAATGCATATGGTATTTAATGAATCAAACTCACTTGATCCTAGAAAGGATGTTTGTAGTATTGATGATCTTGTAGGTGAGATTATGAAAACATAAGAAGAAAATACTAGTAAGCCTTTAGAACTTGAAGATCCAAGTAATAAGGAAAATAAGGAGACATCTCAACCTACTTTGAAGGATGAACTTCCAAAGGATTGGCAATTCAAAAAAGCTCACCCATAAGACCTTATCATAGGTGACACTACAAAAGGGGTAACTACTAGATCTAAATTTAAGTCAATTATTAATTTAGCTTTCATTTCTCAAATTGAACCCAAAAATGTTGATGATGCTTTAAGTGATGAATTTGGGTCCTTGCTATGTAAGAAGAATTAAATCAATTTGAGAGAAACAATGTTTGGACCTTGGTTTCTAGACCTAAACATCATCATATTATTGGCACTAAATGGGTGTTTAGAAATAAGATGAATGAACAAGGTGTCATAACTAGGAACAAAGATAGATTAGTAGCTAAAGGTTATAATTAAGAGGAAGACATTGATTGTGATGAAACCTTTGCCCCCATTACAAGGTTAGAAGCTATTAGGATGCTACTTGCATTTGCATCATACATGGATTTTAAACTTTATCAAATGGATGTTAAAAGTACATTTTTAAATGGTTTTATTAAAGAGGAGGTATATGTTGAACAACCTTTAGGTTTTGAAAATTTTAACTCTCCAAATAATTTTTTTAAATTGTCAAAAGCATTGTATGGATTGAAACAAGCTCCAAGAGCTTGGTATAAAAGATTGAGTATTACTAGAGAAAGGTTTCTCTAAAGGAAAGGTTGACACAACTCGTTTTATAAAAAAATCCAAATTTGATTTATTAATTATTTAAATTTATGTTGATGATATTATTTTTGGTGCTATTAACCATTGCTTGTGTGATGAATTTTCTAAGCTAATGCAAAGAGAATTTGAAATGAGTATGATGGGAGAACTCAAGTTCTTTCTTGGACTTCAAATCAAGCAATGTGAAGATGAGATTTTTATTAATCAAACTAAATATGCAAGGGACATTCTCAAGAAGTTTGGAATGGATGGAGCTAAATCAAGCAAAACTCCAATGAGCACCACAACCAAATTCAATAAGGATGAGAATGGAAAATTGGTTGATGAAAAGCGATTTAGAGGTATGATCGAATCCATTCTTTATTTAACCGCTAGTAGACCCGATATTGTGTTTACTACTTACTTGTGTGCTAGATTTCAATCAAGTCCTAGAGAGTCTCATTTGAATGCTATCAAAAGAATTTTCAAATATTTTTGTGGTACAATGCATTTAGGACTTTAGTATCCTAGGAGTTCTTCCTTTGACTTGATTAGTTATTCTGATGCTAACTTTTTCGATAGCTTATTAGATAGAAAAGCACTTCCAGAACTTGTCAAATTTTAGGAAATTGCTTAGTTTCTTAGTTTAGTAAGGAACAAGTTTCGGTTGCCTTGTCCACCGCCGAAAAAGAATATGTGGTAGCTAGTTGTTGTTGCACCTAAGTTATATAGCAAAAACAATAACTTTTGGACTATGGCATTCATATTAATCACATTCCAATTAAATCTACAAGTGCTATAAACTTTAGTAAAAATCTCATTCAGCATTCTAGAACTAAGTATATTGGCATTATATATCATTTCTTGCGTGATCATGTGCAAAATGGTGATATTTTTCTTGATTTTGTTAATACTAATTATCAATTAGCAAACATCTTTACCAAGCCTCTTTGTGAGGAAAGATTGAATTTTATTAAGCATGAGCTTGGTATGATTGATGGCTCAAGCTTGTCTTGATTACTTGTTAAATTGATGAATTGATGTTTAGATTCTTATGTGATCATGTGCTTTAGAAAAATTATTTTCAGTGTCATATATATTTTTTGTTTTAAAAGTATTTGTTTTAGCAAATTTACTTCATATACATAATATATTGTATTTTCCATTTGCATGATCTTTGTGCTAATTTTATTTGATTTAGATTTATGTGGATTCATTTAATTTTTTTTTTCAAAAGCCCTCATATTTTTCAAATTAATAATTAATATTTTTGCTAAATTTGAGTTTGCATGCGTACTTAGTTAATTTCTTTTAAGGAAGAAATTTTTTTTGTACAAAGATGTGTTTGTGTTAGTGACATAACTATGTGATAGTGAGTCTTTAATATCAATTTTTTTTAATTCATTGAAATAGGGGGAGAAAATTTTTTGAATTTATTTCATTGAAATTTTTTATGCATGCATAGTAACAATGTAAGTGTGGCTAGTTTTGTCTTTGTGATAAAAGGTCTTGTTTTGCTTACTTTGTTTATATATGACATGAATTTTTTTATTTATGCATTACTATCAACTATGCTTATACCTCCAAAATTCGTATTCATATATAAATTCTTCTTGGGAATGGTTTTTATCTTTAAAAATGAAATGACTTTCATAAAGATTTTGAGTATCTTTGCTTTCATTTTTTTGGTTCTTGATCTTTTATTCCCTCTAGTATTATTGGCTCCCTTAGGTCTATTTCCCCTTATATCTCTCTCTTTTCTTTTTGTCTTTGACAAAGAGGGAGAAGAAACTATGTGCTTAGGGGATAAATAATTGTGTTTGTATTTAAGATATGCTAAGTACCATATGATTATATATGATTGATTGACTAGCTAAACTTTCTATAATCATGTGTTGCTTCAATATAGCATATGTACTATTTTGTGATGCATTATAATAGCACTATATGCATATATATTTAAAATTATTTCTTTTATGTTGTCTAACATTTTTTGATGATCATGTTATCATCATTTGTTATGTTAGGTCATGTTCTTGATAATATTTTTATGCTGTCCTTATTCTTGAAAAAAAGGATACTAAAATTTATTTATATTTCTTATCATGTCCAAAAAGGAGGAGAAATAGAAAAATATATTTTGTTAAAGGAATAGATTTATTGAAACCTTATACATGCTATGATAATTCATTTATATACTTTGATACATGATAAATATTGAAATTATGCATATGTTAAGGGGAAGCAAAATACTTTCTCACTTTGCATCTATTTAATTTGAAAGGAGGAGCTATTTTAATTAGCATGCTTATACATGTTATTTATTTTTGTTACACTCACACACATTATTTATTATCTTTTAAAATTGATTGTCAAAGGAAAAAAAGGGGAGATTGTTGACCATTTGCATAATCAAAACCTAAATTTTGGATTTTGACAAACAATTTTTATACTAATAATTTCAATTAAGTATGTAGGGAATTATATACCAAACATATATACTTCTAGATGAACAGTGACTTTTTGGGCAAATTGAACCTCTGAGATTCAAGAAGGCTTTGGACATCTTTAGAGCTCTTAAATGTGAAAATAAGCTTCTTCACATTTGAAGTAGACATCTTGAGCTTTCTGAATTGGGCTTATTTGTTAAAATTCAAATTCATTTGGTTATGAAAATTTTTAGTCGAAATCCACTTATATGTCTGTCATCTTGTACTACACATCTCTTATTATTTTGGACATATCTTGAGTTACAAAAGTCCAATTAAGGTGATTCAAAATGATATGAAAAGATAAGTCGAATATCTACAACTTTCATGAAGAAAGTATGGGCAAATTCAAATTTCTTCATAAGCAAATCATGGCTTCAACTTTTGTATAGCTGTCTTACAATATTCTACATTTTAGATTGTATAGCTCTTAGTATTTTAGACATATCCTGAGCTAAAGAAGTCAAATTTAGGTGATTTAAAATGATATGAAAAGATAATTCAAATATGTACAGCTTTCATGAAGAAAGTATGGGCAAATTCAAATTTCTTTAGGAGCAAATCACGGCTTTAACTTGGATATAGCTTTCTGATAGTATTCTGCATTTTAAATTGCATAGCTCTTAGTATTTTGGACATATCCTAAGCTAAAGACATCTAATTTAGGTGATTTAAAATAATATAGAAAGCTAATTCAAATATCTACAGATTCTATGTAGAAAGTGTGGGCAAATTCAAACTTGTTGGGCAGCCAATCATGGTTTCAATTTATGAATAGCTGTCTGTCAGCATCACTTTCAATGATTCAAAATATAGACGTTGGACACATTATTTGCACCTCCAACAGCTATATTTTTAAGAATAAATACCTCTAGAGCTGAAAGAAAGTTAAACAATTTGCTTATCATTCATTATTTCTTAAGCATTCATTGAGCTCTCAAATTCCCTTAAACAATTCTTTGTTTGTATAACTCTTATGAGAGTTGGGTGTGTGTTAGAAATAGAATTTTTTTCATCTTAAATCTTGGGTTAGATTAAAAGGGAAGTGAAATTTATTTCTAAAGAAATTGGTTTAAATGTTATCCATTGAAATACTTGGGTTTTGATTTTTTGAGTGAACCTTGAAAACTCATATTGTAAGGTTATAAGAGTGAACTATAAAACTCTTGTATAATCTCAATCTTGTGAATAAGATTGTTAGTGATTGAAAAATATATATTCCTCTTATCACATGCATCCACAAATTTATTCTTATAGAGTTTCATTTTGAGAGCAATGAGTGTATATCTACACTGAATTAAGTTTACTGCAATTTTAATTTATAATTTCAATTGAAAATAATTTTTACATCATAAATTACATTCAAGGTTGACAAACTATTATTCTTATATTATCAATATTAAATCTAATAAAGTTCATCTTAATTTTTTTGTATTTCTAATGATTCAATTTTTAATAATTCATCTTTTTTTTTATCAGTAAAATTTTTCAATAGCATGTTTTAGTCTTTCTTATTATTTAAAAAAATAAATTACCAACTCAAATAATAGGATATTATTATTTTTAATTGAATAATTAGATGTTGAATCCATAACCGTAACAGTCTAATATATATATATATAAAGACACACGCTCGTGTGGATTAGAAATAGATATAAATTATTCTAATTTCATAAAATATATATATTAATTAGATATTAAACAATTTTAATTTATTATTTACTTTTTTAGTTCTTATTTCCTCTTTACTAATAAAACTCTTATATATTTAATTTCTTCTTAAAAAAATTTTGCAACAACATTACACAAAAAGTATGAGAAACATAAACATCCCACATTGTAGTTCAAAATATCATATGGACATTTCACAATGTAAAACACTAATAATAATAAGTTTTACTGTGTGTGTGTACATATATATATATATATATATATATATAACGTGATTATTAATAGAACAACAAGGCATTCAATTAAAGCTTAATTACAAGCGAACTTAAAACTTGTTGTCTTTGACAGGGATGAAATTAAATGACAAGCTAATGGAACATGCTGAGCTTTTACCTTTGCTACATCAAAGTGTAAATGAGAGATATATACATCAGAAAGTATTAATTTACCACTCAGTAAGTAACCAACAGAATAATTTCTTCCACTAGCTATTAATCCTACGCTGTACGATCACGTTTTCCCACATGATATATTTATAACACCAAAAATTATTATTATTATTATTATACATTTAAATTATTCTAATTTTTTAAATTTAAATTTATTACTTATTAAAAAATTGAAAACACAGTACATTACTTATTTATTAAGCATTATCTTCACTCAATAATAATAAAATTTGTTATACATCATACCACTCAAAAAAAATTAAAAAACCAATTTATTTCTTTGCTATGAAATATAAAAATTAAATAGAATGCATATACGTGAATAAACAATAACAAGAAAGAAATATATTCATTAGAAATATAAAGATTTTTATTTAATAAATATCTGAAAATTTTTTATATGAAAATCTTTTTTAATGTTAGACAAAATTTAATAAGTCAACTCCATCTAAAATTTTGTTTTGTAAGATTTATTTCTATATTTAAATATTAAATTTAAGAATAGTGTTATAAAAATTCTAAATATAAATGGAGTATATTTATCACTAAATAAAATTTTTATATATCAAAAATATTATATTATTCTTAAAAATAAAAATAAAATCTCTAATATACCTTTTTGTGCATGTACAAATTATGCTATTTAACATTACTCTAATTTCAACTATCAAGGAATCAAAACTCGTAAAATTTGACAGTAACAGAAATTGAAAAAAAAAAAAATAACTATTAAACATCTCAACCTACTTTCTCGAAGCATTATGAGATATACGGAAAGAAAAGGACAAAGAATATTCCTTCAACAAAGGAATTGCAGCTTTACATATTGCAATAGCAATTTGAAGTCCAGTCATGTAGAAGTCAATATCATTTTGCATTTCATCTATTTACCAACTAAAAATGTAAGACACAGATTCCCTCACAGTCACAAATCGTTGATCTATTTACGCGTTTGTAGGTACCAAGAGAGTATACCGGCAAAAAAGTTAACAAAAAGAAAATTGCTGACGGCGGCTAGGGGTGTAGATGATGATGATGGTGCTGGACAGTCAGACAAGGGCGATCGACGGTGGGCTGGGGAAAGGAAGTGTCGGCGGCCGCTGGAGGGAGATGGGTTAAGTGAATGAGAATGAGATAGGTTAACTGTGAGGGACTTTTTAGGAAATTAGGTTAAACCAAAACTACCATCATTTTGAGAAAAACTACATAATTTGATAGTTATAGATAAATTATTTATTTATGATATAAAGATTATATATTGTTATGATGAGATAAATCAAATTAAATTATAATTATAATTTAACTATATATTTATTTAATGACAGTTTTAATTAATGTACTAAATTAATATTATACAATAATATTATGTTAAGATTGTGTAGTTTTAACTTAAAATATACAATTAGATTATAATTTATAATTTATAATTTATAATTCAATAATGGGAAATTTTATTGTTACTTTGATTTGTAATTACTTTTATTTTACTTTGTTTTAATTACCATTGAATGAAAATGTATTTTATCATTCAATGATGATTATTAACAAAATATATTTTACTTTGTAAAAATTAAAGTAACTCTAAAATGCACCTTCAATAATAATTTTAATTAATATTATATTTGCTTAATACTAAATTTGTATCATTAAATAATAAATTATTTTGTAATATTAAAATTACATAGTTTTGACTTATATAAAAATAATTTATAATTTACATTACATATTGTTTTTCCAAATGGTTAAATTTATCAATTTTATTAAATTTTAACTTATTGTTAACAATAAAAATTAATAATTATATTAAAAAAAGCTCATAGCAAATTTAGAAACGGATTAGAATTCTGTTTCTAAATTTAGCAACAGAATATGTATCCCTTTCTAAACTTTAAATAGTGAATTATAGTTTGGTTCTTAAATAGCAATGGAAATTTAATCCATTTCTACTTTAGAAATGGAATTATAGTCTATTTCTAATTTAGCAACGGATTATTTCATCGCTAAATAGAAACGGAAAGTAATTCCGTCTCGAAATGCCTTTAAATATTACAACTGGACAATATAGAAACATAATAATTCTATTTCTATTTTGAAACGGACTTTTCTATCGTTGAAATTAAGATTATGTAGTTTTAACTTAACGCTAAATATGCAATTAAATAACTATATAACAAAATAAAATTATAATTTATAATTTATGATTCAAAAATAATTTTAATTAATGTTATAATTATTTAATACTAAATTTGTATCATTAAATAATAAATTATTTTGTAATATTAAAATTTCTTATAATATTAAAATCTACATAGTTTTGACTTATATAAAAATAATTTATAATTTAAGTTACATATTGTTTTTCAAATTGTTAAATTTATCAATTTCATCAAATTTTAACTTACTTTTAACAATGAGAATTAATAATTATAAAAAAAAACTCATAGCAAATTTAGAAACGGATTAGAATTCCGTTTCCAAGCTTACCAATGGAATATATATCCATTTCTAAATTTAGAAACGAAATACATATCAGTTTCTAAATTTAAAATAGTGAATTATAGTCCGGCTCATTAATAGCAATGAGAATTTAATCCATTTCTACTTTAAAATGGAATCACAGTTTGCTTCTAATTTAGCAACAGATTATTTCGTCACTAAATAGAAATAAAAAATAATTCTGTCTCAAAATGCCTTTAAATATTATAACTTGTCAATATAAAAACAGAATTATTCCATTTCTATTTTGAAATAGAATTTTCCATCACTAAAATTAAGATTGTGTAGTTTTAACTTAACACTAAATATGCAATTGAATAATTATATAATAAAATAAAATTATACTTATAATTTAAGATTTAATAATAATTTTAATTAATGTTATACTTATTTAATACTAAAGTTGTATCATTAAATAATAAATTACTTTGTAATATTAAAATTTTTTATAATATTAAAATTATATAGTTTTGACTTACATGAAAATAATTTGTAATTTATTTTGTTTACTCTAATATTTTAATTATATAAACATAGTGCTGAAATCATTTTTGTAATGTCCTGAATATCTAAATTTTACAATTTTTTATATTTTAATACCTTATTAAATAATATCATTTAAATATTAATGATGTGATGTTAAAAAATTATGAACATCTTAATCGTACTATTATTTATTAAGTGGTGTAACATATATTCATCTAATTGCAATAAACTTATAATAAATAAAATAAAATATATATTTAAATTTTGTTAAAAATAATTATTAAAATAAATTAATATTTTTAAAAATATCTAGATGATTAGATTAATGATAAATTTCATATAAAATAACTTTAATATTAAAAGTTAAGGTTATATTAATATTTTATATAAAATAGTAAAATATTATTTAATAAAATATTAAATATTAAAAAGAATTGCATGCCCCCAGCCCTTGGCCTCTCCCCCCCCCAAAAAAAAAATCCCTTTGGTCAAAAAAAAAATTTGCATGATTGATTATAGGATGTAAAATTTTTAGTTTGTGGATGACAAGATAATGAATCTTGTTACAATATAAATATTTATATCTTTACAATAATATTGGAACCATTAGATTAATTTTATTTATCAATAATCATTGATTTTCCTTATATATCAATACCTATAATGTATACTAATGACTATAATTAAATACAAATTAATCTAAGAGCTTTAAGCTTCATTCATATGTACCTCTGAATATTTAATCACGTAGTCTTCCATTAGTTCTACTCCTTGGTCCTCTAGAGTACATATGTAAGGTACAACTTATTAGCTTAGACTTGTAACAAGGTGTTTTCTTCTTTTTCATTCATTTGTTGCCTCCAGTGTCCATATATGAAGGGGCGGTTTGTTTCATGAAAAATAAAGGTGTGAATCAGAATCGGAATAAATGATTTCGATTTTTATTATTTGATTCATTAAAAATTTACATGGAAATGAGAATAGGTTACCCCATTAATGAAAATCACTCATTCCCCTTCTAGGGATAAGAAATGATTTTTCATTGTTATGAAATCAATTCCAAAATTTAAATGCTATCATATATTTTTAAAATTTATAAAATATAATATTTTTCAAATAATAAAATAAAATATATAAATTTATAATAATAAGAATTATTTAATATATTTTTATATAAAAATAAGATTGATTTTGATTCCAATTTCCTAGCAAACTAAACATTCTATTAAAAATTCCATTCCATTTTTTATTTCCCTTTATTCTGATTCTGATTTCAAAATATGAACTAAACGACTGTTTTCATTATTTCAGGGTTCAAACGGGTAATTTTCAGAAAATCAAACGGACCTCACATGCTTTATTTTGACAAATTAATACACCTATATGAATCAATAAATTATCATGACCTGAACCCCAAGGGTACATGACCGGCACTAAAGAATAGGAAAACATGAAGCTTCTAAAACCCATAGTAAGCCTTATAGAATTTATCACAGAAAAAATTAACTAACTTAATAATTCTAAGGAAAAGCTTGCAAAGTTTCTCATGTACTTGGACAATCCCAAAACCTGTAAAATACAAATACACTCCTAATATATATATAATCACAACCACCGACATTTCAATCTCAAAACAAAACAATCATAACAACAACAAAACATCCAAATCCACTACAGTGTTTAGATTAACTAAATTTGTTACATATATAACAACAACATTAAGTTAACCTACATAAAATAGTTGGTGAAAATTGAGTCCAGCATAAGGAAGACAAACAAATTGTAGACTCCCAAAATCCTAAAAAAATTAGTTAAGAAAAGTTAGACTTCGCTAAGTAAACTAATATAAAGAAATATATATTAGTTTGAAAACCTTCTTTTATTTAAACATTTATTACAAATATTTATTATGAAATTGTATTTAAAGAAAATCAATAATTACCAAATGCTATATATATCCAAAATATAAATCCTTTAAAATATGGATATATATACCAAAT
>CANTUR010001600.1:0-36046 GCA_947683625.1 Mallotus nudiflorus
TGAAGCCCAAGTGCCCAAGCCCACTCTATCAAATCCATGGGCCTAAACATGGGTTTTTGGGCCCAAAGACAAATCGCTATAGATGGGCTTTAGAGCCCGCACTGTAGACCTCTGAGTCCGCTTCGATCTGATATATTATGGGCCCCGTGGGTCAACCGATGCCGCCACGAACGTCCATTTGAAGCCCAAGTGCGCAAGCCCACTCTATCAAATCCATGGGCCTAAACATGGGTTTTTGGGCCCAAAGACAAATCGCTATAGATGGGCTTTAGAGCCCGCACTGTAGCCCTCTGAGTCAGCTTCGATGTGATATATTATGGGCCCCGTGGGTCAACCGATGCCGCCACGAACATCCATTTGAAGCCCAAGTGCCCAAGCCCACTCTATCAAATCCATGGGCCTAAACATGGGTTTTTGGGCCCAAAGACAAATCGCTATAGATGGGCTTTAGATCCCGCACTGTAGACCTCTGAGTCAGCTTCGATCTGATATATTATGGGCCCCGTGGGTCAACCGATGCCGCCACGAACATCCATTTGAAGCCCAAGTGCGCAAGCCCACAATCAAATCCATGGGCCGAAATAGTGGTTTTCGGGCCCCAAAACAAAGGAATTTGGGCCCGAGGACGGCCCGCTATAGATGTAGTTTGTAGCGGCCCGTTATAGCCCTCTGAGTCAGCTTCGATTTGATATATTATGGGCCCCGTGGGTCAACCGATGCCGCCAAGAACGTCCATTTGAAGCCCAAGTGCGCAAGCCCACTCTATCAAATCCATCGGCCTACACATGGGTTTTTAGGCCCAAAGACAAATCGTTATAGATGGGCTTTATAGCCCGCACTATAGCCGTCTGAGTAAGCTTATATTTGATATATTATGGGCCCCGTGGGTCAACCGATGCCACCACGAACGTCCATTTGAAGCCCAAGTGCCCAAGCCCACTCTATCAAATCCATGGGCCTAAACATGGGTTTTTGGGCCCAAAGACAAATCGCTATAGATGGGCTTTAGAGCCCGTACTGTAGCCCTCTGAGTCAGCTTCGATCTGATATATTATGGGCCCCGTGGGTCAACCGATGCCGCCACGAACGTCCATTTGAAGCCCAAGTGCGCAAGCCCACAATCAAATCCATGGGCCGAAATAGTGGTTTTCGGGCCCCAAAACAAAGGAATTTGGGCCCGAGGACGGCCCGCTACAGATGTAGTTTGTAGCGGTCCGTTATAGCCCTCTGAGTCAGCTTCGATTTGATATATTATGGGCCCCGTGGGTCAACCGATGCCGCCACGAACGTCCATTTGAAGCCCAAGTGCGCAAGCCCACTCTATCAAATCCATGGGCCTACACATGGGTTTTTAGGCCCAAAGACAAATCGTTATAGATGGGCTTTATAGCCCGCACTATATCCGTCTGAGTAAGCTTATATTTGATATATTATGGGCCCCGTGGGTCAACCGATGCCACCACGAACGTCCATTTGAAGCCCAAGTGCCCAAGCCCACTCTATCAAATCCATGGGCCTAAACATGGGTTTTTGGGCCCAAAGACAAATCGCTATAGATGGGCTTTAGAGCCCGCACTGTAGCCCTCTGAGTCAGCTTCGATCTGATATATTATGGGCCCCGTGGGTCAACCGATGCCGCCACGAACATCCATTTGAAGCCCAAGTGCCTAAGCCCACTCTATCAAATCCATGGGCCTAAACATGGGTTTTTGGGCCCAAAGACAAATCGCTATAGATGGGCTTTAGAGCCCGCACTGTAGACCTCTGAGTCAGCTTCGATCTGATATATTATGGGCCCCGTGGGTCAACCGATGCCGCCACGAACGTCTATTTGAAGCCCAAGTGCGCAAGCGCAAAATCAAATCCATGGGCCGAAATAGTGGTTTTCGGGCCCCAAAACAAAGGAATTTGGGCCCGAGGACGGCCCGCTACAGATGTAGTTTGTAGCGGCCCGTTATAGCCCTCTGAGTCAGCTTCGATTTGATATATTATGGGCCCCGGTGGGTCAACCGATGCCGCCACGAACGTCCATTTGATGCCCAAGTGCGCAAGCCCACTCTATCAAATCCATGGGCCTACACATGGGTTTTTAGGCCCAAAGACAAATCGTTATAGATGGGCTTTATAGCCCGCACTATATCCCTCTGAGTAAGCTTATATTTGATATATTATGGGCCCCGTGGGTCAACCGATGCCACCACGAACGTCCATTTGAAGCCCAAGTGCCCAAGCCCACTCTATCAAATCCATGGGCCTAAACTTGGGTTTTTGGGCCCAAAGACAAATCGCTATAGATAGGCTTTAGAGCCCGTACTGTAGCCCTCTGAGTCAGCTTCGATCTGATATATTATGGGCCCCGTGGGTCAACCGATGCCGCCACGAACATCCATTTGAAGCCCAAGTGCCCAAGCCCACTCTATCAAATCCATGGGCCTAAACATGGGTTTTTGGGCCCAAAGACAAATCGCTATAGATGGGCTTTAGAGCCCGCACTGTAGACCTCTGAGTCAGCTTCGATCTGATATATTATGGGCCCCGTGGGTCAACCGATGCCGCCACGAACGTCCATTTGAAGCCCAAGTGCGCAAGCCCACTCTATCAAATCCATGGGCCTAAACATGGGTTTTTGGGCCCAAAGACAAATCGCTATAGATGGGCTTTAGAGCCCGCACTGTAGCCCTCTGAGTCAGCTTGATGTGATATATTATGGGCCCCGTGGGTCAACCGATGCCGCCACGAACATCCATTTGAAGCCCAAGTGCCCAAGCCCACTCTATCAAATCCATGGGCCTAAACATGGGTTTTTGGGCCCAAAGACAAATCGCTATAGATGGGCTTTAGAGCCCGCACTGTAGACCTCTGAGTCAGCTTCGATCTGATATATTATGGGCCCCGTGGGTCAACCGATGCCGCCACGAACGTCCATTTGAAGCCCAAGTGCGCAAGCCCACAATCAAATCCATGGGCCGAAATAGTGGTTTTCGGGCCCCAAAACAAAGGAATTTGGGCCCGAGGACGGCCTGCTATAGATGTAGTTTGTAGCGGCCCGTTATAGCCCTCTGAGTCAGCTTCGATTTGATATATTATGGGCCCCGTGGGTCAACCGATGCCGCAACGAACGTCCATTTGAAGCCCAAGTGCGCAAGCCCACTCTATCAAATCCATCGGCCTACACATGGGTTTTTAGGCCCAAAGACAAATCGTTATAGATGGGCTTTATAGCCCGCACTATAGCCGTCTGAGTAAGCTTATATTTGATATATTATGGGCCCCGTGGGTCAACCGATGCCACCACGAACGTCCATTTGAAGCCCAAGTGCCCAAGCCCACTCTATCAAGTCCATGGGCCTAAACATGGGTTTTTGGGCCCAAAGACAAATCGCTATAGATGGGCTTTAGAGCCCGCACTGTAGCCCTCTGAGTCAGCTTCGATTTGATATATTATGGGCCCCGTGGGTCAACCGATGCCGCCACGAACATCCATTTGAAGCCCAAGTGCCCAAGCCCACTCTATCAAATCCATGGGCCTAAACATGGGTTTTTGGGCCCAAAGACAAATCGCTATAGATGGGCTTTAGAGCCCGCACTGTAGACCTCTGAGTCAGCTTCGATCTGATATATTATGGGCCCCGTGGGTCAACCGATGCCGCCACGAACGTCCATTTGAAGCCCAAGTGCGCAAGCCCACAATCAAATCCATGGGCCGAAATAGTGGTTTTCGGGCCCCAAAACAAAGGAATTTGGGCCCGAGGACGGCCCGTTACAGACGCAGTTTGTAGTGGCCCGTTATAGCCCTCTGAGTCAGCTTCGATTTGATATATTATGGGCCCCGTGGGTCAACCGATGCCGCCACGAACGTCCATTTGAAGCCTAAGTGCGCAAGCCCACTCTATCAAATCCATGGGCCTACACATGGGTTTTTAGGCCCAAAGACAAATCGTTATAGATGGGCTTTATAGCCCGCACTATATCCCTCTGAGTAAGCTTATATTTGATATATTATGGGCCCCGTGTGTCAACCGATGCCACCACGAACGTCCATTTGAAGCCCAAGTGCCCAAGCCCACTCTATCAAATCCATGGGCCTAAACATGGGTTTTTGGGCCCAAAGACAAATCGCTATAGATGGGCTTTAGAGCCCGCACTGTAGACCTCTGAGTCAGCTTCGATCTGATATATTATGGGCCCCGTGGGTCAACCGATGCCGCCACGAACGTCCATTTGAAGCCCAAGTGCGCAAGCCCACAATCAAATCCATGGGCCGAAATAGTGGTTTTCGGGCCCCAAAACAAAGGAATTTGGGCCCGAGGACGGCCCACTACAGATGTAGTTTGTAGCGGCCCGTTATAGCCCTCTGACTCAGCTTCGATTTGATATATTATGGGCCCCGTGGGTCAACCGATGCCGCCACGAACGTCCATTTGAAGCCCAAGTGCGCAAGCCCACTCTATCAAATCCATCGGCCTACACATGGGTTTTTAGGCCCAAAGACAAATCGTTATAGATGGGCTTTATAGCCCGCACTATAGCCGTCTGAGTAAGCTTATATTTGATATATTATGGGCCCCGTGGGTCAACCGATGCCACCACGAACGTCCATTTGAAGCCCAAGTGCCCAAGCCCACTCTATCAAATCCATGGGCCTAAACATGGGTTTTTGGGCCCAAAGACAAATCGCTATAGATGGGCTTTAGAGCCCGCACTGTAGACCTCTGAGTCAGCTTCGATCTGATATATTATGGGCCCCGTGGGTCAACCGATGCCGCCACGAACGTCCATTTGAAGCCCAAGTGCGCAAGCCCACAATCAAATCCATGGGCCGAAATAGTGGTTTTCGGGCCCCAAAACAAAGGAATTTGGGCCCGAGGACGGCCCGCTACAGATGTAGTTTGTAGCGGCCCGTTATAGCCCTCTGAGTCAGCTTCGATTTGATATATTATGGGCCCCGTGGGTCAACCGATGCCGCCACGAACGTCCATTTGAAGCCCAAGTGCGCAAGCCCACTCTATCAAATCCATGGGCCTACACATGGGTTTTTAGGCCCAAAGACAAATCGTTATAGATGGGCTTTATAGCCCGCACTATATCCCTCTGAGTAAGCTTATATTTGATATATTATGGGGCCCCGTGTGTCAACCGATGCCACCACGAACGTCCATTTGAAGCCCAAGTGCCCAAGCCCACTCTATCAAATCCATGGCCTAAACTTGGGTTTTTGGGCCCAAAGACAAATCGCTATAGATGGGCTTTAGAGCCCGTACTGTAGCCCTCTGTGTCAGCTTCGATCTGATATATTATGGGCCCCGTGGGTCAACCGATGCCGCCACGAACATCCATTTGAAGCCCAAGTGCCCAAGCCCACTCTATCAAATCCATGGGCCTAAACATGGGTTTTTGGGCCCAAAGACAAATCGCTATAGATGGGCTTTAGAGCCCGCACTGTAGACCTCTGAGTCAGCTTCGATCTGATATATTATGGGCCCCGTGGGTCAACCGATGCCGCCACGAACTTCCATTTGAAGCCCAAGTGCGCAAGCCCACTCTATCAAATCCATGGGCCTAAACATGGGTTTTTGGGCCCAAAGACAAATCGCTATAGATGGGCTTTAGAGCCCGCACTGTAGCCCTCTGAGTCAGCTTCGATGTGATATATTATGGGCCCCGTGGGTCAACCGATGCCGCCACGAACATCCATTTGAAGCCCAAGTGCCCAAGCCCACTCTATCAAATCCATGGGCCTAAACATGGGTTTTTGGGCCCAAAGACAAATCGCTATAGATGGGCTTTAGAGCCCGCACTGTAGACCTCTGAGTCAGCTTCGATCTGATATATTATGGGCCCCGTGGGTCAACCGATGCCGCCACGAACGTCCATTTGAAGCCTAAGTGCGCAAGCCCACAATCAAATCCATGGGCCGAAATAGTGGTTTTCGGGCCCCAAAACAAAGGAATTTGGGCCCGAGGACGGCCCGCTATAGATGTAGTTTGTAGCGGCCCGTTATAGCCCTCTGAGTCAGCTTCGATTTGATATATTATGGGCCCCGTGGGTCAACCGATACCGCAACGAACGTCCATTTGAAGCCCAAGTGCGCAAGCCCACTCTATCAAATCCATCGGCCTACACATGGGTTTTTAGGCCCAAAGACAAATCGTTATAGATGGGCTTTATAGCCCCGCACTATAGCCGTCTGAGTAAGCTTATATTTGATATATTATGGCCCCGTGGGTCAACCGATGCCACCACGAACGTCCATTTGAAGCCCAAGTGCCCAAGCCCACTCTATCAAATCCATGGGCCTAAACATGGGTTTTTGGCCCAAAGACAAATCGCTATAGATGGGCTTTAGAGCCCGCACTGTAGCCCTCTGAGTCAGCTTCGATCTGATATATTATGGGCCCCGTGGGTCAACCGATGCCGCCACGAACATCCATTTGAAGCCCAAGTGCCCAAAGCCCACTCTATCAATCCATGGGCCTAACATGGGTTTTTGGGCCCAAAGACAAATCGCTATAGATGGGCTTTAGAGCCCGCACTGTAGACCTCTGAGTCAGCTTCGATCTGATATATTATGGGCCCCGTGGGTCAACCGATGCCGCCACGAACGTCCATTTGAAGCCCAAGTGCGCAAGCCCACTCTATCAAATCCATGGGCCTACACATGGGTTTTTAGGCCCAAAGACAAATCGTTATAGAGGCTTTATAGCCCGCACTATAGCCGTCTGAGTCAGCTTATATTTGATATATTATGGGCCCCGTAGGTCAACCGATGCCGCCACGAACATCCTTTTGAAGCCCTAGTGCCCCAAGCCCACTCTATCAATCCATGGGCCTAAACATGGGTTTTTGGGCCCAAAGACAAATCGCTATAGATGGGCTTTAGAGCCCGTACTGTAGCCCTCTGAGTCAGCTTCGATCTGATATATTATGGGCCCCGTGGGTCAACCGATGCCGCCACGAACATCCGTTTGAAGCCCAAGTGCCCAAGCCCACTCTATCAAATCCATGGGCCTAAACATGGGTTTTTTGCGCCCAAAGACAAATCGCTATAGATGGGCTTTAGAAGCCCGCACTGTAGCCCTCTGAGTCAGCTTCGATCTGATATATTATGGGCCCCGTGGGTCAACCGATGCCGCCACGAACGTCCATTTGAAGCCCAAGTGCGCAAGCCCACAATCAAATCCATGGGCCGAAATAGTGGTTTTCGGGCCCCAAAACAAAGGAATTTGGGCCCGAGGACGGCCCGTTTACAGACGCAGTTTGTAGTGGCCCGTTATAGCCCTCTGAGTCAGCTTCGATTTGATATATTATGGACCCGTGGGTCAACCGATGCCGCCACGAACGTCATTTGAAGCCCAGTGCGCAAGCCCACTCTATCAAATCCTGTGCCTACACATGGGTTTTAGGCCCAAAGACAAATCGTTATAGATGGGCTTTATAGCCCGCACTATATCCCTCTGAGTAAGCTTATATTTGATATATTATGGGCCCCGTGTGTCAACCGATGCCACCACGAATGTCCATTTGAAGCCCAAGTGCCCAAGCCCACTCTATCAAATCCATGGGCCTAAACATGGGTTTTTGGGCCCAAAGACAAATCGCTATAGATGGGCTTTAGAGCCCCGCACTGTAGACCTCTGAGTCAGCTTCGATCTGATATATTATGGGCCCCGTGGGTCAACCGATGCCGCCACGAACGTCCATTTGAAGCCCAAGTGCGCAAGCCCACAATCAAATCCATGGGCCGAAATAGTGGTTTTCGGGCCCCAAAACAAAGGAATTTGGGCCCGAGGACGGCCCACTACAGATGTAGTTTGTAGCGGCCCGTTATAGCCCTCTGAGTCAGCTTCGATTTGATATATTATGGGCCCCGTGGGTCAACCGATGCCGCCACGAACGTCCATTTGAAGCCCAAGTGCGCAAGCCCACTCTATCAAATCCATCGGCCTACACATGGGTTTTTAGGCCAAAGACAAATCGTTATAGATGGGCTTTATAGCCCGCACTATATCCCTCTGAGTAAGCTTATATTTGATATATTATGGGCCCCGTGTGTCAACCGATGCCACCACGAATGTCCATTTGAAGCCCATGTGCCCAAGCCCACTCTATCAAATCCCATGGGCCTAACATGGTTTTTGGGCCCAAAGACAAATCGGTATAGATGGGCTTTAGAGCCCGCACTGTAGACCTCTGAGTCAGCTTCGATCTGATATATTATGGGCCCCGTGGGTCAACCGATGCCGCCACGAACGTCCATTTGAAGCCCAAGTGCGCAAGCCCACAATCAAATCCATGGCCGAAATAGTGGTTTTCGGGCCCCAAAACAAAGGAATTTGGGCCCGAGGACGGCCCACTACAGATGTAGTTTGTAGCGGCCCGTTATAGCCCTCTGAGGTCAGCTTCGATTTGATATATTATGGGCCCCGTGGGTCAACCGATGCCGCCACGAACGTCCATTTGAAGCCCAAGTGCGCAAGCCCACTCTATCAATCCATCGGCCTACACATGGGTTTTTAGGCCCAAAGACAAATCGTTATAGATGGGCTTTATAGCCCGCACTATAGCCGTCTGAGTAAGCTTATATTTGATATATTATGGGCCCCGTGGGTCAACCGATGCCACCACGAACGTCCATTTGAAGCCCAAGTGCCCAAGCCCACTCTATCAAATCCATGGGCCTAAAAATGGGTTTTTGGGCCCAAAGACAAATCGCTATAGATGGGCTTTAGAGCCCGCACTGTAGACCTCTGAGTCAGCTTCGATCTGATATATTATGGGGCCCCGGGTGTCAACCGATGCCGCCACGAACGTCCATTTGAAGCCCAAGTGCGCAAGCCCACAATCAAATCCATGGGCCGAAATAGTGGTTTTCGGGCCCCAAAACAAAGGAATTTGGGCCCGAGGACGGCCCGCTACAGATGTAGTTTGTAGCGGCCCGTTATAGCCCTCTGAGTCAGCTTCGATTTGATATATTATGGGCCCCGTGGGTCAACCGATGCCGCCACGAACGTCCATTTGAAGCCCAAGTGCGCAAGCCCACTCTATCAAATCCATGGGCCTACACATGGGTTTTTAGGCCCAAAGACAAATCGTTATAGATGGGCTTTATAGCCCGCACTATATCCGTCTGAGTAAGCTTATATTTGATATATTATGGGCCCCGTGGGTCAACCGATGCCACCACGAACGTCCATTTGAAGCCCAAGTGCCCAAGCCCACTCTATCAAATCCATGGGCCTAAACATGGGTTTTTGGCCCAAAGACAAATCGCTATAGATGGGGCTTTAGAGCCCGCACTGTAGCCCTCTGAGTCAGCTTCGATCTGATATATTATGGGCCCCGTGGGTCAACCGATGCCGCCACGAACATCCATTTGAAGCCCAAGTGCCTAAGCCCACTCTATCAAATCCATGGGCCTAAACATGGGTTTTTGGGCCCAAAGACAAATCGCTATAGATGGGCTTTAGAGCCCGCACTGTAGACCTCTGAGTCAGCTTCGATCTGATATATTATGGGCCCCGTGGGTCAACCGATGCCGCCACGAACGTCCATTTGAAGCCCAAGTGCGCAAGCGCAAAATCAAATCCATGGCCGAAATAGTGGTTTTCGGGCCCCAAAACAAAGAATTTGGGCCCGAGGACGGCCCGCTACAGATGTAGTTTGTAGCGGCCCGTTATAGCCCTCTGAGTCAGCTTCGATTTGATATATTATGGGCCCCGTGGGTCAACAGATGCCGCCACGAACGTCCATATTGAAGCCCAAGTGCGCAGCCCACTCTATCAAATCCATGGGCCTACACATGGGTTTTTAGGCCAAAGACAAATCGTTATAGATGGGCTTTATAGGCCCGCACTATATCCCTCTGAGTAAGCTTATATTTGATATATTATGGGCCCCGTGGGTCAACCGATGCACCACGAACGTCCATTTTGAAGCCCAAGTGCCCAAGCCCACTCTATCAAATCCATGGGCCTAAACATGGGTTTTTGGGCCCAAAGACAAATCGCTATAGTTGGGCTTTAGAGCCCGTACTGTAGCCCTCTGAGTCAGCTTCGATCTGAGTATATTATGGGCCCCGTGGGTCAACCGATGCCGCCACGAACATCCATTTGAAGCCCAAGTGCCCAAGCCCACTCTATCAAATCCATGGGCCTAAACATGGGTTTTTGGGCCAAAGACAAATCGCTATAGATGGGCTTTAGAGCCCGCACTGTAGACCTCTGAGTCAGCTTCGATCTGATATATTATGGGGCCCCGGGGGTCAACCGATGCCGCCACGAACGTCCATTTGAAGCCCAAGTGCGCAAGCCCACAATCAAATCCATGGGCCGAAATAGTGGTTTTCGGGCCCCAAAACAAAGGAATTTGGGCCCGAGGACGGCCGCTACAGATGTAGTTTGTAGCGGCCCGTTATAGCCCTCTGAGTCAGCTTCGATTTGATATATTATGGGCCCCATGGTCAACCGATGCCAGCCACGAACGTCCATTTGAAGCCCAAGTGCGCAAGCCCACTCTATCAAATCCATGGGCCTACACATGGGTTTTTTAGGCCCAAAGACAAATCGTTATAGATGGGCTTATAGCCCGCACTATATCCGTCTGAGTAAGCTTATATTTGATATATTATGGGCCCCGTGGGTCAACCGATGCCACCACGAACGTCCATCTTGAAGCCCAAGTGCCCAAGCCCACTCTATCAAATCCATGGCCTAAACATGGGTTTTTGGGCCCAAAGACAAATCGCTATAGATGGGCTTTAGAGCCCGCACTGTAGCCCTCTGAGTCAGCTTCGATCTGATATATTATGGGCCCCGTGGGTCAACCGATGCCGCCACGAACATCCATTTGAAGCCCAAGTGCCTAAGCCCACTCTACAAATCCATGGGCCTAAACATGGGTTTTTGGGCCCAAAGACAAATCGCTATAGATGGGCTTTAGAGCCCGCACTGTAGACCTCTGAGTCAGCTTCGATCTGATATATTATGGGCCCCGTGGGTCAACCGATGCCGCCACGAACGTCCATTTGAAGCCCAAGTGCGCAAGCGCAAAATCAAATCCATGGGCCGAAATAGTGGTTTTCGGGCCCCAAAACAAAGGAATTTGGGCCCGAGGACGGCCCGCTACAGATGTAGTTTGTAGCGGCCCGTTATAGCCCTCTGAGTCAGCTTCGATTTGATATATTATGGGCCCCGTGGGTCAACAGATGCCGCCACGAACGTCCTTTGAAGCCAAGTGCGCAAGCCACTCTATCAAATCCATGGGCCTACACATGGGTTTTTAGGCCCCAAGACAAATCGTTATAGATGGGCTTTATAGCCCGCACTATATCCCTCTGAGTAAGCTTATATTTGATATATTATGGGCCCCGTGGGTCAACCGATGCCACCACGAACGTCCATTTGAAGCCCAAGTGCCAAGCCCACTCTATCAAATCCATGGGCCTAAACATGGTTTTTGGGCCCAAAGACAAATCGCTATAGATGGGCTTTAGAGCCCGTACTGTAGCCCTCTGAGTCAGCTTCGATCTGATATATTATGGGCCCCGTGGGTCAACCGATGCCGCCACGAACATCCATTTGAAGCCCAAGTGCCCAAGCCCACTCTATCAAATCCATGGGCCTAAACATGGGTTTTTGGCCCAAAGACAAATCGCTATAGATGGGCTTTAGAGCCCGCACTGTAGACCTCTGAGTCAGCTTCGATCTGATATATTATGGGCCCGTGGGTCAACCGATGCCGCCACGAACATCCATTTGAAGCCCAAGGTGCGCAAGCCCACAATCAAATCCATGGGCCGAAATAGTGGTTTTCGGGCCCCAAAACAAAGGAATTTGGGCCCGAGGACGGCCCGCTACAGATGTAGTTTGTAGCGGCCCGTTATAGCCCTCTGAGTCAGCTTCGATTTGATATATTATGGGCCCCGTGGGTCAACCGATGCCGCCACGAACGTCCATTTGAAGCCCAAGTGCGCAAGCCCACTCTATCAAATCCATGGGCCTACACATGGGTTTTTAGGCCCAAAGACAAATCGTTATAGATGGGCTTTATAGCCCACACTATAGCCGTCTGAGTAAGCTTATATTTGATATATTATGGGCCCCGTGGGTCAACCGATGCCACCACGAACGTCCATTTGAAGCCCAAGTGCCCAAGCCCACTCTATCAATCCATGGGCCTAAACTTCGGTTTTTGGGCCCAAAGACAAATCGCTATAGATGGGCTTTAGAGCCCGTACTTTAGCCCTCTGAGTCAGCTTCGATCTGATATATTATGGGCCCCGTGGGTCAACCGATGCCGCCACGAACATCCATTTGAAGCCCAAGTGCCCAAGCCCACTCTATCAAATCCATGGCCTAAACATGGGTTTTTGGGCCCAAAGACAAATCGCTATAGATGGGCTTTAGAGCCCGCACTGTAGACCTCTGAGTCAGCTTCGATCTGATATATTATGGGCCCCGTGGGTCAATCGATGCCGCCACGAACGGTCCATTTGAAGCCCAAGTGCGCAAGCCCACTCTATCAAATCCATGGGCCTAAACATGGGTTTTTGGGCCCAAAGACAAATCGCTATAGATGGGCTTTAGAGCCCGCACTGTAGCCCTCTGAGTCAGCTTCGATCTGATATATTATGGGCCCCGTGGGTCAACCGATGCCGCCACGAACATCCATTTGAAGCCCAAGTGCCCAAGCCCACTCTATCAAAACCATGGGCCTAAAACATGGGTTTTTGGGCCCAAAGACAAATCGCTATAGATGGGCTTTAGAGCCCACACTGTAGACCTCTGAGTCAGCTTCGATCTGATATATTATGGGCCCCGTGGGTCAACCGATGCCGCCACGAACGTCCATTTGAAGCCCAAGTGCGCAAGCCCACAATCAAATCCATGGGCCGAAATAGTGGTTTTCGGGCCCCAAAACAAAGGAATTTGGGGCCCGAGGACGGCCCGCTATAGATGTAGTTTGTAGCGGCCCGTTATAGCCCTCTGAGTCAGCTTCGATTGATATATTATGGGCCCCGTGGGTCAACCGATGCCGCAACGAACGTCCATTTGAAGCCCAAGTGCGCAAGCCCACTCTATCAAATCCATCGGCCTACACATGGGTTTTTAGGCCCAAAGACAAATCGTTATAGATGGGCTTTATAGCCCGCACTATAGCCGTCTGAGTAAGCTTATATTTGATATATTATGGGCCCCGTGGGTCAACCGATGCCACCACGAACGTCCAGTTGAAGCCCAAGTGCCCAAGCCCACTCTATCAAATCCATGGGCCTAAACATGGGTTTTTGGGCCCAAAGACAAATTGCTATAGATGGGCTTTAAGAGCCCGAACTGTAGCCCTCTGAGTCAGCTTCGATCTGATATATTATGGCCCCGTGGGTCAACCGATGCCGCCACGAACATCCATTTGAAGCCCAAGTGCCCAAGCCCACTCTATCAAATCCATGGGCCTAAACATGGGTTTTTGGGCCCAAAGACAAATCGCTATAGATGGGCTTTAGAGCCCGCACTGTAGACCTCTGAGTCAGCTTCGATCTGATATATTATGGGCCCCGTGGGTCAACCGATGCCGCCACGAACGTCCATTTGAAGCCCAAGTGCGCAAGCCCATAATCAATTCCATGGGCCGAAATAGTGGTTTTCGGGCCCCAAAACAAAGGAATTTGGGCCCGAGGACGGCCCGCTACAGACGCAGTTTGTAGTGGCCCGTTATAGCCCTCTGAGTCAGCTTCGATTTGATATATTATGGGCCCCGTGGGTCAAACCGATGCCGCCACGAACGTCCATTTGAAGCCCAAGTGCGCAAGCCCACTCTATCAAATCCATGGGCCTACACATGGGTTTTTAGGCCCAAAGACAAATCGTTATAGATGGGCTTTATAGCCCGCACTATATCCCTCTGAGTAAGCTTAAATTTGATATATTATGGGCCCCGTGGGTCAACCGATGCCACCACGAACGTCCATTTGAAGCCCAAGTGCCCAAGCCCACTCTATCAAATCCATGGGCCTAAACATGGGTTTTTGGGCCCAAAGACAAATCGCTATAGATGGGCTTTAGAGCCCGCACTGTAGCCCTCTGAGTCATCTTCGATCTGATATATTATGGGCCCCGTGGGTCAACCGATGCCGCCACGAACATCCATTTGAAGCCCAAGTGCCCAAGCCCACTCTATCAAATCCATGGGCCTAAACATGGGTTTTTGGGCCCAAAGATAAATCGCTATAGATGGGCTTTAGAGCCCGCACTGTAGACCTCTGAGTCAGCTTCGATCTGATATATTATGGCCCCGTGGGTCAACCGATGCCGCCACGAACGTCCATTTGAAGCCCAAGTGCGCAAGCCCACAATCAAATCCATGGGCCGAAATAGTGGTTTTCGGGCCCTAAACAAAGGAATTTGGGCCCGAGGACGGCCCGTTACAGACGCAGTTTGTAGTGGCCCGTTATAGCCCTCTGAGTCAGCTTCGATTTGATATATTATGGGCCCGTGGGTCAACCGATGCCGCCACGAACGTCCATTTGAAGCCCAAGTGCGCAAGCCCACTCTATCAAATCCATGGGCCTACACATGGGTTTTTAGGCCCAAAGACAAATCGTTATAGATGGGCTTTATAGCCCGCACTATATCCCTCTGAGTAAGCTTATATTTGATATATTATGGGCCCCGTGTGTCAACCGATGCCACCACGAACGTCCATTTGAAGCCCAAGTGCCCAAGCCCACTCTATCAAATCCATGGGCATAAACATGGGTTTTTGGGCCCAAAGACAAATCGCTATAGATGGGCTTTAGAGCCCGCACTGTAGACCTCTGAGTCAGCTTCGATCTGATATATTATGGGCCCCGTGGGTCAACCGATGCCGCCACGAACGTCCATTTGAAGCCCAAGTGCGCAAGCCCACAATCATATCCATGGGCCGAAATAGTGGTTTTCGGGCCCCAAAACAAAGGAATTTGGGCCCGAGGACGGCCCGCTACAGACGTAGTTTGTAGCGGCCCGTTATAGCCCTCTGAGTCAGCTTCGATTTGATATATTATGGGCCCCGTGGGTCAACCGATGCCGCCACGAACGTCCATTTGAAGCCCAAGTGCGCAAGCCCACTCTATCAAATCCATCGGCCTACACATGGGTTTTTAGGCCCAAAGACAAATCGTTATAGATGGGCTTTATAGCCCGCACTATAGCCGTCTGAGTAAGCTTATATTTGATATATTATGGGCCCCGTGGGTCAACCGATGCCACCACGAACGTCCATTTGAAGCCCAAGTGCCCAAGCCCACTCTATCAAATCCATGGGCCTAAACATGGGTTTTTGGGACCAAAGACAAATCGCTATAGATGGGCTTTAGAGCCCGCACTGTAGCCCTCTGAGTCAGCTTCGATCTGATATATTATGGGCCCCGTGGGTCAACCGATGCCGCCACGAACGTCCATTTGAAGCCCAAGTGCGCAAGCCCACAATCAAATCCATGGGCCGAAGTAGTGGTTTTCGGGCCCCAAAACAAAGGAATTTGGGCCCGAGGACGGCCCGCTACAGATGTAGTTTGTAGCGGCCCGTTATAGCCCTCTGAGTCAGCTTCGATTTGATATATTATGGGCCCCGTGGGTCAACCGATGTCGCCACGAACGTCCATTTGAAGCCCAAGTGCGCAAGCCCACTCTATCAAATCCATGGGCCTACACATGGGTTTTTAGGCCCAAAGACAAATCGTTATAGATGGGCTTTATAGCCCGCACTATATCCGTCTGAGTAAGCTTATATTTGATATATTATGGGCCCCGTGGGTCAACCGATGCCACCACGAACGTCCATTTGAAGCCCAAGTGCCCAAGCCCACTCTATCAAATCCATGGGCCTAAACATGGGTTTTTGGGCCCAAAGACAAATCGCTATAGATGGGCTTTAGAGCCCGCACTGTAGACCTCTGAGTCAGCTTCGATCTGATATATTATGGGCCCCGTGGGTCAATCGATGCCGCCACGAACGTCCATTTGAAGCCCAAGTGCGCAAGCCCACTCTATCAAATCCATGGGCCTAAACATGGGTTTTTGGGCCCAAAGACAAATCGCTATAGATGGGCTTTAGAGCCCGCACTGTAGCCCTCTGAGTCAGCTTCGATCTGATATATTATGGGCCCCGTGGGTCAACCGATGCCGCCACGAACATCCATTTGAAGCCCAAGTGCCCAAGCCCACTCTATCAAAACCATGGGCCTAAACATGGGTTTTTGGGCCCAAAGACAAATCGCTATAGATGGGCTTTAGAGCCCACACTGTAGACCTCTGAGTCAGCTTCGATCTGATATATTATGGGCCCCGTGGGTCAACCGATGCCGCCACGAACGTCCATTTGAAGCCCAAGTGCGCAAGCCCACAATCAAATCCATGGGCCGAAATAGTGGTTTTCGGGCCCCAAAACAAAGGAATTTGGGCCCGAGGACGGCCCGCTATAGATGTAGTTTGTAGCGGCCCGTTATAGCCCTCTGAGTCAGCTTCGATTTGATATATTATGGGCCCCGTGGGTCAACCGATGCCGCAACGAACGTCCATTTGAAGCCCAAGTGCGCAAGCCCACTCTATCAAATCCATCGGCCTACACATGGGTTTTTAGGCCCAAAGACAAATCGTTATAGATGGGCTTTATAGCCCGCACTATAGCCGTCTGAGTAAGCTTATATTTGATATATTATGGGCCCCGTGGGTCAACCGATGCCACCACGAACGTCCATTTGAAGCCCAAGTGCCCAAGCCCACTCTATCAAATCCATGGGCCTAAACATGGGTTTTTGGGCCCAAAGACAAATTGCTATAGATGGGCTTTAAAGCCCGAACTGTAGCCCTCTGAGTCAGCTTCGATCTGATATATTATGGGCCCCGTGGGTCAACCGATGCCGCCACGAACATCCATTTGAAGCCCAAGTGCCCAAGCCCACTCTATCAAATCCATGGGCCTAAACATGGGTTTTTGGGCCCAAAGACAAATCGCTATAGATGGGCTTTAGAGCCCGCACTGTAGACCTCTGAGTCAGCTTCGATCTGATATATTATGGGCCCCGTGGGTCAACCGATGCCGCCACGAACGTCCATTTGAAGCCCAAGTGCGCAAGCCCATAATCAAATCCATGGGCCGAAATAGTGGTTTTCGGGCCCCAAAACAAAGGAATTTGGGCCCGAGGACGGCCCGCTACAGACGCAGTTTGTAGTGGCCCGTTATAGCCCTCTGAGTCAGCTTCGATTTGATATATTATGGGCCCCGTGGGTCAACCGATGCCGCCACGAACGTCCATTTGAAGCCCAAGTGCGCAAGCCCACTCTATCAAATCCATGGGCCTACACATGGGTTTTTAGGCCCAAAGACAAATCGTTATAGATGGGCTTTATAGCCCGCACTATATCCCTCTGAGTAAGCTTAAATTTGATATATTATGGGCCCCGTGGGTCAACCGATGCCACCACGAACGTCCATTTGAAGCCCAAGTGCCCAAGCCCACTCTATCAAATCCATGGGCCTAAACATGAGTTTTTGGGCCCAAAGACAAATCGCTATAGATGGGCTTTAGAGCCCGCACTGTAGCCCTCTGAGTCATCTTCGATCTGATATATTATGGGCCCCGTGGGTCAACCGATGCCGCCACGAACATCCATTTGAAGCCCAAGTGCCCAAGCCCACTCTATCAAATCCATGGGCCTAAACATGGGTTTTTGGGCCCAAAGATAAATCGCTATAGATGGGCTTTAGAGCCCGCACTGTAGACCTCTGAGTCAGCTTCGATCTGATATATTATGGGCCCCGTGGGTCAACCGATGCCGCCACGAACGTCCATTTGAAGCCCAAGTGCGCAAGCCCACAATCAAATCCATGGGCCGAAATAGTGGTTTTCGGGCCCTAAAACAAAGGAATTTGGGCCCGAGGACGGCCCGTTACAGACGCAGTTTGTAGTGGCCCGTTATAGCCCTCTGAGTCAGCTTCGATTTGATATATTATGGGCCCCGTGGGTCAACCGATGCCGCCACGAACGTCCATTTGAAGCCCAAGTGCGCAAGCCCACTCTATCAAATCCATGGGCCTACACATGGGTTTTTAGGCCCAAAGACAAATCGTTATAGATGGGCTTTATAGCCCGCACTATATCCCTCTGAGTAAGCTTATATTTGATATATTATGGGCCCCGTGTGTCAACCGATGCCACCACGAACGTCCATTTGAAGCCCAAGTGCCCAAGCCCACTCTATCAAATCCATGGGCATAAACATGGGTTTTTGGGCCCAAAGACAAATCGCTATAGATGGGCTTTAGAGCCCGCACTGTAGACCTCTGAGTCAGCTTCGATCTGATATATTATGGGCCCCGTGGGTCAACCGATGCCGCCACGAACGTCCATTTGAAGCCCAAGTGCGCAAGCCCACAATCATATCCATGGGCCGAAATAGTGGTTTTCGGGCCCCAAAACAAAGGAATTTGGGCCCGAGGACGGCCCGCTACAGACGTAGTTTGTAGCGGCCCGTTATAGCCCTCTGAGTCAGCTTCGATTTGATATATTATGGGCCCCGTGGGTCAACCGATGCCGCCACGAACGTCCATTTGAAGCCCAAGTGCGCAAGCCCACTCTATCAAATCCATCGGCCTACACATGGGTTTTTAGGCCCAAAGACAAATCGTTATAGATGGGCTTTATAGCCCGCACTATAGCCGTCTGAGTAAGCTTATATTCGATATATTATGGGCCCCGTGGGTCAACCGATGCCACCACGAACGTCCATTTGAAGCCCAAGTGCCCAAGCCCACTCTATCAAATCCATGGGCCTAAACATGGGTTTTTGGGACCAAAGACAAATCGCTATAGATGGGCTTTAGAGCCCGCACTGTAGCCCTCTGAGTCAGCTTCGATCTGATATATTATGGGCCCCGTGGGTCAACCGATGCCGCCACGAACGTCCATTTGAAGCCCAAGTGCGCAAGCCCACAATCAAATCCATGGGCCGAAGTAGTGGTTTTCGGGCCCCAAAACAAAGGAATTTGGGCCCGAGGACGGCCCGCTACAGATGTAGTTTGTAGCGGCCCGTTATAGCCCTCTGAGTCAGCTTCGATTTGATATATTATGGGCCCCGTGGGTCAACCGATGCCGCCACGAACGTCCATTTGAAGCCCAAGTGCGCAAGCCCACTCTATCAAATCCATGGGCCTACACATGGGTTTTTAGGCCCAAAGACAAATCGTTATAGATGGGCTTTATAGCCCGCACTATATCCGTCTGAGTAAGCTTATATTTGATATATTATGGGCCCCGTGGGTCAACCGATGCCACCACGAACGTCCATTTGAAGCCCAAGTGCCCAAGCCCACTCTATCAAATCCATGGGCCTAAACATGGGTTTTTGGGCCCAAAGACAAATCGCTATAGATGGGCTTTAGAGCCCGCACTGTAGCCCTCTGAGTCAGCTTCGATCTGATATATTATGGGCCCCGTGGGTCAACCGATGCCGCCACGAACATCCATTTGAAGCCCAAGTGCCCAAGCCCACTCTATCAAATCCATGGGCCTAAACATGGGTTTTTGGGCCCAAAGACAAATCGCTATAGATGGGCTTTAGAGCCCGCACTGTAGACCTCTGAGTCAGCTTCGATCGGATATATTATGGGCCCCGTGGGTCAACCGATGCCGCCACGAACGTCCATTTGAAGCCCAAGTACGCAAGCGCAAAATGAAATCCATGGGCCGAAATAGTGGTTTTCGGGCCCCAAAACAAAGGAATTTGGGCCCGAGGACGGCCCACTACAGTTGTAGTTTGTAGCGGCCCGTTATAGCCCTCTGAGTCAGCTTCGATTTGATATATTATGGGCCCCGTGGGTCAACCGATGCCGCCACGAACGTCCATTTGAAGCCCAAGTGCGCAAGCCCACTCTATCAAATCCATGGGCCTACACATGGGTTTTTAGGCCCAAAGACAAATCGTTATAGATGGGCTTTATAGCCCGCACTATATCCCTCTGAGTAAGCTTATATTTGATATATTATGGGCCTCGTGGGTCAACCGATGCCACCACGAACGTCCATTTGAAGCCCAAGTGCCCAAGCCCACTCTATCAAATCCATGGGCCTAAACATGGGTTTTTGGGCCCAAAGACAAATCGCTATAGATGGGCTTTAGAGCCCGTACTGTAGCCCTCTGAGTCAGCTTCGATCTGATATATTATGGGCCCCGTGGGTCAACCGATGCCGCCACGAACATCCATTTGAAGCCCAAGTGCCCAAGCCCACTCTATCAAATCCATGGGCCTAAACATGGGTTTTTGGGCCCAAAGACAAATCGCTATAGATGGGCTTTAGAGCCCGCACTGTAGCCCTCTGAGTCAGCTTCGATCTGATATATTATGGGCCCCGTGGGTCAACCGATGCCGCCACGAACATCCATTTGAAGCCCAAGTGCCCAAGCCCACTCTATCAAATCCATGGGCCTAAACATGGGTTTTTGGGCCCAAAGACAAATCGCTATAGATGGGATTTAGAGCCCGCACTGTAGACCTCTGAGTCAGCTTCGATCTGATATATTATGGGCCCCGTGGGTCAACCGATGCCGCCACGAACGTCCATTTGAAGCCCAAGTGCGCAAGCCCACAATCAAATCCATGGGCCGAAATAGTGGTTTTCGGGCCCCAAAACAAAGGAATTTGGGCCCGAGGACGGCCCACTACAGACGAAGTTTGTAGCAGCCCGTTATAGCCCTCTGAGTCAGCTTCGATTTGATATATTATGGGCCCCGTGGGTCAACCGATGCCGCCACGAACGTCCATTTGAAGCCCAAGTGCGCAAGCCCACTCTATCAAATCCATGGGCCTACACATGGGTTTTTAGGCCCAAAGACAAATCGTTATAGATGGGCTTTATAGCCCGCACTATAGCCGTCTGAGTAAGCTTATATTTGATATATTATGGGCCCCGTGGGTCAACCGATGCCACCACGAACGTCCATTTGAAGCCCAAGTGCCCAAGCCCACTCTATCAAATCCATGGGCCTAAACATGGGTTTTTGGGCCCAAAGACAAATCGCTATAGATGGGCTTTAGAGCCCGCACTGTAGCCCTCTGAGTCAGCTTCTATCTGATATATTATGGGCCCCGTGGGTCAACCGATGCCGCCACGAACATCCATTTGAAGCCCAAGTGCCCAAGCCAACTCTATCAAATCCATGGGCCTAAACATGGGTTTTTGGGCCCAAAGACAAATCGCTATAGATGGGCTTTAGAGCCCGCACTGTAGCCCTCTGAGTCAGCTTCGATCTGATATATTATGGGACCCGTGGGTCAACCGATGCCGCCACGAACATCCATTTGAAGCCCAAGTGCCCAAGCCCACTCTATCAAATCCATGGGCCTAAACATGGGTTTTTGGGCCCAAAGACAAATCGCTATAGATGGGCTTTAGAGCCCGCACTATAGCCGTCTGAGTAAGCTTATATTTGATATATTATGGGCCCCGTGGGTCAACCGATGCCGCCACGAACGTCCATTTGAAGCCCAAGTGCCCAAGCCCACTCTATCAAATCCATGGGCCTAAACATGGGTTTTTGGGCCCAATGACAAATCGCTATAGATGGGCTTTAAAGCCCGCACTGTAGACCTCTGAGTCAGCTTCGATCTGATATATTATGGGCCCCGTGGGTCAACCGATGCCGCCACGAACGTCCATTTGATGCCCAAGTGCGCAAGCCCACATTCAAATCCATGGGCCGAAATAGTGGTTTTCGGGCCCCAAAACAAAGGAATTTGGGCCCGAGGACGGCCCGCTACAGACACAGTTTGTAGTGGCCCGTTATAGCCCTCTGAGTCAGCTTCGATTTGATATATTATGGGCCCCGTGGGTCAACCGATGCCGCCACGAACGTCCATTTGAAGCCCAAGTGCGCAAGCCCACTCTATCAAATCCATGGGCCTAAACATGGGTTTTTGGGCCCAAAGACAAATCGCTATAGATGGGCTTTAGAGCCCGCACTGTAGCCCTCTGAGTCAGCTTCGATCTGATATATTATGGGCCCCGTGGGTCAACCGATGCCGCCACGAACATCCATTTGAAGCCCAAGTGCCCAAGCCCACTCTATCAAATCCATGGGCCTAAACATGGGTTTTTGGGCCCAAAGACAAATCGCTATAGATGGGCTTCAGAGCCCGCACTGTAGACCTCTGAGTCAGCTTCGATCTGATATATTATGGGCCCCGTGGGTCAACCGATGCCGCCATGAACGTCCATTTGAAGCCCAAGTGCGCAAGCCCACAATCAAATCCATGGGCCGAAATAGTGGTTTTCGGGCCCCAAAACAAAGGAATTTGGGCCCGAGGACGGCCCGCTATAGATGTAGTTTGTAGCGGCCCGTTATAGCCCTCTGAGTCAGCTTCGATTTGATATATTATGGGCCCCGTGGGTCAACCGATGCCGCAACGAACGTCCATTTGAAGCCCAAGTGCGCAAGCCCACTCTATCAAATCCATCGGCCTACACATGGGTTTTTAGGCCCAAAGACAAATCGTTATAGATGGGCTTTATAGCCCGCACTATAGCCGTCTGAGTAAGCTTATATTTGATATATTATGGGCCCCGTGGGTCAACCGATGCCACCACGAACGTCCATTTGAAGCCCAAGTGCCCAAGCCCACTCTATCAAATCCATGGGCCTAAACATGGGTTTTTGGGCCCAAAGACAAATTGCTATAGATGGGCTTTAAAGCCCGAACTGTAGCCCTCTGAGTCAGCTTCGATGTGATATATTATGGGCCCCGTGGGTCAACCGATGCCGCCACGAACATCCATTTGAAGCCCAAGTGCCCAAGCCCACTCTATCAAATCCATGGGCCTAAACATGGGTTTTTGGGCCCAATGACAAATCGCTATAGATGGGCTTTAGAGCCCGCACTGTAGACCTCTGAGTCAGCTTCGATCTGATATATTATGGGCCCCGTGGGTCAACCGATGCCGCCACGAACGTCCATTTGAAGCCCAAGTGCGCAAGCCCATAATCAAATCCATGGGCCGAAATAGTGGTTTTCGGGCCCCAAAACAAAGGAATTTGGGCCCGAGGACGGCCCGCTACAGACGCAGTTTGTAGTGGCCCGTTATAGCCCTCTGAGTCAGCTTCGATTTGATATATTATGGGCCCCGTGGGTCAACCGATGCCGCCACGAACGTCCATTTGAAGCCCAAGTGCGCAAGCCCACTCTATCAAATCCATGGGCCTACACATGGGTTTTTAGGCCCAAAGACAAATCGTTATAGATGGGCTTTATAGCCCGCACTATATCCCTCTGAGTAAGCTTAAATTTGATATATTATGGGCCCCGTGGGTCAACCGATGCCACCACGAACGTCCATTTGAAGCCCAAGTGCCCAAGCCCACTCTATCAAATCCATGGGCCTAAACATGGGTTTTTGGGCCCAAAGACAAATCGCTATAGATGGGCTTTAGAGCCCGCACTGTAGCCCTCTGAGTCATCTTCGATCTGATATATTATGGGCCCCGTGGGTCAACCGATGCCGCCACGAACATCCATTTGAAGCCCAAGTGCCCAAGCCCACTCTATCAAATCCATGGGCCTAAACATGGGTTTTTGGGCCCAAAGATAAATCGCTATAGATGGGCTTTAGAGCCCGCACTGTAGACCTCTGAGTCAGCTTCGATCTGATATATTATGGGCCCCGTGGGTCAACCGATGCCGCCACGAACGTCCATTTGAAGCCCAAGTGCGCAAGCCCACAATCAAATCCATGGGCCGAAATAGTGGTTTTCGGGCCCTAAAACAAAGGAATTTGGGCCCGAGGACGGCCCGTTACAGACGCAGTTTGTAGTGGCCCGTTATAGCCCTCTGAGTCAGCTTCGATTTGATATATTATGGGCCCCGTGGGTCAACCGATGCCGCCACGAACGTCCATTTGAAGCCCAAGTGCGCAAGCCCACTCTATCAAATCCATGGGCCTACACTTGGGTTTTTAGGCCCAAAGACAAATCGTTATAGATGGGCTTTATAGCCCGCACTATATCCCTCTGAGTAAGCTTATATTTGATATATTATGGGCCCCGTGTGTCAACCGATGCCACCACGAACGTCCATTTGAAGCCCAAGTGCCCAAGCCCACTCTATCAAATCCATGGGCATAAACATGGGTTTTTGGGCCCAAAGACAAATCGCTATAGATGGGCTTTAGAGCCCGCACTGTAGACCTCTGAGTCAGCTTCGATCTGATATATTATGGGCCCCGTGGGTCAACCGATGCCGCCACGAACGTCCATTTGAAGCCCAAGTGCGCAAGCCCACAATCATATCCATGGGCCGAAATAGTGGTTTTCGGGCCCCAAAACAAAGGAATTTGGGCCCGAGGACGGCCCGCTACAGACGTAGTTTGTAGCGGCCCGTTATAGCCCTCTGAGTCAGCTTCGATTTGATATATTATGGGCCCCGTGGGTCAACCGATGCCGCCACGAACGTCCATTTGAAGCCCAAGTGCGCAAGCCCACTCTATCAAATCCATCGGCCTACACATGGGTTTTTAGGCCCAAAGACAAATCGTTATAGATGGGCTTTATAGCCCGCACTATAGCCGTCTGAGTAAGCTTATATTTGATATATTATGGGCCCCGTGGGTCAACCGATGCCACCACGAACGTCCATTTGAAGCCCAAGTGCCCAAGCCCACTCTATCAAATCCATGGGCCTAAACATGGGTTTTTGGGACCAAAGACAAATCGCTATAGATGGGCTTTAGAGCCCGCACTGTAGCCCTCTGAGTCAGCTTCGATCTGATATATTATGGGCCCCGTGGGTCAACCGATGCCGCCACGAACGTCCATTTGAAGCCCAAGTGCGCAAGCCCACAATCAAATCCATGGGCCGAAGTAGTGGTTTTCGGGCCCCAAAACAAAGGAATTTGGGCCCGAGGACGGCCCGCTACAAATGTAGTTTGTAGCGGCCCGTTATAGCCCTCTGAGTCAGCTTCGATTTGATATATTATGGGCCCCGTGGGTCAACCGATGCCGCCACGAACGTCCATTTGAAGCCCAAGTGCGCAAGCCCACTCTATCAAATCCATGGGCCTACACATGGGTTTTTAGGCCCAAAGACAAATCGTTATAGATGGGCTTTATAGCCCGCACTATATCCGTCTGAGTAAGCTTATATTTGATATATTATGGGCCCCGTGGGTCAACCGATGCCACCACGAACGTCCATTTGAAGCCCAAGTGCCCAAGCCCACTCTATCAAATCCATGGGCCTAAACATGGGTTTTTGGGCCCAAAGACAAATCGCTATAGATGGGCTTTAGAGCCCGCACTGTAGCCCTCTGAGTCAGCTTCGATCTGATATATATGGGCCCCGTGGGTCAACCGATGCCGCCACGAACATCCATTTGAAGCCCAAGTGCCCAAGCCCACTCTATCAAATCCATGGGCCTAAACATGGGTTTTTGGGCCCAAAGACAAATCGCTATAGATGGGCTTTAGAGCCCGCACTGTAGACCTCTGAGTCAGCTTCGATCTGATATATTATGGGCCCCGTGGGTCAACCGATGCCGCCACGAACGTCCATTTGAAGCCCAAGTACGCAAGCGCAAAATGAAATCCATGGGCCGAAATAGTGGTTTTCGGGCCCCAAAACAAAGGAATTTGGGCCCGAGGACGGCCCACTACAGTTGTAGTTTGTAGCGGCCCGTTATAGCCCTCTGAGTCAGCTTCGATTTGATATATTATGGGCCCCGTGGGTCAACCGATGCCGCCACGAACGTCCATTTGAAGCCCAAGTGCGCAAGCCCACTCTATCAAATCCATGGGCCTACACATGGGTTTTTAGGCCCAAAGACAAATCGTTATAGATGGGCTTTATAGCCCGCACTATATCCCTCTGAGTAAGCTTATATTTGATATATTATGGGCCTCGTGGGTCAACCGATGCCACCACGAACGTCCATTTGAAGCCCAAGTGCCCAAGCCCACTCTATCAAATCCATGGGCCTAAACATGGGTTTTTGGGCCCAAAGACAAATCGCTATAGATGGGCTTTAGAGCCCGTACTGTAGCCCTCTGAGTCAGCTTCGATCTGATATATTATGGGCCCCGTGGGTCAACCGATGCCGCCACGAACATCCATTTGAAGCCCAAGTGCGCAAGCCCACTCTATCAAATCCATCGGCCTACACATGGGTTTTTAGGCCCAAAGACAAATCGTTATAGATGGGCTTTATAGCCCGCACTATAGCCGTCTGAGTAAGCTTATATTTGATATATTATGGGCCCCGTGGGTCAACCGATGCCACCACGAACGTCCATTTGAAGCCCAAGTGCCCAAGCCCACTCTATCAAATCCATGGGCCTAAACATGGGTTTTTGGGCCCAAAGACAAATCGCTATAGATGGGCTTTAGAGCCCGCACTGTAGCCCTCTGAGTCAGCTTCGATCTGATATATTATGGGCCCCGTGGGTCAACCGATGCCGCCACGAACATCCATTTGAAGCCCAAGTGCCCAAGCCAACTCTATCAAATCCATGGGCCTAAACATGGGTTTTTGGGCCCAAAGACAAATCGCTATAGATGGGCTTTAGAGCCCGCACTGTAACCCTCTGAGTCAGCTTCGATCTGATATATTATGGGCCCCGTGGGTCAACCGATGCCGCCACGAACATCCATTTGAAGCCCAAGTGCCCAAGCCCACTCTATCAAATCCATGGGCCTAAACATGGGTTTTTGGGCCCAAAGACAAATCGCTATAGATGGGCTTTAGAGCCCACACTGTAGACCTCTGAGTCAGCTTCGATCTGATATATTATGGGCCCCGTGGGTTAACCGATGCCGCCACGAACGTCCATTTGAAGCCCAAGTGCGCAAGCCCACAATCAAATCCATGGGCCGAAATAGTGGTTTTCGGGCCCCAAAACAAAGGAATTTGGGCTCGAGGACGGCCCGCTACAGATACAGTTTGTAGCGGCCCGTTATAGCCCTCTGAGTCAGCTTCGATTTGATATATTATGGGCCCCGTGGGTCAACCGATGCCGCCACGAACGTCCATTTGAAGCCCAAGTGCGCAAGCCCACTCTATCAAATCCATCGGCCTACACATGGGTTTTTAGGCCCAAAGACAAATCGTTATAGATGGGCTTTATAGCCCGCACTATAGCCGTCTGAGTAAGCTTATATTTGATATATTATGGGCCCCGTGGGTCAACCGATGCCACCACGAACGTCCATTTGAAGCCCAAGTGCCCAAGCCCACTCTATCAAATCCATGGGCCTAAACATGGGTTTTTGGGCCCAAAGACAAATCGCTATAGATGGGCTTTAGAGCCCGCACTGTAGCCCTCTGAGTCAGCTTCGATCTGATATATTATGGGCCCCGTGGGTCAACCGATGCCGCCACGAACATCCATTTGAAGCCCAAGTGCCCAAGCCAACTCTATCAAATCCATGGGCCTAAACATGGGTTTTTGGGCCCAAAGACAAATCGCTATAGATGGGCTTTAGAGCCCGCACTGTAACCCTCTGAGTCAGCTTCGATCTGATATATTATGGGCCCCGTGGGTCAACCGATGCCGCCACGAACATCCATTTGAAGCCCAAGTGCCCAAGCCCACTCTATCAAATCCATGGGCCTAAACATGGGTTTTTGGGCCCAAAGACAAATCGCTATATATGGGCTTTAGAGCCCACACTGTAGACCTCTGAGTCAGCTTCGATCTGATATATTATGGGCCCCGTGGGTTAACCGATGCCGCCACGAACGTCCATTTGAAGCCCAAGTGCGCAAGCCCACAATCAAATCCATGGGCCGAAATAGTGGTTTTCGGGCCCCAAAACAAAGGAATTTGGGCTCGAGGACGGCCCGCTACAGATACAGTTTGTAGCGGCCCGTTATAGCCCTCTGAGTCAGCTTCGATTTGATATATTATGGGCCCCGTGGGTCAACCGATGCCGCCACGAACGTCCATTTGAAGCCCAAGTGCGCAAGCCCACTCTATCAAATCCATGGGCCTACACATGGGTTTTTAGGCCCAAAGACAAATCGTTATAGAT
This sequence comes from Mallotus nudiflorus, assembly GCA_947683625.1. Lineage (NCBI taxonomy): Eukaryota > Viridiplantae > Streptophyta > Magnoliopsida > Malpighiales > Euphorbiaceae > Mallotus > Mallotus nudiflorus. The sequence goes on from CANTUR010001600.1 coordinate 28,051, forward strand.
GGGCTTTATAGCCCGCACTATAGCCGTCTGAGTAAGCTTATATTTGATATATTATGGGCCCCGTGGGACAACCGATGCCACCACGAACGTCCATTTGAAGCCCAAGTGCCCAAGCCCACTCTATCAAATCCATGGGCCTAAACATGGGGTTTTGGGCCCAAAGACAAATCGCTATAGATGGGCTTTAGAGCCCGCACTGTAGCCCTCTGAGTCAGCTTCGATCTGATATATTATGGGCCCCGTGGGTCAACCGATGCCGCCACGAACATCCATTTGAAGCCCAAGTGCCCAAGCCCACTCTATCAAATCCATGGGCCTAAACATGGGTTTTTGGGCCCAAAGACAAATCGCTATAGATGGGCTTTAGAGCCCGCACTGTAGACCTCTGAGTCAGCTTCGATCTGATATATTATGGGCCCCGTGGGTCAATCGATGCCGCCACGAACGTCCATTTGAAGCCCAAGTGCGCAAGCCCACAATCAAATCCATGGGCCGAAATAGTGGTTTTCGGGCCCCAAAACAAAGGAATTTGGGCCCGAGGACGGCCCGCTACAAATGTAGTTTGTAGCGGCCCGTTATAGCCCTCTGAGTCAGCTTCGATTTGATATATTATGGGCCCCGTGGGTCAACCGATGCCGCCACGAACGTCCATTTGAAGCCCAAGTGCGCAAGCCCACTCTATCAAATCCATCGGCCTACACATGGGTTTTTAGGCCCAAAGACAAATCGTTATAGATGGGCTTTATAGCCCGCACTATAGCCGTCTGAGTAAGCTTATATTTGATATATTATGGGCCCCGTGGGTCAACCGATGCCACCACGAACGTCCATTTGAAGCCCAAGTGCCCAAGCCCACTCTATCAAATCCATGGGCCTAAACATGGGTTTTTGGGCCCAAAGACAAATTGCTATAGATGGGCTTTAAAGCCCGAACTGTAGCCCTCTGAGTCAGCTTCGATCTGATATAATATGGGCCCCGTGGGTCAACCGATGCCGCCACGAACATCCATTTGAAGCCCAAGTGCCCAAGCCCACTCTATCAAATCCATGGGCCTAAACATGGGTTTTTGGGCCCAATGACAAATCGCTATAGATGGGCTTTAAAGCCCGCACTGTAGACCTCTGAGTCAGCTTCGATCTGATATATTATGGGCCCCGTGGGTCAACCGATGCCGCCACGAACGTCCATTTGAAGCCCAAGTGCGCAAGCCCACAATCAAATCCATGGGCCGAAATAGTGGTTTTCGGGCCCCAAAACAAAGGAATTTGGGCCCGAGGACGGCCCGCTACAGACACAGTTTGTAGTGGCCCGTTATAGCCCCCTGAGTCAGCTTCGATTTGATATATTATGGGCCCCGTGGGTCAACCGATGCCGCCACGAACGTCCATTTGAAGCCCAAGTGCGCAAGCCCACTCTATCAAATCCATGGGCCTACACATGGGTTTTTAGGCCCAAAGACAAATCGTTATAGATGGGCTTTATAGCCCGCACTATATCCGTTTGAGTAAGCTTATATTTGATATATTATGGGCCCCGTGGGTGAACCGATGCCACCACGAACGTCCATTTGAAGCCCAAGTGCCCAAGCCCACTCTATCAAATCCATGGGCCTAAACATGGGTTTTTGGGCCCAAAGACAAATCGCTATAGATGGGCTTTAGAGCCCGCACTGTAGCCCTCTGAGTCAGCTTCGATGTGATATATTATGGGCCCCGTGGGTCAACCGATGCCGCCACGAACATCCATTTGAAGCCCAAGTGCCCAAGCCCACTCTATCAAATCCATGGGCCTAAACATGGGTTTTTGGGCCCAAAGACAAATCGCTATAGATGGGCTTTAGAGCTCGCACTGTAGACCTCTGAGTCAGCTTCGATCTGATATATTATGGGCCCCGTGGGTCAACCGATGCCGCCACGAACGTCCATTTGAAGCCCAAGTGCGCAAGCCCACAATCAAATCCATGGGCCGAAATAGTGGTTTTCGGGCCCCAAAACAAAGGAATTTGGGCCCGAGGACGGCCCGCTACAGATGTAGTTTGTAGCGGCCCGTTATAGCCCTCTGAGTCAGCTTCGATTTGATATATTATGGGCCCCGTGGGTCAACCGATGCCGCCACGAACGTCCATTTGAAGCCCAAGTGCGCAAGCCCACTCTATCAAATCCATGGGCCTACACATGGGTTTTTAGGCCCAAAGACAAATCGTTATAGATGGGCTTTATAGCCCGCACTATAGCCGTCTGAGTAAGCTTATATTTGATATATTATGGGCCCCGTGGGTCAACCGATGCCACCACGAACGTCCATTTGAAGCCCAAGTGCCCAAGCCCACTCTATCAAATCCATGGGCCTAAACATGGGTTTTTGGGCCCAAAGACAAATTGCTATAGATGGGCTTTAAAGCCCGAACTGTAGCCCTCTGAGTCAGCTTCGATCTGATATATTATGGGCCCCGTGGGTCAACCGATGCCGCCACGAACATCCATTTGAAGCCCAAGTGCCCAAGCCCACTCTATCAAATCCATGGGCCTAAACATGGGTTTTTGGGCCCAATGACAAATCGCTATAGATGGGCTTTAGAGCCCGCACTGTAGACCTCTGAGTCAGCTTCGATCTGATATATTATGGGCCCCGTGGGTCAACCGATGCCGCCACGAACGTCCATTTGAAGCCTAAGTGCGCAAGCCCACAATCAAATCCATGGGCCGAAATAGTGGTTTTCGGGCCCCAAAACAAAGGAATTTGGGCCCGAGGACGGCCCGCTATAGATGTAGTTTGTAGCGGCCCGTTATAGCCCTCTGAGTCAGCTTCGATTTGATATATTATGGGCCCCGTGGGTCAACCGATGCCGCCACGAACGTCCATTTGAAGCCCAAGTGCGCAAGCCCACTCTATCAAATCCATGGGCCTACACATGGGTTTTTAGGCCCAAAGACAAATCGTTATAGATGGGCTTTATAGCCCGCACTATATCCGTCTAAGTAAGCTTATATTTGATATATTATGGGCCCCGTGGGTCAACCGATGCCACCACGAACGTCCATTTGAAGCCCAAGTGCCCAAGCCCACTCTATCAAATCCATGGGCCTAAACATGGGTTTTTGGGCCCAAAGACAAATCGCTATAGATGGGCTTTAGAGCCCGCACTGTAGCCCTCTGAGTCATCTTCGATCTGATATATTATGGGCCCCGTGGGTCAACCGATGCCGCCACGAACATCCATTTGAAGGCCAAGTGCCCAAGCCCACTCTATCAAATCCATGGGCCTAAACATGGGTTTTTGGGCCCAAAGACAAATCGCTATAGATGGGCTTTAGAGCCCGCACTGTAGACCTCTGAGTCAGCTTCGATCTGATATATTATGGGCCCCGTGGGTCAACCGATGCCCGCCACGAACGTCCATTTGAAGCCCAAGTGCGCAAGCCCACAATCAAATCCATGGGCCGAAATAGTGGTTTTCGGGCCCCAAAACAAAGGAATTTGGGCCCGAGGACGGCCCGCTACACACGTATTTTGTAGCGGCCCGTTATAGCCCTCTGAGTCAGCTTCGATTTGATATATTATGGGCCCCGTGGGTCAACCGATGCCGCCACGAACGTCCATTTGAAGCCCAAGTGCGCAAGCCCACTCTATCAAATCCATCGGCCTACACATGGGTTTTTAGGCCCAAAGACAAATCGTTATAGATGGGCTTTATAGCCCGCACTATAGCCGTCTGAGTAAGCTTATATTTGATATATTATGGGCCCCGTGGGTCAACCGATGCCACCACGAACGTCCATTTGAAGCCCAAGTGCCCAAGCCCACTCTATCAAATCCATGGGCGTAAACATGGGTTTTTGGGCCCAAAGACAAATTGCTATAGATGGGCTATAAAGCCCGAACTGTAGCCCTCTGAGTCAGCTTCGATCTGATATATTATGGGCCCCGTGGGTCAACCGATGCCGCCACGAACATCCATTTGAAGCCCAAGTGCCCAAGCCCACTCTATCAAATCCATGGGCCTAAACATGGGTTTTTGGGCCCAAAGACAAATTGCTATAGATGGGCTTTAAAGCCCGAACTGTAGCCCTCTGAGTCAGCTTCGATCTGATATATTATGGGCCCCGTGGGTCAACCGATGCCGCCACGAACATCCATTTGAAGCCCAAGTGCCCAAGCCCACTCTATCAAATCCATGGGCCTAAACATGGGTTTTTGGGCCCAATGACAAATCGCTATAGATGGGCTTTAGAGCCCGCACTGTAGACCTCTGAGTCAGCTTCGATCTGATATATTATGGGCCCCGTGGGTCAACCGATGCCGCCACGAACGTCCATTTGAAGCCTAAGTGCGCAAGCCCACAATCAAATCCATGGGCCGAAATAGTGGTTTTCGGGCCCCAAAACAAAGGAATTTGGGCCCGAGGACGGCCCGCTATAGATGTAGTTTGTAGCGGCCCGTTATAGCCCTCTGAGTCAGCTTCGATTTGATATATTATGGGCCCCGTGGGTCAACCGATGCCGCCACGAACGTCCATTTGAAGCCCAAGTGCGCAAGCCCACTCTATCAAATCCATGGGCCTACACATGGGTTTTTAGGCCCAAAGACAAATCGTTATAGATGGGCTTTATAGCCCGCACTATATCCGTCTAAGTAAGCTTATATTTGATATATTATGGGCCCCGTGGGTCAACCGATGCCACCACGAACGTCCATTTGAAGCCCAAGTGCCTAAGCCCACTCTATCAAATCCATGGGCCTAAACATGGGTTTTTGGGCCCAAAGACAAATCGCTATAGATGGGCTTTAGAGCCCGCACTGTAGACCTCTGAGTCAGCTTCGATCTGATATATTATGGGCCCCGTGGGTCAACCGATGCCACCACGAACGTCCATTTGAAGCCCAAGTGCGCAAGCCCACAATCAAATCCATGGGCCGAAATAGTGGTTTTCGGGCCCCAAAACAAAGGAATTTGGGCCCGAGGACGGCCCGCTACACACATATTTTGTAGCGGCCCGTTATAGCCCTCTGAGTCAGCTTCGATTTGATATATTATGGGCCCCGTGGGTCAACCGATGCCGCCACGAACGTCCATTTGAAGCCCAAGTGCGCAAGCCCACTCTATCAAATCCATCGGCCTACACATGGGTTTTTAGGCCCAAAGACAAATCGTTATAGATGGGCTTTATAGCCCGCACTATAGCCGTCTGAGTAAGCTTATATTTGATATATTATGGGCCCCGTGGGTGAACCGATGCCACCACGAACGTCCATTTGAAGCCCAAGTGCCCAAGCCCACTCTATCAAATCCATGGGCGTAAACATGGGTTTTTGGGCCCAAAGACAAATTGCTATAGATGGGCTATAAAGCCCGAACTGTAGCCCTCTGAGTCAGCTTCGATCTGATATATTATGGGCCCCGTGGGTCAACCGATGCCGCCACGAACATCCATTTGAAGCCCAAGTGCCCAAGCCCACTCTATCAAATCCATGGGCCTAAACATGGGTTTTTGGGCCCAAAGACAAATCGCTATAGATGGGCTTTAGAGCCCGCACTGTAGACCTCTGAGTCAGCTTCGATCTGATATATTATGGGCCCCGTGGGTCAACCGATGCCACCACGAACGTCCATTTGAAGCCCAAGTGCGCAAGCCCACAATCAAATCCATGGGCCGAAATAGTGGTTTTCGGGCCCCAAAACAAAGGAATTTGGGCCCGAGGACAGCCCGCTACAGACGCAGTTTGTAGTGGCCCGTTATAGCCCTCTGAGTCAGCTTCGATTTGATATATTATGGGCCCCGTGGGTCAACCGATGCCGCCACGAACGTCCATTTGAAGCCCAAGTGCGCAAGCCCACTCTATCAAATCCATGGGCCTACACATGGGTTTTTAGGCCCAAAGACAAATCGTTATAGATGGGCTTTATAGCCCGCACTATATCCGTCTGAGTAAGCTTATATTTGATATATTATGGGCCCCGTGGGTCAACCGATGCCACCACGAACGTCCATTTGAAGCCCAAGTGGCCAAGCCCACTGTATCAAATCCATGGGCCTAAACATGGATTTTTGGGCCCAAAGACAAATCGCTATAGATGGGCTTTAGAGCCCGCACTGTAGCCCTCTGAGTCAGCTTCGATCTGATATATTATGGGCCTCGTGGGTCAACCGATGCCACCACGAACATCCATTTGAAGCCCAAGTGCCCAAGCCCACTCTATCAAATCCATGGGCCTAAACATGGGTTTTTGGGCCCAAAGACAAATCGCTATAGATGGGCTTTAGAGCCCGCACTATAGACCTCTGAGTCAGCTTCGATCTGATATATTATGGGCCCCGTGGGTCAACCGATGCCGCCACGAACGTCCATTTGAAGCCCAAGTGCGCAAGCCCACAGTCAAATCCATGGGCCGAAATAGTGGTTTTCGGGCCCCAAAACAAAGGAATTTGGGCCCGAGGACGGCCCGCTACAGAAGTAGATTGTAGCGGCCCGTTATAGCCCTCTGAGTCAGCTTCGATTTGATATATTATGGGCCCCGTGGGTCTACCGATGCCGCCACGAACGTCCATTTGAAGCCCAAGTACGCAAGCCCACTCTATCAAATCCATGGGCCTACACATGGGTTTTTAGTCCCAAAGACAAATCGTTATAGATGGGCTTTATAGCCCGCACTATAGCCGTCTGAGTAAGCTTATATTTGATATATTATGGGCCCCGTGGGTCAACCGATGCCACCACGAACGTCCATTTGAAGCCCAAGTGCCCAAGCCCACTCTATAAAATCCATGGGCCTAAACATGGGTTTTTGGGCCCAAAGACAAATCGCTATAGATGGGCTTTAGAGCCCGCACTGTACCCCTCTGAGTCAGCTTCGATCTGATATATTATGGGCCCCGTGGGTCAACCGATGCCGCCACGAACATCCATTTGAAGCCCAAGTGCCCAAGCCCACTCTATCAAATCCATGGGCCTAAACATGGGTTTTTGGGCCCAAAGACAAATCGCTATAGATGGGCTTTAGAGCCCGCACTGTAGACCTCTGAGTCAGCTTCGATCTGATATATTATGGGCCCCGTGGGTCAACCGATGCCGCCACGAACGTCCATTTGAAGCCTAAGTGCGCAAGCCCACAATCAAATCCATGGGCCGAAATAGTGGTTTTCGGGCCCCAAAACAAAGGAATTTGGGCCCGAGGACGGCCCGCTATAGATGTAGTTTGTAGCGGCCCGTTATAGCCCTCTGAGTCAGCTTCGATTTGATATATTATGGGCCCCGTGGGTCAACCGATACCGCAACGAACGTCCATTTGAAGCCCAAGTGCGCAAGCCCACCCTATCAAATCCATCGGCCTACACATGGGTTTTTAGGCCCAAAGACAAATCGTTATAGATGGGCTTTATAGCCCGCACTATAGCCGTCTGAGTAAGCTTATATTTGATATATTATGGGCCCCGTGGGTCAACCGATGCCACCACGAACGTCATTTGAAGCCCAAGTGCCCAAGCCCACTCTATCAAATCCATGGGCCTAAACATGGGTTTTGGGCCCAAAGACAAATCGCTATAGATGGGCTTTAGAGCCCGCACTGTAGCCCTCTGAGTCAGCTTCGATCTGATATATTATGGGCCCCGTGGGTCAACCGATGCCGCCACGAACGTCCATTTGAAGCCCAAGTGCGCAAGCCCACAATCAAATCCATGGGCCGAAATAGTGGTTTTCGGGCCCCAAAACAAAGGAATTTGGGCCCGAGGACGGCCCGCTACAGATGTAGTTTGTAGCGGCCCGTTATAGCCCTCTGAGTCAGCTTCGATTTGATATATTATGGGCCCCGTGGGTCAACCGATGCCGCCACGAACGTCCATTTGAAGCCCAAGTGCGCAAGCCCACTCTATCAAATCCATGGGCCTACACATGGGTTTTTAGGCCCAAAGACAAATCGTTATAGATGGGCTTTATAGCCCGCACTATATCCCTCTGAGTAAGCTTATATTTGATATATTATGGGCCCCGTGGGTC
>CANTUR010001601.1:0-40924 GCA_947683625.1 Mallotus nudiflorus
ATCCATGGGCCTAAACCTAGGTTTTTGGGCCCGAAAACATGGGTTTTTGGGCCCGAAGTTCAACCGCTACAGACGCAGTTTGTAGCGCCATTATAGCCCTCTGAGTCAGCTTCGATTTGATATATTATGGGCCCCGTGGGTCAACCGATGCCGCCACGAACGTCCATTTGAAGCCCAAGTGCGCAAGCCCACTCTATCAAATCCATGGGCCTAAACATGGGTTTTTGGGCCCAAGGACAAAACGCTATAGATGGGCTTTGGGGCCTGCACTATAGCCCTCTGAGTCAGCTTCGATTTGATATATTGTGGGCCCCATGGGTCGACCCATGCCGCCACGACCGTCCATTTGAAGCCCAAGTGCCCAAGCCCACTCTATCAAATCCATGGGCCTAAACATGGGTTTTTGGGCCCAAAGACAAAAACGCTATAGATGGGCTTTGGGGCCCGCACTATAGCCCTCTGAGTCAGCTTCGATTTGATATATTGTGGGGCCCCGTGGGTCGACCCATGCCGCCACGACCGTCCATTTGAAGCCCAAGTGCCCAAGCCCACTCTATCAAATCCATGGGCCTAAACATGGGTTTTTGGGCCCAAATACAAAACGCTATAGATGGGCTTTGGGGCCCGCACTATAGCCCTCTGAGTCAGCTTCGATTTGATATATTGTGGGCCCCGTGGGTCCACCGACGCCGCCACGACCGTCCATTTCAAGCCCAAGTGCCCAAGCCCACTCTATCAAATCCATGGGCCTAAACATGGGTTTTTGGGCCCAAAGACAAAACGCTATAGATGGGCTTTGGGGCCCGCACTATAGCCCTCTGAGTCAGCTTCGATTTGATATATTGTGGGCCCCGTGGGTCGGCCCATGCCGCCACGACCGTCCATTTCAAGCCCAGGTGCCCAAGCCCACTCTATTAAATCCATGGGCCTAAGCATGGGTTTTTTGGGCCCAAAGACAAAACGCTATAGATGGCTTTGGGGCCCGCAGTATAGCCCTCTGAGTCAGCTTCGATTTGATATATTTTGGGCCCCGTGGGTCCACCGACGCCGCCACAAACGTCCATTTCAATCCCAAGTGCGAAAGCCCACAATCAAATCCATGGGCCTAAACCTAGGTTTTTGGGCCCGAAAACATGGGTTTTTGGGCCCGAAGTTCACCGCTACAGACGCAGTTTGTAGCGCCATTATAGCCCTCTGAGTCAGCTTCGATTTGATATATTATGGGCCCCGTGGGTCAACCGATGCCGCCACGAACGTCCATTTGAAGCCCAAGTGCGCAAGCCCACTCTATCAAATCCATGGGCCTAAACATGGGTTTTTGGGCCCAAGGACAAAACGCTATAGATGGGCTTTGGGGCCTGCACTATAGCCCTCTGAGTCAGCTTCGATTTGATATATTGTGGGCCCCATGGGTCGACCCATGCCGCACGACCGTCCATTTGAAGCCCAAGTGCCCAAGCCCACTCTATCAAATCCATGGGCCTAAACATGGGTTTTTGGGCCCAAAGACAAAACGCTATAGATGGGCTTTGGGGCCCGCACTATAGCCCTCTGAGTCAGCTTCGATTTGATATATTGTGGGCCCCGTGGGTCGACCCATGCCGCCACGACCGTCCATTTGAAGCCCAAGTGCCCAAGCCCACTCTATCAAATCCATGGGCCTAAACATGGGTTTTTGGGCCCAAATACAAAACGCTATAGATGGGCTTTGGGGCCCGCACTATAGCCCTCTGAGTCAGCTTCGATTTGATATATTGTGGGCCCCGTGGGTCCACCGACGCCGCCACGACCGTCCATTTCAAGCCCAAGTGCCCAAGCCCACTCTATCAAATCCATGGGCCTAAACATGGGTTTTTGGGCCCAAAGACAAAACGCTATAGATGGGCTTTGGGGGCCCGCACTATAGCCCTCTGAGTCAGCTTCGATTTGATATATTGTGGGCCCCGTGGGTCGGCCCATGCCGCCACGACCGTCCATTTCAAGCCCAGGTGCCCAAGCCCACTCTATTAAATCCATGGGCCTAAGCATGGGTTTTGGGCCCAAAGACAAAACGCTATAGATGGGCTTTGGGGCCCGCAGTATAGCCCTCTGAGTCAGCTTCGATTTGATATATTTTGGGCCCCGTGGGTCCACCGACGCCGCCACAAACGTCCATTTCAATCCCAAGTGCGAAAGCCCACAATCAAATCCATGGGCCTAAACCTAGGTTTTTGGGCCCGAAAACATGGGTTTTTGGGCCCGAAGTTCAACCGCTACAGACGCAGTTTGTAGCGCCATTATAGCCCTCTGAGTCAGCTTCGATTTGATATATTATGGGCCCCGTGGGTCAACCGATGCCGCCACGAACGTCCATTTGAAGCCCAAGTGCGCAAGCCCACTCTATCAAATCCATGGCCTAAACATGGGTTTTTTGGGCCCAAGGACAAAACGCTATAGATGGGCTTTGGGGCCTGCACTATAGCCCTCTGAGTCAGCTTCGATTTGATATATTGTGGGCCCCATGGGTCGACCCATGCCGCCACGACCGTCCATTTGAAGCCCAAGTGCCCAAGCCCACTCTATCAAATCCATGGGCCTAAACATGGGTTTTTGGGCCAAAGACAAAACGCTATAGATGGGCTTTGGGGCCCGCACTATAGCCCTCTGAGTCAGCTTCGATTTGATATATTGTGGGCCCCGTGGGTCGACCCATGCCGCCACGACCGTCCATTTGAAGCCCAAGTGCCCAAGCCCACTCTATCAAATCCATGGGCCTAAACATGGGTTTTTGGGCCCAAATACAAAACGCTATAGATGGGCTTTGGGGCCCGCACTATAGCCCTCTGAGTCAGCTTCGATTTGATATATTGTGGGCCCGTGGGTCCACCGACGCCGCCACGACCGTCCATTTCAAGCCCAAGTGCCCAAGCCCACTCTATCAAATCCATGGGCCTAAACATGGGTTTTTGGGCCCAAAGACAAAACGCTATAGATGGGCTTTGGGGCCCGCACTATAGCCCTCTGAGTCAGCTTCGATTTGATATATTGTGGGCCCCGTGGGTCGGCCCATGCCGCCACGACCGTCCATTTCAAGCCCAGGTGCCCAAGCCCACTCTATTAAATCCATGGGCCTAAGCATGGGTTTTTGGGCCCAAAGACAAAACGCTATAGATGGGCTTTGGGGCCCGCAGTATAGCCCTCTGAGTCAGCTTCGATTTGATATATTTTGGGCCCCGTGGGTCCACCGACGCCGCCACAAACGTCCATTTCAATCCCAAGTGCGAAAGCCCACAATCAAATCCATGGGCCTAAACCTAGGTTTTTGGGCCCGAAAACATGGGTTTTGGGCCCGAAGTTCAACCGCTACAGACGCAGTTTGTAGCGCCATTATAGCCCTCTGAGTCAGCTTCGATTTGATATATTATGGGCCCCGTGGGTCAACCGATGCCGCCACGAACGTCCATTTGAAGCCCAAGTGCGCAAGCCCACTCTATCAAATCCATGGGCCTAAACATGGGTTTTTGGGCCCAAGGACAAAACGCTATAGATGGGCTTTGGGGCCTGCACTATAGCCCTCTGAGTCAGCTTCGATTTGATATATTGTGGGCCCCATGGGTCGACCCATGCCGCCACGACCGTCCATTTGAAGCCCAAGTGCCCAAGCCCACTCTATCAAATCCATGGGCCTAAACATGGGTTTTTGGGCCCAAAGACAAAACGCTATAGATGGGCTTTGGGGCTCCGCACTATAGCCCTCTGAGTCAGCTTCGATTTGATATATTGTGGGCCCCGTGGGTCGACCCATGCCGCCACGACCGTCCATTTGAAGCCCAAGTGCCCAAGCCCACTCTATCAAATCCATGGGCCTAAACATGGGTTTTTGGGCCCAAATACAAAACGCTATAGATGGGCTTTGGGGCCCGCACTATAGCCCTCTGAGTCAGCTTCGATTTGATATATTGTGGGCCCCGTGGGTCCACCGACGCCGCCACGACCGTCCATTTCAAGCCCAAGTGCCCAAGCCCACTCTATCAAATCCATGGGCCTAAACATGGGTTTTTGGGCCCAAAGACAAAACGCTATAGATGGGCTTTGGGGCCCGCACTATAGCCCTCTGAGTCAGCTTCGATTTGATATATTGTGGGCCCCGTGGGTCGGCCCATGCCGCCACGACCGTCCATTCAAGCCCAGGTGCCCAAGCCCACTCTATTAAATCCATGGCCTAAGCATGGGTTTTTGGGCCCAAAGACAAAACGCTATAGATGGGCTTTGGGGCCCGCAGTATAGCCCTCTGAGTCAGCTTCGATTTGATATATTTTGGGCCCCGTGGGTCCACCGACGCCGCCACAAACGTCCATTTCAATCCCAAGTGCGAAAGCCCACAATCAAATCCATGGGCCTAAACCTAGGTTTTTGGGCCCGAAAACATGGGTTTTTGGGCCCGAAGTTCAACCGCTACAGACGCAGTTTGTAGCGCCATTATAGCCCTCTGAGTCAGCTTCGATTTGATATATTATGGGCCCCGTGGGTCAACCGATGCCGCCACGAACGTCCATTTGAAGCCCAAGTGCGCAAGCCCACTCTATCAAATCCATGGGCCTAAACATGGGTTTTTGGGCCCAAGGACAAAACGCTATAGATGGGCTTTGGGGCCTGCACTATAGCCCTCTGAGTCAGCTTCGATTTGATATATTGTGGGCCCCATGGGTCGACCCATGCCGCCACGACCGTCCATTTGAAGCCCAAGTGCCCAAGCCCACTCTATCAAATCCATGGGCCTAAACATGGGTTTTTGGGCCCAAAGACAAAACGCTATAGATGGGCTTTGGGGCCCGCACTATAGCCCTCTGAGTCAGCTTCGATTTGATATATTGTGGGCCCCGTGGTCCACCGACGCCGCCACGACCGTCCATTTCAAGCCCAAGTGCCCAAGCCCACTCTATCAAATCCATGGGCCTAAACATGGGTTTTTGGGCCCAAAGACAAAACGCTATAGATGGGCTTTGGGGCCCGCACTATAGCCCTCTGAGTCAGCTTCGATTTGATATATTGTGGGCCCCGTGGGTCCACCGACGCCGCCACGACCGTCCATTTCAAGCCCAAGTGCCCAAGCCCACTCTATCAAATCCATGGGCCTAAACATGGGTTTTTGGGCCCAAAGACAAAACGCTATAGATGGGCTTTGGGGCCCGCACTATAGCCCTCTGAGTCAGCTTCGATTTGATATATTGTGGGGCCCCGTGGGTCGACCCATGCCGCCACGACCGTCCATTTGAAGCCCAAGTGCCCAAGCCCACTCTATCAAATCCATGGGCCTAAACATGGGTTTTTGGGCCCAAATACAAAACGCTATAGATGGGCTTTGGGGCCCGCACTATAGCCCTCTGAGTCAGCTTCGATTTTATTGTGGGCCCCGTGGGTCCACCGACGCCGCCACGACCGTCCATTTCAAGCCCAAGTGCCCAAGCCCACTCTATCAAATCCATGGGCCTAAACATGGGTTTTTGGGCCCAAAGACAAAACGCTATAGATGGGCTTTGGGGCCCGCACTATAGCCCTCTGAGTCAGCTTCGATTTGATATATTGTGGGCCCCGTGGGTCCACCGACGCCGCCACGACCGTTCATTTCAAGCCCAAGTGCCCAAGCCCACTCTATCAAATCCATGGGCCTAAACATGGGTTTTTGGGCCCAAAGACAAAACGCTATAGATGGGCTTTGGGGCCCGCACTATAGCCCTCTGAGTCAGCTTCGATTTGATATATTGTGGGCCCCGTGGGTCGGCCCATGCCGCCACGACCGTCCATTTCAAGCCCAGGTGCCCAAGCCCACTCTATTAAATCCATGGGCCTAAGCATGGGTTTTTGGGCCCAAAGACAAAACGCTATAGATGGGCTTTGGGGCCCGCAGTATAGCCCTCTGAGTCAGCTTCGATTTGATATATTTTGGGCCCCGTGGGTCCACCGACGCCGCCCACAAACGTCCATTTCAATCCCAAGTGCGAAAGCCCACAATCAAATCCATGGGCCTAAACCTAGGTTTTTGGGCCCGAAAACATGGGTTTTTGGGCCCGAAGTTCAACCGCTACAGACGCAGTTTGTAGCGCCATTATAGCCCTCTGAGTCAGCTTCGATTTGATATATTATGGGCCCCGTGGGTCAACCGATGCCGCCACGAACGTCCATTTGAAGCCCAAGTGCGCAAGCCCACTCTATCAAATCCATGGGCCTAAACATGGGTTTTTGGGCCCAAGGACAAAACGCTATAGATGGGCTTTGGGGCCTGCACTATAGCCCTCTGAGTCAGCTTCGATTTGATATATTGTGGGCCCCATGGGTCGACCCATGCCGCCACGACCGTCCATTTGAAGCCCAAGTGCCCAAGCCCACTCTATCAAATCCATGGGCCTAAACATGGGTTTTTGGGCCCAAAGACAAAACGCTATAGATGGGCTTTGGGGCCCGCACTATAGCCCTCTGAGTCAGCTTCGATTTGATATATTGTGGGCCCCGTGGGTCGACCCATGCCGCCACGACCGTCCATTTGAAGCCCAAGTGCCCAAGCCCACTCTATCAAATCCATGGGCCTAAACATGGGTTTTTGGGCCCAAATACAAAACGCTATAGATGGGCTTTGGGGCCCGCACTATAGCCCTCTGAGTCAGCTTCGATTTGATATATTGTGGGCCCCGTGGGTCCACCGACGCCGCCACGACCGTCCATTTCAAGCCCAAGTGCCCAAGCCCACTCTATCAAATCCATGGGCCTAAACATGGGTTTTTGGGCCCAAAGACAAAACGCTATAGATGGGCTTTGGGGCCCGCACTATAGCCCTCTGAGTCAGCTTCGATTTGATATATTGTGGGCCCCGTGGGTCGGCCCATGCCGCCACGACCGTCCATTTCAAGCCCAGGTGCCCAAGCCCACTCTATTAAATCCATGGGCCTAAGCATGGGTTTTTGGGCCCAAAGACAAAACGCTATAGATGGGCTTTGGGGCCCGCAGTATAGCCCTCTGAGTCAGCTTCGATTTGATATATTTTGGGCCCCGTGGGTCCACCGACGCCGCCACAAACGTCCATTTCAATCCCAAGTGCGAAAGCCCACAAGCAAATCCATGGGCCTAAACCTAGGTTTTTGGGCCCGAAAACATGGGTTTTTGGGCCCCGAAGTTCAACCGCTACAGACGCAGTTTGTAGCGCCATTATAGCCCTCTGAGTCAGCTTCGATTTGATATATTATGGGCCCCGTGGGTCAACCGATGCCGCCACGAACGTCCATTTGAAGCCCAAGTGCGCAAGCCCACTCTATCAAATCCATGGGCCTAAACATGGGTTTTTGGGCCCAAGGACAAAACGCTATAGATGGGCTTTGGGGCCTGCACTATAGCCCTCTGAGTCAGCTTCGATTTGATATATTGTGGGCCCCATGGGTCGACCCATGCCGCCACGACCGTCCATTTGAAGCCCAAGTGCCCAAGCCCACTCTATCAAATCCATGGGCCTAAACATGGGTTTTTGGGCCCAAAGACAAAACGCTATAGATGGGCTTTGGGGCCCCGCACTATAGCCCTCTGAGTCAGCTTCGATTTGATATATTGTGGGCCCCGTGGGTCCACCGACGCCGCCCACGACCGTCCATTTCAAGCCCAAGTGCCCAAGCCCACTCTATCAAATCCATGGGCCTAAACATGGGTTTTTGGGCCCAAAGACAAAACGCTATAGATGGGCTTTGGGGCCCGCACTATAGCCCTCTGAGTCAGCTTCGATTTGATATATTGTGGGCCCCGTGGGTCCACCGACGCCGCCACGACCGTCCATTTCAAGCCCAAGTGCCCAAGCCCACTCTATCAAATCCATGGGCCTAAACATGGGTTTTTGGGCCCAAAGACAAAACGCTATAGATGGGCTTTGGGGCCCGCACTATAGCCCTCTGAGTCAGCTTCGATTTGATATATTGTGGGCCCCGTGGGTCGACCCATGCCGCCACGACCGTCCATTTGAAGCCCAAGTGCCCAAGCCCACTCTATCAAATCCATGGGCCTAAACATGGGTTTTTGGGCCCAAATACAAAACGCTATAGATGGGCTTTGGGGCCCGCACTATAGCCCTCTGAGTCAGCTTCGATTTGATATATTGTGGGCCCCGTGGGTCCACCGACGCCGCCACGACCGTCCATTTCAAGCCCAAGTGCCCAAGCCCACTCTATCAAATCCATGGGCCTAAACATGGGTTTTTGGGCCCAAAGACAAAACGCTATAGATGGGCTTTGGGGCCCGTACTATAGCCCTCTGAGTCAGCTTCGATTTGATATATTGTGGGCCCCGTGGGTCCACCGACGCCGCCACGACCGTTCATTTCAAGCCCAAGTGCCCAAGCCCACTCTATCAAATCCAAGGGCCTAAACATGGGTTTTTGGGCCCAAAGACAAAACGCTATAGATGGGCTTTGGGGCCCGCACTACAGCCCTCTGAGTCAGCTTCGATTTGATATATTGTGGGCCCCGTGGGTCGGCCCATGCCGCCACGACCGTCCCATTTCAAGCCCAGGTGCCCAAGCCCACTCTATTAAATCCATGGGCCTAAGCATGGGTTTTTGGGCCCAAAGACAAAACGCTATAGATGGGCTTTGGGGCCCGCAGTATAGCCCTCTGAGTCAGCTTCGATTTGATATATTTTGGGCCCCGTGGGTCCACCGACGCCGCCACAAACGTCCATTTCAATCCCAAGTGCGAAAGCCCACAATCAAATCCATGGGCCTAAACCTAGGTTTTTGGGCCCGAAAACATGGGTTTTTGGGCCCGAAGTTCAACCGCTACAGACGCAGTTTGTAGCGCCATTATAGCCCTCTGAGTCAGCTTCGATTTGATATATTATGGGCCCCGTGGGTCAACCGATGCCGCCACGAACGTCCATTTGAAGCCCAAGTGCGCAAGCCCACTCTATCAAATCCATGGGCCTAAACATGGGTTTTTGGGCCCAAGGACAAAACGCTATAGATGGGCTTTGGGGCCTGCACTATAGCCCTCTGAGTCAGCTTCGATTTGATATATTGTGGGCCCCATGGGTCGACCCATGCCGCCACGACCGTCCATTTGAAGCCCAAGTGCCCAAGCCCACTCTATCAAATCCATGGGCCTAAACATGGGTTTTTGGGCCCAAAGACAAAACGCTATAGATGGGCTTTGGGGCCCGCACTATAGCCCTATGAGTCAGCTTCGATTTGATATATTGTGGGCCCCGTGGGTCGACCCATGCCGCCACGACCGTCCATTTGAAGCCCAAGTGCCCAAGCCCACTCTATCAAATCCATGGGCCTAAACATGGGTTTTTGGGCCCAAATACAAAACGCTATAGATGGGCTTTGGGGCCCGCACTATAGCCCTCTGAGTCAGCTTCGATTTGATATATTGTGGGCCCCGTGGGTCCACCGACGCCGCCACGACCGTCCATTTCAAGCCCAAGTGCCCAAGCCCACTCTATCAAATCCATGGGCCTAAACATGGGTTTTTGGGCCCAAAGACAAAACGCTATAGATGGGCTTTGGGGCCCGCACTATAGCCCTCTGAGTCAGCTTCGATTTGATATATTGTGGGCCCCGTGGGTCCACCGACGCCGCCACGACCGTCCATTTCAAGCCCAAGTGCCCAAGCCCACTCTATCAAATCCATGGGCCTAAACATGGGTTTTTGGGCCCAAAGACAAAACGCTATAGATGGGCTTTGGGGCCCGCACTATAGCCCTCTGAGTCAGCTTCGATTCGATATATTGTGGGCCCCGTGGGTCGACCCCATGCCGCCACGACCGTCCATTTGAAGCCCAAGTGCCCAAGCCCACTCTATCAAATCCATGGGCCTAAACATGGGTTTTTGGGCCCAAATACAAAACGCTATAGATGGGCTTTGGGGCCCGCACTATAGCCCTCTGAGTCAGCTTCGATTTGATATATTGTGGGCCCCGTGGGTCCACCGACGCCGCCACGACCGTCCATTTCAAGCCCAAGTGCCCAAGCCCACTCTATCAAATCCATGGGCCTAAACATGGGTTTTTGGGCCCAAAGACAAAACGCTATAGATGGGCTTTGGGGCCCGCACTATAGCCCTCTGAGTCAGCTTCGATTTGATATATTGTGGGCCCCGTGGGTCGGCCCATGCCGCCACGACCGTCCATTTCAAGCCCAGGTGCCCAAGCCCACTCTATTAAATCCATGGGCCTAAGCATGGGTTTTTGGGCCCAAAGACAAAACGCTATAGATGGGCTTTGGGGCCCGCACTATAGCCCTCTGAGTCAGCTTCGATTTGATATATTGTGGGCCCCGTGGGTCGACCCATGCCGCCACGACCGTCCATTTGAAGCCCAAGTGCCCAAGCCCACTCTATCAAAACCATGGGCCTAAACATGGGTTTTTGGGCCCAAATACAAAACGCTATAGATGGGCTTTGGGGCCCGCACTATAGCCCTCTGAGTCAGCTTCGATTTGATATATTGTGGGCCCCGTGGGTCCACCGACGCCGCCACGACCGTCCATTTCAAGCCCAAGTGCCCAAGCCCACTCTATCAAATCCATGGGCCTAAACATGGGTTTTTGGGCCCAAAGACAAAACGCTATAGATGGGCTTTGGGGCCCGCACTATAGCCCTCTGAGTCAGCTTCGATTTGATATATTGTGGGCCCCGTGGGTCCACCGACGCCGCCACGACCGTTCATTTCAAGCCCAAGTGCCCAAGCCCACTCTATCAAATCCATGGGCCTAAACATGGGTTTTTGGGCCCAAAGACAAAACGCTATAGATGGGCTTTGGGGCCCGCACTATAGCCCTCTGAGTCAGCTTCGATTTGATATATTGTGGGCCCCGTGGGTCGGCCCATGCCGCCACGACCGTCCATTTCAAGCCCAGGTGCCCAAGCCCACTCTATTAAATCCATGGGCCTAAGCATGGGTTTTTGGGCCCAAAGACAAAACGCTATAGATGGGCCTTTGGGGCCCGCAGTATAGCCCTCTGAGTCAGCTTCGATTTGATATATTTTGGGCCCCGTGGGTCCACCGACGCCGCCACAAACGTCCATTTCAATCCCAAGTGCGAAAGCCCACAATCAAATCCATGGGCCTAAACCTAGGTTTTTGGGCCCGAAAACATGGGTTTTTGGGCCCGAAGTTCAACCGCTACAGACGCAGTTTGTAGCGCCATTATAGCCCTCTGAGTCAGCTTCGATTTGATATATTATGGGCCCCGTGGGTCAACCGATGCCCGCCACGAACGTCCATTTGAAGCCCAAGTGCGCAAGCCCACTCTATCAAATCCATGGGCCTAAACATGGGTTTTTGGGCCCAAGGACAAAACGCTATAGATGGGCTTTGGGGCCTGCACTATAGCCCTCTGAGTCAGCTTCGATTTGATATATTGTGGGCCCCATGGGTCGACCCATGCCGCCACGACCGTCCATTTGAAGCCCAAGTGCCCAAGCCCACTCTATCAAATCCATGGGCCTAAACATGGGTTTTTGGGCCCAAAGACAAAACGCTATAGATGGGCTTTGGGGCCCGCACTATAGCCCTCTGAGTCAGCTTCGATTTGATATATTGTGGGCCCCGTGGGTCGACCCATGCCGCCACGACCGTCCATTTGAAGCCCAAGTGCCCAAGCCCACTCTATCAAATCCATGGGCCTAAACATGGGTTTTTGGGCCCAAATACAAAACGCTATAGATGGGCTTTGGGGCCCGCACTATAGCCCTCTGAGTCAGCTTCGATTTGATATATTGTGGGCCCCGTGGGTCCACCGACGCCGCCACGACCGTCCATTTCAAGCCCAAGTGCCCAAGCCCACTCTATCAAATCCATGGGCCTAAACATGGGTTTTTGGGCCCAAAGACAAAACGCTATAGATGGGCTTTGGGGCCCCGCACTATAGCCCTCTGAGTCAGCTTCGATTTGATATATTGTGGGCCCCGTGGGTCGGCCCATGCCGCCACGACCGTCCATTTCAAGCCCAGGTGCCCAAGCCCACTCTATTAAATCCATGGGCCTAAGCATGGGTTTTTGGGCCCAAAGACAAAACGCTATAGATGGGCTTTGGGGCCCGCAGTATAGCCCTCTGAGTCAGCTTCGATTTGATATATTTTGGGCCCCGTGGGTCCACCGACGCCGCCACAAACGTCCATTTCAATCCCAAGTGCGAAAGCCCACAATCAAATCCATGGGCCTAAACCTAGGTTTTTGGGCCCGAAAACATGGGTTTTTGGGCCCGAAGTTCAACCGCTACAGACGCAGTTTGTAGCGCCATTATAGCCCTCTGAGTCAGCTTCGATTTGATATATTATGGGCCCCGTGGGTCAACCGATGCCGCCACGAACGTCCATTTGAAGCCCAAGTGCGCAAGCCCACTCTATCAAATCCATGGGCCTAAACATGGGTTTTTGGGCCCAAGGACAAAACGCTATAGATGGGCTTTGGGGCCTGCACTATAGCCCTCTGAGTCAGCTTCGATTTGATATATTGTGGGCCCCATGGGTCGACCCATGCCGCCACGACCGTCCATTTGAAGCCCAAGTGCCCAAGCCCACTCTATCAAATCCATGGGCCTAAACATGGGTTTTTGGGCCCAAAGACAAAACGCTATAGATGGGCTTTGGGGCCCGCACTATAGCCCTCTGAGTCAGCTTCGATTTGATATATTGTGGGCCCCGTGGGTCCACCGACGCCGCCACGACCGTCCATTTCAAGCCCAAGTGCCCAAGCCCACTCTATCAAATCCATGGGCCTAAACATGGGTTTTTGGGCCCAAAGACAAAACGCTATAGATGGGCTTTGGGGCCCGCACTATAGCCCTCTGAGTCAGCTTCGATTTGATATATTGTGGGCCCCGTGGGTCCACCGACGCCGCCACGACCGTCCATTTCAAGCCCAAGTGCCCAAGCCCACTCTATCAAATCCATGGGCCTAAACATGGGTTTTTGGGCCCAAAGACAAAACGCTATAGATGGGCTTTGGGGCCCGCACTATAGCCCTCTGAGTCAGCTTCGATTTGATATATTGTGGGGCCCCGTGGGTCGACCCATGCCGCCACGACCGTCCATTTGAAGCCCAAGTGCCCAAGCCCACTCTATCAAATCCATGGGCCTAAACATGGGTTTTTGGGCCCAAATACAAAACGCTATAGATGGGCTTTGGGGCCCGCACTATAGCCCTCTGAGTCAGCTTCGATTTGATATATTGTGGGCCCCGTGGGTCCACCGACGCCGCCACGACCGTCCATTTCAAGCCCAAGTGCCCAAGCCCACTCTATCAAATCCATGGGCCTAAACATGGGTTTTTGGGCCCAAAGACAAAACGCTATAGATGGGCTTTGGGGCCCCGCACTATAGCCCTCTGAGTCAGCTTCGATTTGATATATTGTGGGCCCCGTGGGTCGGCCCATGCCGCCACGACCGTCCATTTCAAGCCCAGGTGCCCAAGCCCACTCTATTAAATCCATGGGCCTAAGCATGGGTTTTTGGGCCCAAAGACAAAACGCTATAGATGGGCTTTGGGGCCCGCACTATAGCCCTCTGAGTCAGCTTCGATTTGATATATTGTGGGCCCCGTGGGTCGACCCATGCCGCCACGACCGTCCTTTTGAAGCCCAAGTGCCCAAGCCCACTCTATCAAAACCATGGGCCTAAACATGGGTTTTTGGGCCCAAATACAAAACGCTATAGATGGGCTTTGGGGCCCCGCACTATAGCCCTCTGAGTCAGCTTCGATTTGATATATTGTGGGCCCCGTGGGTCCACCGACGCCGCCACGACCGTCCATTTCAAGCCCAAGTGCCCAAGCCCACTCTATCAAAACCATGGGCCTAAACATGGGTTTTTAGGCCCAAAGACAAAACGCTATAGATGGGCTTTGGGGCCCGCACTATAGCCCTCTGAGTCAGCTTCGATTTGATATATTGTGGGCCCCGTGGGTCCACCGACGCCGCCACGACCGTTCATTTCAAGCCCAAGTGCCCAAGCCCACTCTATCAAATCCATGGGCCTAAACATGGGTTTTTGGGCCCAAAGACAAAACGCTATAGATGGGCTTTGGGGCCCCGCACTATAGCCCTCTGAGTCAGCTTCGATTTGATATATTGTGGGCCCCGTGGGTCGGCCCATGCCGCCACGACCGTCCATTTCAAGCCCAGGTGCCCAAGCCCACTCTATTAAATCCATGGGCCTAAGCATGGGTTTTTGGGCCCAAAGACAAAACGCTATAGATGGGCTTTGGGGCCCGCAGTATAGCCCTCTGAGTCAGCTTCGATTTGATATATTTTGGGCCCCGTGGGTCCACCGACGCCGCCACAAACGTCCATTTCAATCCCAAGTGCGAAAGCCCACAATCAAATCCATGGGCCTAAACCTAGGTTTTTGGGCCCGAAAACATGGGTTTTTGGGCCCGAAGTTCAACCGCTACAGACGCAGTTTGTAGCGCCATTATAGCCCTCTGAGTCAGCTTCGATTTGATATATTATGGGCCCCGTGGGTCAACCGATGCCGCCACGAACGTCCATTTGAAGCCCAAGTGCGCAAGCCCACTCTATCAAATCCATGGCCTAAACATGGGTTTTTGGGCCCAAGGACAAAACGCTATAGATGGGCTTTGGGGCCTGCACTATAGCCCTCTGAGTCAGCTTCGATTTGATATATTGTGGGCCCCATGGGTCGACCCATGCCGCCACGACCGTCCATTTGAAGCCCAAGTGCCCAAGCCCACTCTATCAAATCCATGGGCCTAAACATGGGTTTTTGGGCCCAAAGACAAAACGCTATAGATGGGCTTTGGGGCCCGCACTATAGCCCTCTGAGTCAGCTTCGATTTGATATATTGTGGGCCCCGTGGGTCGACCCATGCCGCCACGACCGTCCATTTGAAGCCCAAGTGCCCAAGCCCACTCTATCAAATCCATGGGCCTAAACATGGGTTTTTGGGCCCAAATACAAAACGCTATAGATGGGCTTTGGGGCCCGCACTATAGCCCTCTGAGTCAGCTTCGATTTGATATATTGTGGGCCCCGTGGGTCCACCGACGCCGCCACGACCGTCCATTTCAAGCCCAAGTGCCCAAGCCCACTCTATCAAATCCATGGGCCTAAACATGGGTTTTTGGGCCCAAAGACAAAACGCTATAGATGGGCTTTGGGGCCCGCACTATAGCCCTCTGAGTCAGCTTCGATTTGATATATTGTGGGCCCCGTGGGTCGGCCCATGCCGCCACGACCGTCCATTTCAAGCCCAGGTGCCCAAGCCCACTCTATTAAATCCATGGGCCTAAGCATGGGTTTTTGGGCCCAAAGACAAAACGCTATAGATGGGCTTTGGGGCCCGCAGTATAGCCCTCTGAGTCAGCTTCGATTTGATATATTTTGGGCCCCGTGGGTCCACCGACGCCGCCACAAACGTCCATTTCAATCCCAAGTGCGAAAGCCCACAATCAAATCCATGGGCCTAAACCTAGGTTTTTGGGCCCGAAAACATGGGTTTTTGGGCCCGAAGTTCAACCGCTACAGACGCAGTTTGTAGCGCCATTATAGCCCTCTGAGTCAGCTTCGATTTGATATATTATGGGCCCCGTGGGTCAACCGATGCCGCCACGAACGTCCATTTGAAGCCCAAGTGCGCAAGCCCACTCTATCAAATCCATGGGCCTAAACATGGGTTTTTGGGCCCAAGGACAAAACGCTATAGATGGGCTTTGGGGCCTGCACTATAGCCCTCTGAGTCAGCTTCGATTTGATATATTGTGGGCCCCATGGGTCGACCCATGCCGCCACGACCGTCCATTTGAAGCCCAAGTGCCCAAGCCCACTCTATCAAATCCATGGGCCTAAACATGGGTTTTTGGGCCCAAAGACAAAACGCTATAGATGGGCTTTGGGGCCCGCACTATAGCCCTCTGAGTCAGCTTCGATTTGATATATTGTGGGCCCCGTGGGTCGACCCATGCCGCCACGACCGTCCATTTGAAGCCCAAGTGCCCAAGCCCACTCTATCAAATCCATGGGCCTAAACATGGGTTTTTGGGCCCAAATACAAAACGCTATAGATGGGCTTTGGGGCCCGCACTATAGCCCTCTGAGTCAGCTTCGATTTGATATATTGTGGGCCCCGTGGGTCCACCGACGCCGCCACGACCGTCCATTTCAAGCCCAAGTGCCCAAGCCCACTCTATCAAATCCATGGGCCTAAACATGGGTTTTTGGGCCCAAAGACAAAACGCTATAGATGGGCTTTGGGGCCCGCACTATAGCCCTCTGAGTCAGCTTCGATTTGATATATTGTGGGCCCCGTGGGTCGGCCCATGCCGCCACGACCGTCCATTTCAAGCCCAGGTGCCCAAGCCCACTCTATTAAATCCATGGGCCTAAGCATGGGTTTTTGGGCCCAAAGACAAAACGCTATAGATGGGCTTTGGGGCCCGCAGTATAGCCCTCTGAGTCAGCTTCGATTTGATATATTTTGGGCCCCGTGGGGTCCACCGACGCCGCCACAAACGTCCATTTCAATCCCAAGTGCGAAAGCCCACAATCAAATCCATGGGCCTAAACCTAGGTTTTTGGGCCCGAAAACATGGGTTTTTGGGCCCGAAGTTCAACCGCTACAGACGCAGTTTGTAGCGCCATTATAGCCCTCTGAGTCAGCTTCGATTTGATATATTATGGGCCCCGTGGGTCAACCGATGCCGCCACGAACGTCCATTTGAAGCCCAAGTGCGCAAGCCCACTCTATCAAATCCATGGGCCTAAACATGGGTTTTTGGGCCCAAGGACAAAACGCTATAGATGGGCTTTGGGGCCTGCACTATAGCCCTCTGAGTCAGCTTCGATTTGATATATTGTGGGCCCCATGGGTCGACCCATGCCGCCACGACCGTCCATTTGAAGCCCAAGTGCCCAAGCCCACTCTATCAAATCCATGGGCCTAAACATGGGTTTTTGGGCCCAAAGACAAAACGCTATAGATGGGCTTTGGGGCCCGCACTATAGCCCTCTGAGTCAGCTTCGATTTGATATATTGTGGGCCCCGTGGGTCCACCGACGCCGCCACGACCGTCCATTTCAAGCCCAAGTGCCCAAGCCCACTCTATCAAATCCATGGGCCTAAACATGGGTTTTTGGGCCCAAAGACAAAACGCTATAGATGGGCTTTGGGGCCCGCACTATAGCCCTCTGAGTCAGCTTCGATTTGATATATTGTGGGCCCCGTGGGTCCACCGACGCCGCCACGACCGTCCATTTCAAGCCCAAGTGCCCAAGCCCACTCTATCAAATCCATGGGCCTAAACATGGGTTTTTGGGCCCAAAGACAAAACGCTATAGATGGGCTTTGGGGCCCGCACTATAGCCCTCTGAGTCAGCTTCGATTTGATATATTGTGGGCCCCGTGGGTCGGCCCATGCCGCCACGACCGTCCATTTCAAGCCCAGGTGCCCAAGCCCACTCTATTAAATCCATGGGCCTAAGCATGGGTTTTTGGGCCCAAAGACAAAACGCTATAGATGGGCTTTGGGGCCCGCACTATAGCCCTCTGAGTCAGCTTCGATTTGATATATTGTGGGCCCCGTGGGTCGACCCATGCCGCCACGACCGTCCTTTTGAAGCCCAAGTGCCCAAGCCCACTCTATCAAAACCATGGGCCTAAACATGGGTTTTTGGGCCCAAATACAAAACGCTATAGATGGGCTTTGGGGCCCGCACTATAGCCCTCTGAGTCAGCTTCGATTTGATATATTGTGGGCCCCGTGGGTCCACCGACGCCGCCACGACCGTCCATTTCAAGCCCAAGTGCCCAAGCCCACTCTATCAAAACCATGGGCCTAAACATGGGTTTTTGGGCCCAAATACAAAACGCTATAGATGGGCTTTGGGGCCCGCACTATAGCCCTCTGAGTCAGCTTCGATTTGATATATTGTGGGCCCCGTGGGTCCACCGACGCCGCCACGAACGTCCATTTCAAGCCCAAGTGCCCAAGCCCACTCTATCAAATCCATGGGCCTAAACATGGGTTTTTGGGCCCAAAGACAAAACGCTATAGATGGGCTTTGGGGCCCGCACTATAGCCCTCTGAGTCAGCTTCGATTTGATATATTGTGGGCCCCGTGGGTCGGCCCATGCCGCCACGACCGTCCATTTCAAGCCCAGGTGCCCAAGCCCACTCTATTAAATCCATGGGCCTAAGCATGGGTTTTTGGGCCCAAAGACAAAACGCTATAGATGGGCTTTGGGGCCCGCAGTATAGCCCTCTGAGTCAGCTTCGATTTGATATATTTTGGGCCCCGTGGGTCCACCGACGCCGCCACAAACGTCCATTTCAATCCCAAGTGCGAAAGCCCACAATCAAATCCATGGGCCTAAACCTAGGTTTTTGGGCCCGAAAACATGGGTTTTTGGGCCCGAAGTTCAACCGCTACAGACGCAGTTTGTAGCGCCATTATAGCCCTCTGAGTCAGCTTCGATTTGATATATTATGGGCCCCGTGGGTCAACCGATGCCGCCACGAACGTCCATTTGAAGCCCAAGTGCGCAAGCCCACTCTATCAAATCCATGGGCCTAAACATGGGTTTTTGGGCCCAAGGACAAAACGCTATAGATGGGCTTTGGGGCCTGCACTATAGCCCTCTGAGTCAGCTTCGATTTGATATATTGTGGGCCCCATGGGTCGACCCATGCCGCCACGACCGTCCATTTGAAGCCCAAGTGCCCAAGCCCACTCTATCAAATCCATGGGCCTAAACATGGGTTTTTGGGCCCAAAGACAAAACGCTATAGATGGGCTTTGGGGCCCGCACTATAGCCCTCTGAGTCAGCTTCGATTTGATATATTGTGGGCCCCGTGGGTCGACCCATGCCGCCACGACCGTCCATTTGAAGCCCAAGTGCCCAAGCCCACTCTATCAAATCCATGGGCCTAAACATGGGTTTTTGGGCCCAAATACAAAACGCTATAGATGGGCTTTGGGGCCCGCACTATAGCCCTCTGAGTCAGCTTCGATTTGATATATTGTGGGCCCCGTGGGTCCACCGACGCCGCCACGACCGTCCATTTCAAGCCCAAGTGCCCAAGCCCACTCTATCAAATCCATGGGCCTAAACATGGGTTTTTGGGCCCAAAGACAAAACGCTATAGATGGGCTTTGGGGCCCGCACTATAGCCCTCTGAGTCAGCTTCGATTTGATATATTGTGGGCCCCGTGGGTCGGCCCATGCCGCCACGACCGTCCATTTCAAGCCCAGGTGCCCAAGCCCACTCTATTAAATCCATGGGCCTAAGCATGGGTTTTTGGGCCCAAAGACAAAACGCTATAGATGGGCTTTGGGGCCCGCAGTATAGCCCTCTGAGTCAGCTTCGATTTGATATATTTTGGGCCCCGTGGGTCCACCGACGCCGCCACAAACGTCCATTTCAATCCCAAGTGCGAAAGCCCACAATCAAATCCATGGGCCTAAACCTAGGTTTTTGGGCCCGAAAACATGGGTTTTTGGGCCCGAAGTTCAACCGCTACAGACGCAGTTTGTAGCGCCATTATAGCCCTCTGAGTCAGCTTCGATTTGATATATTATGGGCCCCGTGGGTCAACCGATGCCGCCACGAACGTCCATTTGAAGCCCAAGTGCGCAAGCCCACTCTATCAAATCCATGGGCCTAAACATGGGTTTTTGGGCCCAAGGACAAAACGCTATAGATGGGCTTTGGGGCCTGCACTATAGCCCTCTGAGTCAGCTTCGATTTGATATATTGTGGGCCCCATGGGTCGACCCATGCCGCCACGACCGTCCATTTGAAGCCCAAGTGCCCAAGCCCACTCTATCAAATCCATGGGCCTAAACATGGGTTTTTGGGCCCAAAGACAAAACGCTATAGATGGGCTTTGGGGCCCGCACTATAGCCCTCTGAGTCAGCTTCGATTTGATATATTGTGGGCCCCGTGGGTCCACCGACGCCGCCACGACCGTCCATTTCAAGCCCAAGTGCCCAAGCCCACTCTATCAAATCCATGGGCCTAAACATGGGTTTTTGGGCCCAAAGACAAAACGCTATAGATGGGCTTTGGGGCCCGCACTATAGCCCTCTGAGTCAGCTTCGATTTGATATATTGTGGGCCCCGTGGGTCCACCGACGCCGCCACGACCGTCCATTTCAAGCCCAAGTGCCCAAGCCCACTCTATCAAATCCATGGGCCTAAACATGGGTTTTTGGGCCCAAAGACAAAACGCTATAGATGGGCTTTGGGGCCCGCACTATAGCCCTCTGAGTCAGCTTCGATTTGATATATTGTGGGCCCCGTGGGTCGGCCCATGCCGCCACGACCGTCCATTTCAAGCCCAGGTGCCCAAGCCCACTCTATTAAATCCATGGGCCTAAGCATGGGTTTTTGGGCCCAAAGACAAAACGCTATAGATGGGCTTTGGGGCCCGCACTATAGCCCTCTGAGTCAGCTTCGATTTGATATATTGTGGGCCCCGTGGGTCGACCCATGCCGCCACGACCGTCCTTTTGAAGCCCAAGTGCCCAAGCCCACTCTATCAAAACCATGGGCCTAAACATGGGTTTTTGGGCCCAAATACAAAACGCTATAGATGGGCTTTGGGGCCCGCACTATAGCCCTCTGAGTCAGCTTCGATTTGATATATTGTGGGCCCCGTGGGTCCACCGACGCCGCCACGACCGTCCATTTCAAGCCCAAGTGCCCAAGCCCACTCTATCAAAACCATGGGCCTAAACATGGGTTTTTAGGCCCAAAGACAAAACGCTATAGATGGGCTTTGGGGCCCGCACTATAGCCCTCTGAGTCAGCTTCGATTTGATATATTGTGGGCCCCGTGGGTCCACCGACGCCGCCACGACCGTTCATTTCAAGCCCAAGTGCCCAAGCCCACTCTATCAAATCCATGGGCCTAAACATGGGTTTTTGGGCCCAAAGACAAAACGCTATAGATGGGCTTTGGGGCCCGCACTATAGCCCTCTGAGTCAGCTTCGATTTGATATATTGTGGGCCCCGTGGGTCGGCCCATGCCGCCACGACCGTCCATTTCAAGCCCAGGTGCCCAAGCCCACTCTATTAAATCCATGGGCCTAAGCATGGGTTTTTGGGCCCAAAGACAAAACGCTATAGATGGGCTTTGGGGCCCGCAGTATAGCCCTCTGAGTCAGCTTCGATTTGATATATTTTGGGCCCCGTGGGTCCACCGACGCCGCCACAAACGTCCATTTCAATCCCAAGTGCGAAAGCCCACAATCAAATCCATGGGCCTAAACCTAGGTTTTTGGGCCCGAAAACATGGGTTTTTGGGCCCGAAGTTCAACCGCTACAGACGCAGTTTGTAGCGCCATTATAGCCCTCTGAGTCAGCTTCGATTTGATATATTATGGGCCCCGTGGGTCAACCGATGCCGCCACGAACGTCCATTTGAAGCCCAAGTGCGCAAGCCCACTCTATCAAATCCATGGGCCTAAACATGGGTTTTTGGGCCCAAGGACAAAACGCTATAGATGGGCTTTGGGGCCTGCACTATAGCCCTCTGAGTCAGCTTCGATTTGATATATTGTGGGCCCCATGGGTCGACCCATGCCGCCACGACCGTCCATTTGAAGCCCAAGTGCCCAAGCCCACTCTATCAAATCCATGGGCCTAAACATGGGTTTTTGGGCCCAAAGACAAAACGCTATAGATGGGCTTTGGGGCCCGCACTATAGCCCTCTGAGTCAGCTTCGATTTGATATATTGTGGGCCCCGTGGGTCGACCCATGCCGCCACGACCGTCCATTTGAAGCCCAAGTGCCCAAGCCCACTCTATCAAATCCATGGGCCTAAACATGGGTTTTTGGGCCCAAATACAAAACGCTATAGATGGGCTTTGGGGCCCGCACTATAGCCCTCTGAGTCAGCTTCGATTTGATATATTGTGGGCCCCGTGGGTCCACCGACGCCGCCACGACCGTCCATTTCAAGCCCAAGTGCCCAAGCCCACTCTATCAAATCCATGGGCCTAAACATGGGTTTTTGGGCCCAAAGACAAAACGCTATAGATGGGCTTTGGGGCCCGCACTATAGCCCTCTGAGTCAGCTTCGATTTGATATATTGTGGGCCCCGTGGGTCGGCCCATGCCGCCACGACCGTCCATTTCAAGCCCAGGTGCCCAAGCCCACTCTATTAAATCCATGGGCCTAAGCATGGGTTTTTGGGCCCAAAGACAAAACGCTATAGATGGGCTTTGGGGCCCGCAGTATAGCCCTCTGAGTCAGCTTCGATTTGATATATTTTGGGCCCCGTGGGTCCACCGACGCCGCCACAAACGTCCATTTCAATCCCAAGTGCGAAAGCCCACAATCAAATCCATGGGCCTAAACCTAGGTTTTTGGGCCCGAAAACATGGGTTTTTGGGCCCGAAGTTCAACCGCTACAGACGCAGTTTGTAGCGCCATTATAGCCCTCTGAGTCAGCTTCGATTTGATATATTATGGGCCCCGTGGGTCAACCGATGCCGCCACGAACGTCCATTTGAAGCCCAAGTGCGCAAGCCCACTCTATCAAATCCATGGGCCTAAACATGGGTTTTTGGGCCCAAGGACAAAAAAAACGCTATAGATGGGCTTTGGGGCCTGCACTATAGCCCTCTGAGTCAGCTTCGATTTGATATATTGTGGGCCCCATGGGTCGACCCATGCCGCCACGACCGTCCATTTGAAGCCCAAGTGCCCAAGCCCACTCTATCAAATCCATGGGCCTAAACATGGGTTTTTGGGCCCAAAGACAAAACGCTATAGATGGGCTTTGGGGCCCGCACTATAGCCCTCTGAGTCAGCTTCGATTTGATATATTGTGGGCCCCGTGGGTCGACCCATGCCGCCACGACCGTCCATTTGAAGCCCAAGTGCCCAAGCCCACTCTATCAAATCCATGGGCCTAAACATGGGTTTTTGGGCCCAAATACAAAACGCTATAGATGGGCTTTGGGGCCCGCACTATAGCCCTCTGAGTCAGCTTCGATTTGATATATTGTGGGCCCCGTGGGTCCACCGACGCCGCCACGACCGTCCATTTCAAGCCCAAGTGCCCAAGCCCACTCTATCAAATCCATGGGCCTAAACATGGGTTTTTGGGCCCAAAGACAAAACGCTATAGATGGGCTTTGGGCCCGCACTATAGCCCTCTGAGTCAGCTTCGATTTGATATATTGTGGGCCCCGTGGGTCGGCCCATGCCGCCACGACCGTCCATTTCAAGCCCAGGTGCCCAAGCCCACTCTATTAAATCCATGGGCCTAAGCATGGGTTTTTGGGCCCAAAGACAAAACGCTATAGATGGGCTTTGGGGCCCGCAGTATAGCCCTCTGAGTCAGCTTCGATTTGATATATTTTGGGCCCCGTGGGTCCACCGACGCCGCCACAAACGTCCATTTCAATCCCAAGTGCGAAAGCCCACAATCAAATCCATGGGCCTAAACCTAGGTTTTTGGGCCCGAAAACATGGGTTTTTGGGCCCGAAGTTCAACCGCTACAGACGCAGTTTGTAGCGCCATTATAGCCCTCTGAGTCAGCTTCGATTTGATATATTATGGGCCCCGTGGGTCAACCGATGCCGCCACGAACGTCCATTTGAAGCCCAAGTGCGCAAGCCCACTCTATCAAATCCATGGGCCTAAACATGGGTTTTTGGGCCCAAGGACAAAACGCTATAGATGGGCTTTGGGGCCTGCACTATAGCCCTCTGAGTCAGCTTCGATTTGATATATTGTGGGCCCCATGGGTCGACCCATGCCGCCACGACCGTCCATTTGAAGCCCAAGTGCCCAAGCCCACTCTATCAAATCCATGGGCCTAAACATGGGTTTTTGGGCCCAAAGACAAAACGCTATAGATGGGCTTTGGGGCCCGCACTATAGCCCTCTGAGTCAGCTTCGATTTGATATATTGTGGGCCCCGTGGGTCCACCGACGCCGCCACGACCGTCCATTTCAAGCCCAAGTGCCCAAGCCCACTCTATCAAATCCATGGGCCTAAACATGGGTTTTTGGGCCCAAAGACAAAACGCTATAGATGGGCTTTGGGGCCCGCACTATAGCCCTCTGAGTCAGCTTCGATTTGATATATTGTGGGCCCCGTGGGTCCACCGACGCCGCCACGACCGTCCATTTCAAGCCCAAGTGCCCAAGCCCACTCTATCAAATCCATGGGCCTAAACATGGGTTTTTGGGCCCAAAGACAAAACGCTATAGATGGGCTTTGGGGCCCGCACTATAGCCCTCTGAGTCAGCTTCGATTTGATATATTGTGGGCCCCGTGGGTCGACCCATGCCGCCACGACCGTCCATTTGAAGCCCAAGTGCCCAAGCCCACTCTATCAAATCCATGGGCCTAAACATGGGTTTTTGGGCCCAAATACAAAACGCTATAGATGGGCTTTGGGGCCCGCACTATAGCCCTCTGAGTCAGCTTCGATTTGATATATTGTGGGCCCCGTGGGTCCACCGACGCCGCCACGACCGTCCATTTCAAGCCCAAGTGCCCAAGCCCACTCTATCAAATCCATGGGCCTAAACATGGGTTTTTGGGCCCAAAGACAAAACGCTATAGATGGGCTTTGGGGCCCGCACTATAGCCCTCTGAGTCAGCTTCGATTTGATATATTGTGGGCCCCGTGGGTCCACCGACGCCGCCACGACCGTTCATTTCAAGCCCAAGTGCCCAAGCCCACTCTATCAAATCCATGGGCCTAAACATGGGTTTTTGGGCCCAAAGACAAAACGCTATAGATGGGCTTTGGGGCCCGCACTATAGCCCTCTGAGTCAGCTTCGATTTGATATATTGTGGGCCCCGTGGGTCGGCCCATGCCGCCACGACCGTCCATTTCAAGCCCAGGTGCCCAAGCCCACTCTATTAAATCCATGGGCCTAAGCATGGGTTTTTGGGCCCAAAGACAAAACGCTATAGATGGGCTTTGGGGCCCGCAGTATAGCCCTCTGAGTCAGCTTCGATTTGATATATTTTGGGCCCCGTGGGTCCACCGACGCCGCCACAAACGTCCATTTCAATCCCAAGTGCGAAAGCCCACAATCAAATCCATGGGCCTAAACCTAGGTTTTTGGGCCCGAAAACATGGGTTTTTGGGCCCGAAGTTCAACCGCTACAGACGCAGTTTGTAGCGCCATTATAGCCCTCTGAGTCAGCTTCGATTTGATATATTATGGGCCCCGTGGGTCAACCGATGCCGCCACGAACGTCCATTTGAAGCCCAAGTGCGCAAGCCCACTCTATCAAATCCATGGGCCTAAACATGGGTTTTTGGGCCCAAGGACAAAACGCTATAGATGGGCTTTGGGGCCTGCACTATAGCCCTCTGAGTCAGCTTCGATTTGATATATTATGGGCCCCATGGGTCGACCCATGCCGCCACGACCGTCCATTTGAAGCCCAAGTGCCCAAGCCCACTCTATCAAATCCATGGGCCTAAACATGGGTTTTTGGGCCCAAAGACAAAACGCTATAGATGGGCTTTGGGGCCCGCACTATAGCCCTCTGAGTCAGCTTCGATTTGATATATTGTGGGCCCCGTGGGTCGACCCATGCCGCCACGACCGTCCATTTGAAGCCCAAGTGCCCAAGCCCACTCTATCAAATCCATGGGCCTAAACATGGGTTTTTGGGCCCAAATACAAAACGCTATAGATGGGCTTTGGGGCCCGCACTATAGCCCTCTGAGTCAGCTTCGATTTGATATATTGTGGGCCCCGTGGGTCCACCGACGCCGCCACGACCGTCCATTTCAAGCCCAAGTGCCCAAGCCCACTCTATCAAATCCATGGGCCTAACATGGGTTTTTGGGCCCAAAGACAAAACGCTATAGATGGGCTTTGGGCCCGCACTATAGCCCTCTGAGTCAGCTTCGATTTGATATATTGTGGGCCCCGTGGGTCGGCCCATGCCGCCACGACCGTCCATTTCAAGCCCAGGTGCCCAAGCCCACTCTATTAAATCCATGGGCCTAAGCATGGGTTTTTGGGCCCAAAGACAAAACGCTATAGATGGGCTTTGGGGCCCGCAGTATAGCCCTCTGAGTCAGCTTCGATTTGATATATTTTGGGCCCCGTGGGTCCACCGACGCCGCCACAAACGTCCATTTCAATCCCAAGTGCGAAAGCCCACAATCAAATCCATGGGCCTAAACCTAGGTTTTTGGGCCCGAAAACATGGGTTTTTGGGCCCGAAGTTCAACCGCTACAGACGCAGTTTGTAGCGCCATTATAGCCCTCTGAGTCAGCTTCGATTTGATATATTATGGGCCCCGTGGGTCAACCGATGCCGCCACGAACGTCCATTTGAAGCCCAAGTGCGCAAGCCCACTCTATCAAATCCATGGGCCTAAACATGGGTTTTTGGGCCCAAGGACAAAACGCTATAGATGGGCTTTGGGGCCTGCACTATAGCCCTCTGAGTCAGCTTCGATTTGATATATTGTGGGCCCCATGGGTCGACCCATGCCGCCACGACCGTCCATTTGAAGCCCAAGTGCCCAAGCCCACTCTATCAAATCCATGGGCCTAAACATGGGTTTTTGGGCCCAAAGACAAAACGCTATAGATGGGCTTTGGGGCCCGCACTATAGCCCTCTGAGTCAGCTTCGATTTGATGTATTGTGGGCCCCGTGGGTCGACCCATGCCGCCACGACCGTCCATTTAAAGCCCAAGTGCCCAAGCCCACTCTATCAAATCCATGGGCCTAAACATGGGTTTTTGGGCCCAAATACAAAACGCTATAGATGGGCTTTGGGGCCCGCACTATAGCCCTCTGAGTCAGCTTCGATTTGATATATTGTGGGCCCCGTGGGTCCACCGACGCCGCCACGAACGTCCATTTCAAGCCCAAGTGCCCAAGCCCACTCTATCAAATCCATGGGCCTAAACATGGGTTTTTGGGCCCAAAGACAAAACGCTATAGATGGGCTTTGGGGCCCGCACTATAGCCCTCTGAGTCAGCTTCGATTTGATATATTGTGGGCCCCGTGGGTCGGCCCATGCCGCCACGACCGTCCATTTCAAGCCCAGGTGCCCAAGCCCACTCTATTAAATCCATGGGCCTAAGCATGGGTTTTTGGGCCCAAAGACAAAACGCTATAGATGGGCTTTGGGGCCCGCAGTATAGCCCTCTGAGTCAGCTTCGATTTGATATATTTTGGGCCCCGTGGGTCCACCGACGCCGCCACAAACGTCCATTTCAATCCCAAGTGCGAAAGCCCACAATCAAATCCATGGGCCTAAACCTAGGTTTTTGGGCCCGAAAACATGGGTTTTTGGGCCCGAAGTTCAACCGCTACAGACGCAGTTTGTAGCGCCATTATAGCCCTCTGAGTCAGCTTCGATTTGATATATTATGGGCCCCGTGGGTCAACCGATGCCGCCACGAACGTCCATTTGAAGCCCAAGTGCGCAAGCCCACTCTATCAAATCCATGGGCCTAAACATGGGTTTTTGGGCCAAGGACAAAACGCTATAGATGGGCTTTGGGGCCTGCACTATAGCCCTCTGAGTCAGCTTCGATTTGATATATTGTGGGCCCCATGGGTCGACCCATGCCGCCACGACCGTCCATTTGAAGCCCAAGTGCCCAAGCCCACTCTATCAAATCCATGGGCCTAAACATGGGTTTTTGGGCCCAAAGACAAAACGCTATAGATGGGCTTTGGGGCCCGCACTATAGCCCTCTGAGTCAGCTTCGATTTGATATATTGTGGGCCCCGTGGGTCCACCGACGCCGCCACGACCGTCCATTTCAAGCCCAAGTGCCCAAGCCCACTCTATCAAATCCATGGGCCTAAACATGGGTTTTTGGGCCCAAAGACAAAACGCTATAGATGGGCTTTGGGGCCCGCACTATAGCCCTCTGAGTCAGCTTCGATTTGATATATTGTGGGCCCCGTGGGTCCACCGACGCCGCCACGACCGTCCATTTCAAGCCCAAGTGCCCAAGCCCACTCTATCAAATCCATGGGCCTAAACATGGGTTTTTGGGCCCAAAGACAAAACGCTATAGATGGGCTTTGGGGCCCGCACTATAGCCCTCTGAGTCAGCTTCGATTTGATATATTGTGGGCCCCGTGGGTCGACCCATGCCGCCACGACCGTCCATTTGAAGCCCAAGTGCCCAAGCCCACTCTATCAAATCCATGGGCCTAAACATGGGTTTTTGGGCCCAAATACAAAACGCTATAGATGGCTTTGGGGCCCGCACTATAGCCCTCTGAGTCAGCTTCGATTTGATATATTGTGGGCCCCGTGGGTCCACCGACGCCGCCACGACCGTCCATTTCAAGCCCAAGTGCCCAAGCCCACTCTATCAAATCCATGGGCCTAAACATGGGTTTTTGGGCCCAAAGACAAAACGCTATAGATGGGCTTTGGGGCCCGCACTATAGCCCTCTGAGTCAGCTTCGATTTGATATATTGTGGGCCCCGTGGGTCCACCGACGCCGCCACGACCGTTCATTTCAAGCCCAAGTGCCCAAGCCCACTCTATCAAATCCATGGGCCTAAACATGGGTTTTTGGGCCCAAAGACAAAACGCTATAGATGGGCTTTGGGGCCCGCACTATAGCCCTCTGAGTCAGCTTCGATTTGATATATTGTGGGCCCCGTGGGTCGGCCCATGCCGCCACGACCGTCCATTTCAAGCCCAGGTGCCCAAGCCCACTCTATTAAATCCATGGGCCTAAGCATGGGTTTTTGGGCCCAAAGACAAAACGCTATAGATGGGCTTTGGGGCCCGCAGTATAGCCCTCTGAG
Organism: Mallotus nudiflorus; assembly: GCA_947683625.1. NCBI lineage: Eukaryota > Viridiplantae > Streptophyta > Magnoliopsida > Malpighiales > Euphorbiaceae > Mallotus > Mallotus nudiflorus. Next base: position 28,772 of record CANTUR010001601.1, read on the forward strand.
TCAGCTTCGATTTGATATATTTTGGGCCCCGTGGGTCCACCGACGCCGCCACAAACGTCCATTTCAATCCCAAGTGCGAAAGCCCACAATCAAATCCATGGGCCTAAACCTAGGTTTTTGGGCCCGAAAACATGGGTTTTTGGGCCCGAAGTTCAACCGCTACAGACGCAGTTTGTAGCGCCATTATAGCCCTCTGAGTCAGCTTCGATTTGATATATTATGGGCCCCGTGGGTCAACCGATGCCGCCACGAACGTCCATTTGAAGCCCAAGTGCGCAAGCCCACTCTATCAAATCCATGGGCCTAAACATGGGTTTTTGGGCCCAAGGACAAAACGCTATAGATGGGCTTTGGGGCCTGCACTATAGCCCTCTGAGTCAGCTTCGATTTGATATATTGTGGGCCCCATGGGTCGACCCATGCCGCCACGACCGTCCATTGAAGCCCAAGTGCCCAAGCCCACTCTATCAAATCCATGGGCCTAAACATGGGTTTTTGGGCCCAAAGACAAAACGCTATAGATGGGCTTTGGGGCCCGCACTATAGCCCTCTGAGTCAGCTTCGATTTGATGTATTGTGGGCCCCGTGGGTCGACCCATGCCGCCACGACCGTCCATTTAAAGCCAAGTGCCCAAGCCCACTCTATCAAATCCATGGGCCTAAACATGGGTTTTTGGGCCCAAATACAAAACGCTATAGATGGGCTTTGGGGCCCGCACTATAGCCCTCTGAGTCAGCTTCGATTTGATATATTGTGGGCCCCGTGGGTCCACCGACGCCGCCACGAACGTCCATTTCAAGCCCAAGTGCCCAAGCCCACTCTATCAAATCCATGGGCCTAAACATGGGTTTTTGGGCCCAAAGACAAAACGCTATAGATGGGCTTTGGGGCCCGCACTATAGCCCTCTGAGTCAGCTTCGATTTGATATATTGTGGGCCCCGTGGGTCGGCCCATGCCGCCACGACCGTCCATTTCAAGCCCAGGTGCCCAAGCCCACTCTATTAAATCCATGGGCCTAAGCATGGGTTTTTGGGCCCAAAGACAAAACGCTATAGATGGGCTTTGGGGCCCGCAGTATAGCCCTCTGAGTCAGCTTCGATTTGATATATTTTGGGCCCCGTGGGTCCACCGACGCCGCCACAAACGTCCATTTCAATCCCAAGTGCGAAAGCCCACAATCAAATCCATGGGCCTAAACCTAGGTTTTTGGGCCCGAAAACATGGGTTTTTGGGCCCGAAGTTCAACCGCTACAGACGCAGTTTGTAGCGCCATTATAGCCCTCTGAGTCAGCTTCGATTTGATATATTATGGGCCCCGTGGGTCAACCGATGCCGCCACGAACGTCCATTTGAAGCCCAAGTGCGCAAGCCCACTCTATCAAATCCATGGGCCTAAACATGGGTTTTTGGGCCCAAGGACAAAACGCTATAGATGGGCTTTGGGGCCTGCACTATAGCCCTCTGAGTCAGCTTCGATTTGATATATTGTGGGCCCCATGGGTCGACCCATGCCGCCACGACCGTCCATTTGAAGCCCAAGTGCCCAAGCCCACTCTATCAAATCCATGGGCCTAAACATGGGTTTTTGGGCCCAAAGACAAAACGCTATAGATGGGCTTTGGGGCCCGCACTATAGCCCTCTGAGTCAGCTTCGATTTGATATATTGTGGGCCCCGTGGGTCCACCGACGCCGCCACGACCGTCCATTTCAAGCCCAAGTGCCCAAGCCCACTCTATCAAATCCATGGGCCTAAACATGGGTTTTTGGGCCCAAAGACAAAACGCTATAGATGGGCTTTGGGGCCCGCACTATAGCCCTCTGAGTCAGCTTCGATTTGATATATTGTGGGCCCCGTGGGTCCACCGACGCCGCCACGACCGTCCATTTCAAGCCCAAGTGCCCAAGCCCACTCTATCAAATCCATGGGCCTAAACATGGGTTTTTGGGCCCAAAGACAAAACGCTATAGATGGGCTTTGGGGCCCGCACTATAGCCCTCTGAGTCAGCTTCGATTTGATATATTGTGGGCCCCGTGGGTCGACCCATGCCGCCACGACCGTCCATTTGAAGCCCAAGTGCCCAAGCCCACTCTATCAAATCCATGGGCCTAAACATGGGTTTTTGGGCCCAAATACAAAACGCTATAGATGGGCTTTGGGGCCCGCACTATAGCCTCTGAGTCAGCTTCGATTTGATATATTGTGGGCCCCGTGGGTCCACCGACGCCGCCACGACCGTCCATTTCAAGCCCAAGTGCCCAAGCCCACTCTATCAAATCCATGGGCCTAAACATGGGTTTTTGGGCCCAAAGACAAAACGCTATAGATGGGCTTTGGGGCCCGCACTATAGCCCTCTGAGTCAGCTTCGATTTGATATATTGTGGGCCCCGTGGGTCCACCGACGCCGCCACGACCGTTCATTTCAAGCCCAAGTGCCCAAGCCCACTCTATCAAATCCATGGGCCTAAACATGGGTTTTTGGGCCCAAAGACAAAACGCTATAGATGGGCTTTGGGGCCCGCACTATAGCCCTCTGAGTCAGCTTCGATTTGATATATTGTGGGCCCCGTGGGTCGGCCCATGCCGCCACGACCGTCCATTTCAAGCCCAGGTGCCCAAGCCCACTCTATTAAATCCATGGGCCTAAGCATGGGTTTTTGGGCCCAAAGACAAAACGCTATAGATGGGCTTTGGGGCCCGCAGTATAGCCCTCTGAGTCAGCTTCGATTTGATATATTTTGGGCCCCGTGGGTCCACCGACGCCGCCACAAACGTCCATTTCAATCCCAAGTGCGAAAGCCCACAATCAAATCCATGGGCCTAAACCTAGGTTTTTGGGCCCGAAAACATGGGTTTTTGGGCCCGAAGTTCAACCGCTACAGACGCAGTTTGTAGCGCCATTATAGCCCTCTGAGTCAGCTTCGATTTGATATATTATGGGCCCCGTGGGTCAACCGATGCCGCCACGAACGTCCATTTGAAGCCCAAGTGCGCAAGCCCACTCTATCAAATCCATGGGCCTAAACATGGGTTTTTGGGCCCAAGGGACAAAACGCTATAGATGGGCTTTGGGGCCTGCACTATAGCCCTCTGAGTCAGCTTCGATTTGATATATTGTGGGCCCCATGGGTCGACCCATGCCGCCACGACCGTCCATTTGAAGCCCAAGTGCCCAAGCCCACTCTATCAAATCCATGGGCCTAAACATGGGTTTTTGGGCCAAAGACAAAACGCTATAGATGGGCTTTGGGGCCCGCACTATAGCCCTCTGAGTCAGCTTCGATTTGATATATTGTGGGCCCCGTGGGTCGACCCATGCCGCCACGACCGTCCATTTGAAGCCCAAGTGCCCAAGCCCACTCTATCAAATCCATGGGCCTAAACATGGGTTTTTGGGCCCAAATACAAAACGCTATAGATGGGCTTTGGGGCCCGCACTATAGCCCTCTGAGTCAGCTTCGATTTGATATATTGTGGGCCCCGTGGGTCCACCGACGCCGCCACGACCGTCCATTTCAAGCCCAAGTGCCCAAGCCCACTCTATCAAATCCATGGGCCTAAACATGGGTTTTTGGGCCCAAAGACAAAACGCTATAGATGGGCTTTGGGGCCCGCACTATAGCCCTCTGAGTCAGCTTCGATTTGATATATTGTGGGCCCCGTGGGTCGGCCCATGCCGCCACGACCGTCCATTTCAAGCCCAGGTGCCCAAGCCCACTCTATTAAATCCATGGGCCTAAGCATGGGTTTTTGGGCCCAAAGACAAAACGCTATAGATGGGCTTTGGGGCCCGCAGTATAGCCCTCTGAGTCAGCTTCGATTTGATATATTTTGGGCCCCGTGGGTCCACCGACGCCGCCACAAACGTCCATTTCAATCCCAAGTGCGAAAGCCCACAATCAAATCCATGGGCCTAAACCTAGGTTTTTTGGGCCCGAAAACATGGGTTTTTGGGCCCGAAGTTCAACCGCTACAGACGCAGTTTGTAGCGCCATTATAGCCCTCTGAGTCAGCTTCGATTTGATATATTATGGGCCCCGTGGGTCAACCGATGCCGCCACGAACGTCCATTTGAAGCCCAAGTGCGCAAGCCCACTCTATCAAATCCATGGGCCTAAACATGGGTTTTTGGGCCCAAGGACAAAACGCTATAGATGGGCTTTGGGGCCTGCACTATAGCCCTCTGAGTCAGCTTCGATTTGATATATTGTGGGCCCCATGGGTCGACCCATGCCGCCACGACCGTCCATTTGAAGCCCAAGTGCCCAAGCCCACTCTATCAAATCCATGGGCCTAAACATGGGTTTTTGGGCCCAAAGACAAAACGCTATAGATGGGCTTTGGGGCCCGCACTATAGCCCTCTGAGTCAGCTTCGATTTGATGTATTGTGGGCCCCGTGGGTCGACCCATGCCGCCACGACCGTCCATTTAAAGCCCAAGTGCCCAAGCCCACTCTATCAAATCCATGGGCCTAAACATGGGTTTTTGGGCCCAAATACAAAACGCTATAGATGGGCTTTGGGGCCCGCACTATAGCCCTCTGAGTCAGCTTCGATTTGATATATTGTGGGCCCCGTGGGTCCACCGACGCCGCCACGAACGTCCATTTCAAGCCCAAGTGCCCAAGCCCACTCTATCAAATCCATGGGCCTAAACATGGGTTTTTGGGCCCAAAGACAAAACGCTATAGATGGGCTTTGGGGCCCGCACTATAGCCCTCTGAGTCAGCTTCGATTTGATATATTGTGGGCCCCGTGGGTCGGCCCATGCCGCCACGACCGTCCATTTCAAGCCCAGGTGCCCAAGCCCACTCTATTAAATCCATGGGCCTAAGCATGGGTTTTTGGGCCCAAAGACAAAACGCTATAGATGGGCTTTGGGGCCCGCAGTATAGCCCTCTGAGTCAGCTTCGATTTGATATATTTTGGGCCCCGTGGGTCCACCGACGCCGCCACAAACGTCCATTTCAATCCCAAGTGCGAAAGCCCACAATCAAATCCATGGGCCTAAACCTAGGTTTTTGGGCCCGAAAACATGGGTTTTTGGGCCCGAAGTTCAACCGCTACAGACGCAGTTTGTAGCGCCATTATAGCCCTCTGAGTCAGCTTCGATTTGATATATTATGGGCCCCGTGGGTCAACCGATGCCGCCACGAACGTCCATTTGAAGCCCAAGTGCGCAAGCCCACTCTATCAAATCCATGGGCCTAAACATGGGTTTTTGGGCCCAAGGACAAAACGCTATAGATGGGCTTTGGGGCCTGCACTATAGCCCTCTGAGTCAGCTTCGATTTGATATATTGTGGGCCCCATGGGTCGACCCATGCCGCCACGACCGTCCATTTGAAGCCCAAGTGCGCAAGCCCACTCTATCAAATCCATGGGCCTAAACATGGGTTTTTGGGCCCAAGGACAAAACGCTATAGATGGGCTTTGGGGCCCGCACTATAGCCCTCTGAGTCAGCTTCGATTTGATATATTGTGGGCCCCGTGGGTCGACCCATGCCGCCACGACCGTCCATTTGAAGCCCAAGTGCCCAAGCCCACTCTATCAAATCCATGGGCCTAAACATGGGTTTTTGGGCCCAAAGACAAAACGCTATAGATGGGCTTTGGGGCCCGCACTATAGCCCTCTGAGTCAGCTTCGATTTGATATATTGTGGGCCCCGTGGGTCGACCCATGCCGCCACGACCGTCCATTTGAAGCCCAAGTGCCCAAGCCCACTCTATCAAATCCATGGGCCTAAACATGGGTTTTTGGGCCCAAATACAAAACGCTATAGATGGGCTTTGGGGCCCGCACTATAGCCCTCTGAGTCAGCTTCGATTTGATATATTGTGGGCCCCGTGGGTCCACCGACGCCGCCACGACCGTCCATTTCAAGCCCAAGTGCCCAAGCCCACTCTATCAAATCCATGGGCCTAAACATGGGTTTTTGGGCCCAAAGACAAAACGCTATAGATGGGCTTTGGGGCCCGCACTATAGCCCTCTGAGTCAGCTTCGATTTGATATATTGTGGGCCCCGTGGGTCGGCCCATGCCGCCACGACCGTCCATTTCAAGCCCAGGTGCCCAAGCCCACTCTATTAAATCCATGGGCCTAAGCATGGGTTTTTGGGCCCAAAGACAAAACGCTATAGATGGGCTTTGGGGCCCGCAGTATAGCCCTCTGAGTCAGCTTCGATTTGATATATTTTGGGCCCCGTGGGTCCACCGACGCCGCCACAAACGTCCATTTCAATCCCAAGTGCGAAAGCCCACAATCAAATCCATGGGCCTAAACCTAGGTTTTTGGGCCCGAAAACATGGGTTTTTGGGCCCGAAGTTCAACCGCTACAGACGCAGTTTGTAGCGCCATTATAGCCCTCTGAGTCAGCTTCGATTTGATATATTATGGGCCCCGTGGGTCAACCGATGCCGCCACGAACGTCCATTTGAAGCCCAAGTGCGCAAGCCCACTCTATCAAATCCATGGGCCTAAACATGGGTTTTTGGGCCCAAGGACAAAACGCTATAGATGGGCTTTGGGGCCTGCACTATAGCCCTCTGAGTCAGCTTCGATTTGATATATTGTGGGCCCCATGGGTCGACCCATGCCGCCACGACCGTCCATTTGAAGCCCAAGTGCCCAAGCCCACTCTATCAAATCCATGGGCCTAAACATGGGTTTTTGGGCCCAAAGACAAAACGCTATAGATGGGCTTTGGGGCCCGCACTATAGCCCTCTGAGTCAGCTTCGATTTGATATATTGTGGGCCCCGTGGGTCGACCCATGCCGCCACGACCGTCCATTTGAAGCCCAAGTGCCCAAGCCCACTCTATCAAATCCATGGGCCTAAACATGGGTTTTTGGGCCCAAATACAAAACGCTATAGATGGGCTTTGGGGCCCGCACTATAGCCCTCTGAGTCAGCTTCGATTTGATATATTGTGGGCCCCGTGGGTCCACCGACGCCGCCACGACCGTCCATTTCAAGCCCAAGTGCCCAAGCCCACTCTATCAAATCCATGGGCCTAAACATGGGTTTTTGGGCCCAAAGACAAAACGCTATAGATGGGCTTTGGGGCCCGCACTATAGCCCTCTGAGTCAGCTTCGATTTGATATATTGTGGGCCCCGTGGGTCGGCCCATGCCGCCACGACCGTCCATTTCAAGCCCAGGTGCCCAAGCCCACTCTATTAAATCCATGGGCCTAAGCATGGGTTTTTGGGCCCAAAGACAAAACGCTATAGATGGGCTTTGGGGCCCGCAGTATAGCCCTCTGAGTCAGCTTCGATTTGATATATTTTGGGCCCCGTGGGTCCACCGACGCCGCCACAAACGTCCATTTCAATCCCAAGTGCGAAAGCCCACAATCAAATCCATGGGCCTAAACCTAGGTTTTTGGGCCCGAAAACATGGGTTTTTGGGCCCGAAGTTCAACCGCTACAGACGCAGTTTGTAGCGCCATTATAGCCCTCTGAGTCAGCTTCGATTTGATATATTATGGGCCCCGTGGGTCAACCGATGCCGCCACGAACGTCCATTTGAAGCCCAAGTGCGCAAGCCCACTCTATCAAATCCATGGGCCTAAACATGGGTTTTTGGGCCCAAGGACAAAACGCTATAGATGGGCTTTGGGGCCTGCACTATAGCCCTCTGAGTCAGCTTCGATTTGATATATTGTGGGCCCCATGGGTCGACCCATGCCGCCACGACCGTCCATTTGAAGCCCAAGTGCCCAAGCCCACTCTATCAAATCCATGGGCCTAAACATGGGTTTTTGGGCCCAAAGACAAAACGCTATAGATGGGCTTTGGGGCCCGCACTATAGCCCTCTGAGTCAGCTTCGATTTGATATATTGTGGGCCCCGTGGGTCGACCCATGCCGCCACGACCGTCCATTTGAAGCCCAAGTGCCAAGCCCACTCTATCAAATCCATGGGCCTAAACATGGGTTTTTGGGCCCAAATACAAAACGCTATAGATGGCTTTGGGGCCCGCACTATAGCCCTCTGAGTCAGCTTCGATTTGATATATTGTGGGCCCCGTGGGTCCACCGACGCCGCCACGACCGTCCATTTCAAGCCCAAGTGCCCAAGCCCACTCTATCAAATCCATGGGCCTAAACATGGGTTTTTGGGCCCAAAGACAAAACGCTATAGATGGGCTTTGGGGCCCGCACTATAGCCCTCTGAGTCAGCTTCGATTTGATATATTGTGGGCCCCGTGGGTCGGCCCATGCCGCCACGACCGTCCATTTCAAGCCCAGGTGCCCAAGCCCACTCTATTAAATCCATGGGCCTAAGCATGGGTTTTTGGGCCCAAAGACAAAACGCTATAGATGGGCTTTGGGGCCCGCAGTATAGCCCTCTGAGTCAGCTTCGATTTGATATATTTTGGGCCCCGTGGGTCCACCGACGCCGCCAACAAACGTCCATTTCAATCCCAAGTGCGAAAGCCCACAATCAAATCCATGGGCCTAAACCTAGGTTTTTGGGCCCGAAAACATGGGTTTTTGGGCCCGAAGTTCAACCGCTACAGACGCAGTTTGTAGCGCCATTATAGCCCTCTGAGTCAGCTTCGATTTGATATATTATGGGCCCCGTGGGTCAACCGATGCCGCCACGAACGTCCATTTGAAGCCCAAGTGCGCAAGCCCACTCTATCAAATCCATGGGCCTAAACATGGGTTTTTGGGCCCAAGGACAAAACGCTATAGATGGGCTTTGGGGCCTGCACTATAGCCCTCTGAGTCAGCTTCGATTTGATATATTGTGGGCCCCATGGGTCGACCCATGCCGCCACGACCGTCCATTTGAAGCCCAAGTGCGCAAGCCCACTCTATCAAATCCATGGGCCTAAACATGGGTTTTTGGGCCCAAGGACAAAACGCTATAGATGGGCTTTGGGGCCCGCACTATAGCCCTCTGAGTCAGCTTCGATTTGATATATTGTGGGCCCCGTGGGTCGACCCATGCCGCCACGACCGTCCATTTGAAGCCCAAGTGCCCAAGCCCACTCTATCAAATCCATGGGCCTAAACATGGGTTTTTGGGCCAAAGACAAAACGCTATAGATGGGCTTTGGGGCCCGCACTATAGCCCTCTGAGTCAGCTTCGATTTGATATATTGTGGGCCCCGTGGGTCGACCCATGCCGCCACGACCGTCCATTTGAAGCCCAAGTGCCCAAGCCCACTCTATCAAATCCATGGGCCTAAACATGGGTTTTTGGGCCCAAAGACAAAACGCTATAGATGGGCTTTGGGGCCCGCACTATAGCCCTCTGAGTCAGCTTCGATTTGATATATTGTGGGCCCCGTGGGTCCACCGACGCCGCCACGACCGTCCATTTCAAGCCCAAGTGCCCAAGCCCACTCTATCAAATCCATGGGCCTAAACATGGGTTTTTGGGCCCAAAGACAAAACGCTATAGATGGGCTTTGGGGCCCGCACTATAGCCCTCTGAGTCAGCTTCGATTTGATATATTGTGGGCCCCGTGGGTCGGCCCATGCCGCCACGACCGTCCATTTCAAGCCCAGGTGCCCAAGCCCACTCTATTAAATCCATGGGCCTAAGCATGGGTTTTGGGCCCAAAGACAAAACGCTATAGATGGGCTTTGGGCCCGCAGTATAGCCCTCTGAGTCAGCTTCGATTTGATATATTTTGGGCCCCGTGGGTCCACCGACGCCGCCACAAACGTCCATTTCAATCCCAAGTGCGAAAGCCCACAATCAAATCCATGGGCCTAAACCTAGGTTTTTGGGCCCGAAAACATGGGTTTTTGGGCCCGAAGTTCAACCGCTACAGACGCAGTTTGTAGCGCCATTATAGCCCTCTGAGTCAGCTTCGATTTGATATATTATGGGCCCCGTGGGTCAACCGATGCCGCCACGAACGTCCATTTGAAGCCCAAGTGCGCAAGCCCACTCTATCAAATCCATGGGCCTAAACATGGGTTTTTGGGCCCAAGGACAAAACGCTATAGATGGGCTTTGGGGCCTGCACTATAGCCCTCTGAGTCAGCTTCGATTTGATATATTGTGGGCCCCATGGGTCGACCCATGCCGCCACGACCGTCCATTTGAAGCCCAAGTGCCCAAGCCCACTCTATCAAATCCATGGGCCTAAACATGGGTTTTTGGGCCCAAAGACAAAACGCTATAGATGGGCTTTGGGGCCCGCACTATAGCCCTCTGAGTCAGCTTCGATTTGATATATTGTGGGCCCCGTGGGTCGACCCATGCCGCCACGACCGTCCATTTGAAGCCCAAGTGCCCAAGCCCACTCTATCAAATCCATGGGCCTAAACATGGGTTTTTGGGCCCAAATACAAAACGCTATAGATGGGCTTTGGGGCCCGCACTATAGCCCTCTGAGTCAGCTTCGATTTGATATATTGTGGGCCCCGTGGGTCCACCGACGCCGCCACGACCGTCCATTTCAAGCCCAAGTGCCCAAGCCCACTCTATCAAATCCATGGGCCTAAACATGGGTTTTTGGGCCCAAAGACAAAACGCTATAGATGGGCTTTGGGGCCCGCACTATAGCCCTCTGAGTCAGCTTCGATTTGATATATTGTGGGCCCCGTGGGTCGGCCCATGCCGCCACGACCGTCCATTTCAAGCCCAGGTGCCCAAGCCCACTCTATTAAATCCATGGGCCTAAGCATGGGTTTTTGGGCCCAAAGACAAAACGCTATAGATGGGCTTTGGGGCCCGCAGTATAGCCCTCTGAGTCAGCTTCGATTTGATATATTTTGGGCCCCGTGGGTCCACCGACGCCGCCACAAACGTCCATTTCAATCCCAAGTGCGAAAGCCCACAATCAAATCCATGGGCCTAAACCTAGGTTTTTGGGCCCGAAAACATGGGTTTTTGGGCCCGAAGTTCAACCGCTACAGACGCAGTTTGTAGCGCCATTATAGCCCTCTGAGTCAGCTTCGATTTGATATATTATGGGCCCCGTGGGTCAACCGATGCCGCCACGAACGTCCATTTGAAGCCCAAGTGCGCAAGCCCACTCTATCAAATCCATGGGCCTAAACATGGGTTTTTGGGCCCAAGGACAAAACGCTATAGATGGGCTTTGGGGCCTGCACTATAGCCCTCTGAGTCAGCTTCGATTTGATATATTGTGGGCCCCATGGGTCGACCCATGCCGCCACGACCGTCCATTTGAAGCCCAAGTGCCCAAGCCCACTCTATCAAATCCATGGGCCTAAACATGGGTTTTTGGGCCCAAAGACAAAACGCTATAGATGGGCTTTGGGGCCCGCACTATAGCCCTCTGAGTCAGCTTCGATTTGATATATTGTGGGCCCCGTGGGTCGACCCATGCCGCCACGACCGTCCATTTGAAGCCCAAGTGCCCAAGCCCACTCTATCAAATCCATGGGCCTAAACATGGGTTTTTGGGCCCAAATACAAAACGCTATAGATGGGCTTTGGGGCCCGCACTATAGCCCTCTGAGTCAGCTTCGATTTGATATATTGTGGGCCCCGTGGGTCCACCGACGCCGCCACGACCGTCCATTTCAAGCCCAAGTGCCCAAGCCCACTCTATCAAATCCATGGGCCTAAACATGGGTTTTTGGGCCCAAAGACAAAACGCTATAGATGGGCTTTGGGGCCCGCACTATAGCCCTCTGAGTCAGCTTCGATTTGATATATTGTGGGCCCCGTGGGTCGGCCCATGCCGCCACGACCGTCCATTTCAAGCCCAGGTGCCCAAGCCCACTCTATTAAATCCATGGGCCTAAGCATGGGTTTTTGGGCCCAAAGACAAAACGCTATAGATGGGCTTTGGGGCCCGCAGTATAGCCCTCTGAGTCAGCTTCGATTTGATATATTTTGGGCCCCGTGGGTCCACCGACGCCGCCACAAACGTCCATTTCAATCCCAAGTGCGAAAGCCCACAATCAAATCCATGGGCCTAAACCTAGGTTTTTGGGCCCGAAAACATGGGTTTTTGGGCCCGAAGTTCAACCGCTACAGACGCAGTTTGTAGCGCCATTATAGCCCTCTGAGTCAGCTTCGATTTGATATATTATGGGCCCCGTGGGTCAACCGATGCCGCCACGAACGTCCATTTGAAGCCCAAGTGCGCAAGCCCACTCTATCAAATCCATGGGCCTAAACATGGGTTTTTGGGCCCAAGGACAAA
>CANTUR010001602.1:0-44072 GCA_947683625.1 Mallotus nudiflorus
TAGATTCTTTCACTCCTAAATCAAGAGGCTAAACCCTCACCTCTCTTCTATTCTAATTGTTGCGGGTTCTGAATGGACCCCTATCCATCATGGGCTAGCAGGTCTCCCCCCATGATCCGAACCACTTTTTTATAGCACAAGTGGCATAGGCCCACCCCAAGATCCTTTCATCTTGGAACTTGATGATCAAAAGGATTGAGGAGTAACGGAAGAGAGGCTGGCTTAGAACTTGGGCTAGACGCAAATACCCTGGCTTGCGCCTGCCTTGACTGTCGAAATTACCTTCTTGAGAGTTCTCTTCTCCAGCAATAGAATATGAGATACTCATGCTCTGCTTGAACACTTTCCTGATGGCAAAGTTATGGATTGAAAAAGGGTAAAGAAACTTCAACTCAAAAGCAAACTTCAGAGAAAGGACTAGCAATGGCTTAAATAGAACTCCCAGAGAGAAGGAAAGAGATTACAAAAACTGGCGCTTGGATGGAAGGAATTATATTATGACTGGCCTCACCCTCTTTATTGGCTCCTCTGGATCGGTAACCTCGAGAAACCCGGGAGAACTCTTCTTTTGAGAACTTCACGTGTTGAACTCCAAGCCTAATATAAAAGCTCTATTCAAGCCCCAGCCATTTTGACTCCTGCTCATTGGAAATCTTCCTTACTGCTTGCCTTGAGAGAAACTCCTGCTTCAAAGGGATCCTTACTTGCTGGATTAAAAAAGACTACAACAGGAACTAAAATTTGATAGCCGGGAATGGAATCATTCATTTTCTAAAAAGACATCTCTCACTTGCTTGTGTACTGGCACTCTCTGGAAAGGCTAAAATCCCTACCCTAAAGGGTCAGTTTTGGAAAGTGGAGGAGGGGATCGCGGTATCATGTTAAATGAATTGACAAGTCCTAATAACAAGAAGTCAAAAGAGAAGAGATGAGGAGTATGGGCTCATCTGCGAGGCCCAGTGTAAAAAACCAGATCAGCCAGGATAAAACCATTAGCCAAAACAATACCACTACCAATCTGTTCCCAATAAGCCCACTACCGAAACTTCAGGCCCATTCTTATATTACCCAAAAAAGAATATGGGTAATTTTTTTCCTATGCCCCCTTATTCTTCATCGAACCTGACCCTACCCGATACCAATTTGTCAAATCCCTTTGATATCTTTGTAAGCAACCATTCAAACAACTCTGTTGATATTCAATCGTCGTTAAACAAATCTCTTCTAATTTTCAATTCAAAGAAGCCTCCAGATCCAAGTAAGAAGAGATATCGATCATCCAATCTAAGTAAAATAAAAAGAATAAGCAGAATGAGGAGCCTGGACCATCGAAGCACAAACCCCGACGAATGGTGGTGGAGGAGAATGTTTTGTCAAAGGAGGCTTTGAAAAACCTTAGGTCAAGAGCTAGGCGAAGTCGCTGTTGCGACTGAGTCAGCCTAATTTGGTTTCTTTGCTTGGATGGGTTTATCCCATGGGGATCATTGTACCTTGCTCGTGTTTTATAATTATGTCGATTCTTTGTTGGAACTGCCAAGGGGCAGGCAGCAAAATGTTTCTTTGTGCTGTAAAGGATCTTATTGCTAGATATAAGCCGAGTATTTGTGTGGTGATGGAGACTCGCATTAGCGGGGCTAAGGCAGACTCGGTGATTAAGAAGATGGGGTTCTCAGATTCTTACAGAGAGGAGGCGCATGGTTTCTCTGTGTGGAATTTGGTTTTTATGGAATTCGGCGCAGGTAAAGGTTGAGCTTTTTTACTCTATGAAGCTGCTTGTACACTTTAGATGGAAATTGGGGTGGATTGTGGGTTGTGTTCAGCAGTGTATGCCAGTCCTGTTCCGGGAATTCGCAAGGATTTGTGGGCTGATGTTAGTAAGTTGGCGAGTGATATCTCTAGTCCCTGGCTTTTAACAGGAGATTTTAATGTCTATAAATCTCAGGATGAAAAGTAAGGAGGAGCTTCGGTTAGATTCTCTAAATGCAAGGAGCTTCAAGCAATTCTTGATGATTGTAAGTTGGTGGATATGGGTTTTTACTGGTCCTAAGTTCACTTGGGAGAGAGGTAGTGTTAAGGAGCGCCTTGATAGAGCCCTTTGTAACGTTGAGTGGCGGTTACTTTTTCCTGAAGCGGTAGTCCGTCATCTTCCAAGGATTAAGTCAGACCATAGGCCTACCCTAATTCAACTTCAAGGGTCCCTCCCCCTCCAATGGATAAAGGCCTTTTCGCTTTCAGGCTGCCTGGCTAACCCATGCCAATTTCAGGAATTTTGTCAAGGACAACAGGAAAGGGGAGTTGGGTTGGAGTCAAGCAAAATCATTTTTGGTGAAACAGGTCAAAATTTGGAACAAGAAGGTCTTTGGTAATATTTTCTCAAGGAAGCGCAGATTATTGGCTAGATTGGAAGGTATTGAGCGTCTCCTTCACCTTCGGTTCATAGCCTTCGTCTCCTTGATTTTCGTAGGTCAAGCCGCTTAGAAAATCTGCGAGCAAAACTTCAGCGTGATTATGAAGAGGTTTTTATTGCAGGAAGAATTGTTATGGTTCCAGAAATCCAGATCAAAGTGGATTATGTGGGGTGATAGAAATACTCGTTATTTTCATTCTACAACAGTCATCCGGAGGAAGAGGAAAAGAATTGAAGCCTTGCGGGACAGTAATAACAATAGGGTCCATGAGCCGGAGAGTTTGAAGCAAATGGCTATTGAGTTTTATGGTAGATTGTACACTGAAGAGAATGCTAATGGCCCAGTTTTAGGCATTAGAGGTGCTTTTTTTCCTAGGCTCTCGATGGAAGAGCAGCAGTCTTTTGGGGGGTAGTATTGTTGAGGAGGAGGTGCGCAAAGCTGTTTTTGATATGGGGGCTTATAAAGCTCCAGGACCGGATGGGCTTCAGCCAGTGTTTATCAAAGCCAATGGGAAGTGGTAGGGCAATCCTTGGTGAACATGGTGAGAGATTTTATTATTTCGGGGAGTTTTCCTCAGGATCTCAACGAGACGCTCTTGGCATAGAAGCTGTCTTCATTTCCGCTCTTGGTCTTACCGGTGCTTTAGCCATATCTGTTGTTTGCCTTTGCCTACCAGCTGTTGGTGTAAGCGTAACCGGTCTTACTGCTATCGAATTAGCTCTTGGGAATCTCATAGTTAAGAATGAATCCAATGCTGGTGGTTCAGGAAGTTAATCAGAAGAGGTTGTTCAAAAAGGGATTGACCTAAGGCGGAGCTGTTGTCTCCATATCTGTTGTTAGAGTGAAATCATCTGCTGTTCCAGTAACCGGTGCTAGTGGTAGTAGGAGTTCTTGGTCCACTATCATTGGTGATGCAGAAGAGGATTGAGGGAAAAGAGGATTACAATAAAGCTAGTAAGGCAAGGTGCGTAGCGGGAATGACTAGTCCCACACCCACGGACATCAGGAAGAAAATCGGTTGTTGATTGAATCAAAATAGGTTGTTCGAGAATATTCTTTCTTACTACCTATATGAAAGACTATTAGATTCTAAAGACTTTCGTATTCATAGACTGATATTGGATAGTGAGAATCTTTATTGCCCCGGTCAAACTTGCACCTTCTATTGTCCACACCCTTAGCTTTTGGATATAAGTTTGGCATATATTTTATTTCTATCGGATGCGGCAAGGCTTGCTTATTTTGATCGTTGGACACATCCTCTAATCGGTCTGGAGCGTAAAGTGCTTCTGGATGTGAATAAGATTAAGAAAGGGAGTGTCAGTTCAATGGAAGGCTTTTCATATACCGTATCACGCCTAGGAGACTTCCTCATCGCCAGGAAAGAAAGTAGGAAGCCTTGAGGTAAAGGAAGAAGACTTCTCTCTTTAGGACCGACTAGAGGAAGCTTCTTTTTTTCTATAGATAAGGCAGAGCCTTACTGATGCTCTCTTCGCCTGTCAAGGGCTGGTTCTTTCATATCCGAAAGAGGTTGATCCTAAAAAGTAAAAAGAGACCGAGGCGACCATAGAGAGGTTCGATAGGACCTGGGCTTTCCCTCTACTCTAACTCTATAGTTCTTCTTTCCCGTGCTATCAAGATCAGGAGAGAGGCTTTGCGCAAGAAAGAATATATCGCCCAGTCTAACTCTTAAGTCGGAAATAGAGGCAATGAATATTGGAAGGAGTAATGCGCTTTCTTTTTCACCTGGAATTGAACTGTAAGAACCAATCCCATTGTCTTCGAATAGTCTTTGGTTGAAACTACTTCTTTTGACTCAGCCTTGTATATTATGGATGTGAAAGCTGCTGCTTTTCCTTTTTTTTCAGCTCAGCTGGCTGCTTTCGTCATTTGCTGATATTGACCTTTGGTAAGATTCTTTCGCCGCAAACAACCATCCTTCTGTAAAGGCAACTCCTGACGTCTACGAGTGGAATTCTTCTTCGGGAAATTGAGTTCAAAAAGCCGGGTCTGAATTCTCGTCGTCTTTGCCTATGCAAAGTATACCGCGGTTCAGCCATATCCATACTCCATACTAGGAGTCAGCATTTGTTACACTTTAGGCTTTGCCCCAAACATCTGCGGCCATCTTCCTCATCTGCTTCCGTGGATTAATAAATGGCTGCAAATGGCTTTCTTTAAGCCGAAAAAAGGAGATTTCTTGGTCTTTGTTGACGGAAGGCTCATTAGGTTCCTTAAATGTCCGATCTCTTATAAGAGGGAAGGTTAGTTAGCCTTTGATTATCATTCTAGGCTCTGCAAGACCTTCATTCAATACGGATAGGAGATGAGATCGGCTCGTCTGTAAGATTAAGATATAAGATAGAGGTAGCGTCCAAAGAGCTTTCATCCGTGCTAGGTCACAAGCAGACCTAGGGTGGCAGCGGAGTCAGACTATAGCTCACAGGCAGAATTATTCGAATAGAATGGGTTCTAAGGAAGTTAATTTCTTTCTTCAAGGACCCTAGCACCCTTTCCAGTCGAGCAAGTAAAGTCCCTTATAGCTCTTCTTTCTCTTTCTGATAGATATGAAATAGCCGGAAAGGAATCCGAGAACCTTGTATTTACATTGACTCCGAGGTCAGCCACTCCTCCTTTTATAGGGCGAATGCTTTTCCATTTTCAATTCCCCTTTTCCAAAATTTCATTACCTGAATCTTAGCTCTTCTCTTTCTTATTTATTCTTACTACTATCACTTTATAAACCGGGCCCGGCTTCTAAAACAGTCACTTTTTTGGGTCGTACACCTGGAACAAAAAGGTTCATCGTACAATTTCGGCGATTACAAAAATAAAGGAGTATATCCCTCTCCCTTAGTGTCTTTCCACTTCCGTCGTTCGGGAACAAACACTTCGCCTAATTCTTTTGAATCCCGGCCCGGTTTTTCCCCACTAACCAATTACGTTACGACCATTGAACAAACTTGGTTGACGAACATGGTTTATGCGCCGCTAATGTAGCGGCTTGTCGAGCATTTGACAAACTCACACCATCCATTTCAAATGGGATTTGTCCCGTGGACACACGAGCAATCCAACCCGTAGGATTTCCTTTTCCTCTTCCCATTCTTACTTCTGTAGGTTTCCCGGTAATAGGGAGATCTGCGAGAACTCTTACCCATATCTTACCATTTCTTCGGAATTGTCCGCTCATAGCACGATGGAATTGTCCTATTATAGCCCGACGCGCTGCTTCAATGGCTCGATATGAAAGACGACCAGCTTTACAACTTTTAGTGCCATATCTTCCAAAACCAAGTTGTGTACCGTCCAGTTTGCAACCCCTACTACATCTGCCTTTACGATATTTACTATATTTCGTACGTTTCGGATATAGCATGTCCCCCCTTTTTTTTACTATATGAAATCCACACTTTGACACCTGAGATTCCGTAACGAGTAGATACTTCCGCAGGAGCATAATCTATTTTCTGGTTAAATACATTACGAGATGTTTTTCCATACTTTCCGCATTCAGTTCTAGCGATTTCTGCGCCTTCTAATCGACCTGAACAACATATACGGATCCCCTCCACCCCTTTTTTCATTACTAATGGAATATCCTTCACTATTTTACTAAAAATGGAACGAAATGATCTTGTTTTGTTCCTCAGTTGAAAAGAGATGTCTTGAGCAATCGGAGAAGCACTTTGATAAACAGATTTAATCTTGACCGACTCAATTAAGGTATTAGTGTTTGTTCTATTAGACAACAAAGATCGCATTTTTTTCATTTCGTTCAAATAAGAGTTGTACCCGTACGGAATTCTTCTGTTTCTCAGTATGATCTCTATCATCATCTCTATTCCCTTTATCAATTCTCCTATCCCACCTAGGCTTATGAATTTCTCTATCAATTCCATTACCTTATCCTTACCCATGAGGTTCCAACATTGGATCCTTAATTGACCTAGGAGTTGTTCCCGGGCATCCTCAAAAAAAAGGTTATTATACACCCCAACCCCATCCCTTGGAAAGAAAAAGGTAGCACCGAAGAAAGGAAAAAGCGAGATGGTGGTTTTTGTTGTTCCCGCGAAGCGAAGATCATTCGCTTGGCGAATGAAGTGAGTAAACCTCTTTTTGGCTTCGGACAAACACTTTTTTTCGCTGGTCGAGCTTTCTACAAAAAAAGCGATGCGAGAACGTATTCTCTTATCTAAGCTTCTTCCCTGTGCATTCGCTCCCCCCATCGTAGATGGTTCAGCCACGCCCGGTGCCACGAAATGATTGAGAACTACGACGGGGTCGAAATGAATTTGGTTCTTTGTATTCAATAAATATTGCATGACCGAATAATTCAAGGAGAGGCACACTGCAGGGAGGGTCCTTTTAAGTAGATGACTCGTCGGGCCGTCTACGCGGGACTTCTTTGGGAAAAAGAACTTGAATAACTTCGTTTTTCTGAAGGAGTCGTCATTTTCTATCAGGAACGCTATGTCATTTACAACCCCGGCGTATTTCGGATGCTTGAAGGCCCCGCTGACCCGAAGTGATTTAGAAAGATTCTTCTTTATCGATGGTGATCGGTCATGGTATCCATAGCGTTGCTTCTTTTTCGGCCAAATCCTGATTTCGTTTTCCTTCTCCCGGTCGTCGAGCCTGATCGACTCGACTCTTTTCCCTGCCCCCCAGCCTCTCACTTCGTTTCGTTCTTCTTCTGTATTGTCGCTTGAATGAAGACACCTGATCGGCCCGACTTTCCCGAATGTCCACCACCGGCCCTTCTCCTTTCCGGGTCTGGTTTTTTCGCGTCGTTTCAGTCGTCGTGGTCGACGGGAAAGAAAGAAATTAATGAATGTTCTTTTGGGAAAATGTAGAATAATACATCTACCGAGACGAAAGCCAAAGGTGAGTCTCGTAGGTGGACGTATCGAACCGAAATAAGATCTCAGATTGACATCTTGATACACTGATTTACCATAATAAAAAATAGAGTCAATGGTGACTCCGCCGTGGAAAGAACCGCTTCTTTCTTGCGGGGGGGCTTCCATTCAGCAGCGCAGACTAAAAGTGCTCTCCGAACCGTGCTGGATAGTCACCCATCACACGGCTCTCACTCAAACCCAACCTGTGGTGGATCCCGGGGGACAAAGTCAAAGCGCTTGATCCTTTGCCCCATACTTTGAAATGCTCCTCCCCGCCGATCAAGCAGCGACGCTGCTCGTGATAGGCTTAGCTTTAAGCCGCTATCGTTCGGTTCGGATAAGTCAAGTCCCTTCGGTAGGTTCGCTCAGGTCAGGTGGTCTTCCCGCGTAGTGGGCTTCCCTAACGTTCAGAGTTGTTCTGGTTTGAGAAAGGAGCACCGGCCGAGCACCCTGAATGAATAAGAAATGGACAGCGGAGGGAATCAATGATTCTTATTCAACCGAGCTGAAGCTAGCAACATGTCGATTACGCACCGGAGGTTGGTAAGAACTGAGGGACAATGCCCCCTAACCTAAGTAGGCCTACCAGCGAAGCAACTGGTACTTGATCGGGTGGGGGGCGGTTTGGTTTCGTGCAACGCCCTCGCAGCAGGAAGAGGCGGTTGTCATTTGAAAGGAAACGCCCTTTGTATAGGGCTGCGCACCCTGATAAAAAAGCTCTTTAGTAAAGCCTAAATGTCCTTATTGAAAACGAAAGCGCTAACGCGCCTTATATTAATAAATTTTTTTATTAGAAAAGCAACCTTTCGCCTTTATTGATATGATATAAAACAAGCTTACTTACTAATAAAGCGGCAACAAGCACCTTCTTTCTCAAAGTTTTCTCGCTTAGAAAGAACAAGCAACGGATTGAGCTGCGCGAAAGCCGTTGCGCTAACGCGCAGTAGTTTTCTTGCTCGTTAGCGCTTTACTAAAAAAATAGAAAGTAAAGGCTCTTCTACTTTTCTACGAATCTACAACTCTCTTTACTGAGCGAGACTCCATCCATATCTCTTCCCTACTAGTGGGTTATTCTTCATTTTTTTTTTCCATTCTATCATTTGTTTGACAGCTTCTTAAACTAGGCTCCATTTTAGATAGGTTTTCGGTCTTAATCAAGATAGGTCAGGGGCGCGTCGGAACGGTCGTGGCTGCTTAGTCTCATCCGAGAGTCTAATCTCTTTGTACTGCTTTTTTTCAAAGAAAAAAAAGAAGGGGGTCGATTTAGGCTCCTTCCCTTCCACTGCATAGCCGCGCTAGCAGGTACTATGAGCCCTCTGTCCCACGCATCTAACCAGCTCGCGTGGTTCACCGGTTCCACCGAAAACTCTCATTTGTTGAAGCGGAGCATAGTGCGCTTTAGGCGCCGAGCGAGAAACGTCTCTTCTTTTGTTTCGGTTTATTCACTGATCTGAAACTTAGCACTTGTTTTCTTATTGGGGGGCGGCGTTCTTGAATGAAGTCTATCCGAACCGAATTAGCACTTCTCCGATCAGGCTAGGCCTCTCCATTTGAGCTGGGCGCCGGGGCCCTGGATGCGCTAGCGATCGGCACATAGGGGGTGGTTGCCCGGGTTTCTCGGCCTGGTATCCTGCACCTCGCGTTTATGATATCTACATTCAACTGTGCCCCGGAGACACGGTTGAAGCACGCCCAGTGTGCTTCTTTCACGACATGCTCTGGTCCCGGGTATATTCCTGTGGTCTTCTAGCGTTAGAAGTAGAAGAAGTCGTGTCCGTCCCGGACATCTGCAACGTCCTCCCACGCTTTTTTTTAAATATAGGACAAAGGAAAAGACTGACCCATTCGGTGACTTTCGCGGTCGCCCTCACTGAACCGACTTGAATCTGAACTACGATTCAGATCAAGTCTGACCGAAATCGGATTTCCTTTTCGTGCCATATGCGCTTAGACTTTACTTTTTCCCCTTGTTTTTTTCCCGGTCCAATATTTGTTCTCGAAAGTCCGTGTAAAAGCAAACTCTCAAAATTTTTGATCCTTCAGTAATCTTACAACGGTTTTTCCATTGTAAATTCGTACGGAGCAATTAACGAATTCCGGCAGAAGATCTACGTGACAAAATTTTCCTGTTCAAAAGAAGAGAGATCTTCTTCTTCATTCTCAACAGGAATGCATCAACAAAACTGCCCTTCCATATAGATCGTCGTGGCATGAACTCATTTCTACGTTTCCCCCCTAAATCCAGCTTTGGTGGGCTTCCCTCAAGGTGACGCCGAAAGTCTACCTCCTTTTGTGCGCCCCTCACCTCCTCCATGAGGATGATCCACTGAATTCATTGCAACACCACGAACAATGGGACGTCTGCCTAACCACCGGCTTTATCCAGCTTTTCTAAGTTTACATACATCATGGTTGGGATTGGAAACTATACCAATAGTAGCTCGGCATCGGGAATCAATGAGTTTTTCAACACCCGAAGGTAGCCGCACAAACCTAAGAGTAAGAGAGAGTGTAGGGGGGGCTGGTTCCTTCACTTCATTATTTTAGAAAAAGTTCCTGCGGCTCGAGCCAGCTTTGCGCCTTGGCCTGGATGACATTCAATATCATGTATCCATGTTCCTATACGTATATCGGCTAATGGTATGCTCCTATTTGAGAATTTAGATCAAGTATCTCGTGTCTATAAGCAGGGGGGCGTGGCCAAGAAGCAGCCAGCTGACTGCCCCCTTCCACTCGGACTTTCTTCGCTGTGTGAATAAGGTCTTAGTATAGATGGGCATTCCGGGCGGGTCGCAATAAGTCACGGGTCGAAGGTTTGGACCAATCGCAATTCATCACCATTTTGCCTGCTTCCAATTGATGACTGGCTATTATATAAGTGTTGACCTAAGCCCCTGTGCTGGGGCTCGGCTCCCGAACCGTACGTGAGCTGCCTCGTACGGCTCTTCCTAAGAACTTGAAGCCTCCTCTCTCTAAATAGAAAAAAAATGCATTTACAAGAACAAGACAAAAAATACTTTTTCAAAAAGCCTTCGCCCTACGGGGCTATTAGAGAAGCAGCTTCGTTCCTTGACTTCTTTTCTCAGTCAAGCTTCCTTGTTCCTTAGTGTAGTATCGGTCCATAGTTTAAGACTCCGTTCCTTATAGCCTAGTCTATATCCACAGCTGACGTGACTCCGTACCGACGCCTTTCCCTTTGTAGACGGCTAAGTGACTTCGTAACCTTAACGTACTTATTTTCGTACTTTCTTTCTTACGGCCTTCGTCGGGCTTTCGTCCCTTCGCCTATAGGCGAAGGCTTGGCTTCGCTATCGCTCATGACTTGGTATAGAGTCCGTGTAGTGGTCGGCCTTCCTACCAGAAGGCCTATAATATAGTGATCGGCCTTTCGAATGCCCCCTTCCTTACTTTTCTGAGAAGCCCTTTACGACTATAAAGGACAGGGGGCTGTTCACCTTTGGAAACTTAACTACACCGGTCACGACATGGTGTTTGTTGATATTTATTGAGGAGTTTGATGGAGTTTAGCCGACTGAATCCATAACCCTAGAAAGTCACCGTCACTGGTACTTTTTTTACTCTATAGATAAGTATAGGTATTGGTGTAGCTTGCGTAATGTAGTTGTAGTTAAGGCTGCATTGAAGTCTTTCTTTTTCTTTTTGAAGATCTACTGAAGTAGAAAAGGCGAACGGGGCTCCCAGGCCGGGACGTCTGGCAGAATGCTTGGCCTCCTGCGTTGGAAGCGGCACCTGAAGGGTGAGCTTCTGGTGGTTAGCTTCTAGAACTAGATAATAGGCATTAGGCATTCTGAGCTGGAAGGAAGCAAGCTACGGCATTACGGGCCGACTACAAGAAGCAAAGCTTCGTAGACTCGACAAGTCGCTTATAGAATGCCTACTACTAAGTGAAGACTTTCTACTTCATTTAATAAGGGAAGGGGGGAGGTAAGCTTTGCTTAGGGAGCTTTATAAGGCCGACCACTACATAAGCCGCTATCAGTCCAGGAGAGCAGCAAGCTACCTTTCTTTGATCCGCCTTCCCGGAAGGGAAGAGCACGAAAATAGGCCGCCTATGGTGGTCGTGGTAGATTCGAGGATCTTACGCGGCGGAGCGAACTCTTCTATCGTCTTGCATTTCCTCTGGCAGCGTAGCTGCACCCCCTCGATCCATCGTACTGGAGCGATCCGAGAAGAACGATTAGGATCATATTCTATCCTTTCTACAATGCCCATAGACGAAGTGCTTCGTTTCAGATCAATTCTTCGTTGCAATCGCTTCGATCCACCCCCTCGGTGAAAAGCCGTAATACGCCCTGAGGAATTCCTACCGGGGGACTTCCCTGTACAAAAAGTGAATTGTCTAAGTGCTCCCCTTTGTCTCATTGTTTATCTCGTAATCATTCGATTCCGTTCGAATTAGCTCCTACTCCTACTCCTTCTTCTCCTTCATCGTCGTTGGTCCTTTTGACATAACATTCTCGGCCGCCCCCGGTCCGGTAGGAAAGAACCCTGTAGCCAGTGACTAGTCTCGCTATGGAGCTACGTGTACACCGCCACGTCGAGACTCTCTTTCGAAAGTGAGATCACCACCGGCTTGTTGAAAGAGGGAAAGATCACTCCTAAAAGCAGCCGTGATCTTATATACGATACCACCAGACGAATATACGTTAGGACCAAACTCAACTGATTCAACTCAAGCAATCACAGCTTCCTTTTACGGGTTGTCTACTTTGCCGCTTCTGCGGGCCTCTTGCACTTTGGGAGTTGCAGGCCATTCTTCAGAGCACCATTGAAGATTTTTCGTACTTTCTCCTTCCGGAAGGAGTACTTTTTTTTCTTCCTCTCTTCAAGAGAAACTCTTGGGCGCTTAGGTTCATCCTCACCTTCGCCGAAGACTGGCTTCTTAGTCTTAGCCGGGGGCCTTTTCAACAGCTGCTGACGCCATAGGCTTCTTGCCTTTGTCAGAGCTTTGGGCGAAGGTGGCGGAAATATTTTTATAGTTTTTACTTTTCTTTTTTTCCTCTTTCTTTTTAGGTCTTGGGGGACAAGGATCGGCAAATATGTTTTGGTCCCTTCTTCGAGATCCAGTATGCTGGAAATTAGCCTGCGTAGGATGTTTTTTCCTGATATCAACAATTTGCTTTTCTTCTTGAGACCAGAAGCGTTGGTGAAGTCGTCAAGTAGATCGAAGAGGCCTTGAGCGGAATGCGAGCTTGCTTCCGTGATTAGCATGAGATCGTCAAGGTGAGTAACCGGGTTGGTTTGCTTCCCGAGGCTGCATTGGTTTTACCTCGATTGCACCGTTCTTCGAAAAGAATTGGTTGCCCTTCCATAACTATGCAGAATAGAAAGGGGGATCCTTTATCCCCTTGCCTTAGGCCATGGCTGCTTTTTAAATACCCGAAGGGCGAGCCATTGCGAATAACCGAGAAAGAAGGAGTCGAGATGCATTCGTTTTTCCAATTGATCAATTTCCGATCATTCCAAGCAAGACTCCTACTCCTACTTTTAAATTTCCTATCAACAAGACTCCTACTCATGCTCATGGTTGGTTTCCTTCTAGGTCATTTGTTCGGGAAGATTCCAATCTACTCTTCTTTGGAAAGCCAAGTCTTAGTTCCCTTTCCAAGCAAAGTATTAGTCTTAGGGTACTGAAATTCACAGAACGTGGGCTTCGGTGTCTCGAGAGTGAAGGACAAAGAAAAGAGCCATTTCTTTTACAAAAATCATTGCCAATCAAAACGGACATTCCACTTTCTTCCTCATGTCCATCAAATCAAACGTCTGGTAATCCTAATTTTAATTTGACTCATGATAAACTTTTTTATATACTATATTCTTTGGCAATACCAATTGCTCTTAAATATAACTTTACTTTTGATTACTGTTCCGTAGATAAATTTGCTTCTCTGGTAGGAGACAGCTACGCGAGAGGTCTTGGTCTTTCTTGCGCTGTGCCACCAGTAGAGCACTTCTATGACTGTGTAGAGAATTTCACTACAAGCATTGCAGATTCCTCTAACGAGGATGTTGAGAAACGCAAGTATGGTATCAAACTTCTTGCCGGGAGTATGCTATTAATCATTATGTTGTGCGTATCTGCTGGTATGGTGTTGGATAGGGAGGGGGTGGGTTAGAGTTCATATTCATATGGGAATGTCTTTTTAATGTGTGATGAATTGAAAGCGGGCTAACAACAAAAACCTATTCACAGCCCCCCGAATGTAGTACATTTCCTCATTTGGAAAGACGAAGCGGGGGCTCGGAGGAGGGATGGCCACCCCAGAATCAGCTCCCGGATGTAGTTATTATAGAAGGAATGATGTTAGAACGAACCGTGGTTAACAAAAGTCATGATAAGAATAAGGGAAGTTCGCAGGGATAAAGGAAGTGTGAGCTCGCTCTTCCTCCCAGAGGTGCAGGTTCGAATCCTGCTTGTGACAAGAGATTGGTCTTTTTTAATAACTCATTGATTAAGACCTGTCATAATTGGAATAATTGAATAGGTTCACAATAAGAATTCTGGTTTCAAAGCTACAGTTGGTGCTTCTTGAGTGAATGATCGAGGGCAAGAGTTAAGAATTGATCGAGTAATCTCGGTAAGAATTGATCGAGAAGTTCGTAATAGACTAGGAAGAGGATGAGCGAAGATCAGAGAAAATGCTCAATCTGTTTTTTAAACTGACTTCAGGAATCCCTTGTTTAAGGAAGGTTCCATCTAAAGATGATAATTCATCTATGAGTGTAAACTATCGGTATGATTCTATTATATTAAATCAAATGCCAAGACCTACTGATACTCCTTTATTGAAACTTCCAGCATGGATAAAAAGACGTCGGTTCAGACAACCCGTTGCTTCCACCCGCCCGCAGGGTGTGCAGGATTGTATAGATCTCGCATGTCTTGAAGAGCATATGGAGGAGACGTCTCATGTTGAGAGACTGAAAAATGCTATGAGCAAGGCTCGGCCAGGTGATCGGACACTTTTCTATTATGTAGATAGCTCGAGCTATAACCGGCAGCTCAGTATTCATTTTATCTGTGGGAGCCCCTTAGGGAAAGAAGGAGTCACCTTCCCTTTCTTCCATTTAAGGAATATGTTGGGCTTAATCCTCTACTTCGCTCTCCTGATAGGCAAGTTGGATTAAAGGATGTAACCCGGCAATCCTCACGAGTGAAATCCTTTGGCATTAAAGAGGCTCTAATCTATTCATACAATTTCGATATGAGGTTTGTCTTTGTTTTCTGTGCTATGATTGGATTTTCTATCTGGTGGTACACGGTTCCGGAACCATTGTTATATCATCCTGATGCTTTGGCAAGTGAGAATCTCAAATTCTTAACTAGTGTTGTTAAAGACACTTATGAATACAATGTCTGTAGCACACACCATGTTCTTTCACCATGCGAGTGTGGAGAACCACTCAATCGGGCAGCAAAAGATATGTTTCCTGACACTGCCTATACTTTTGATCCTTTGCATCAAAACAAGATGAAAAGGGTAACCGCACTTTCGGTTTATCTTTCTTCTATTCTTCTAACTATAATGCTTTCAGAATCTATTTCACAATATGGTATGCTAGTCCCCATTAATTAGTATTGGAAAAATAGAACACAATCAAGCTTCAAGGAAGTATTTTTACCTCTCGGATTCCATTGTTGTTGCTGGCAGAGGTTCAAAATAAGAGGGTCAGAGGTGAGGAGCTAGATTCCCTTACCGCTGCTACGTTCATTTAAGGAAACAACTCAGGATTCTTCTTCTTGACCTTTCAGTTGATTGTAGAGTTCGCTGATTGGAATTGGCAGCGGATCAAACTTCCGGGGTTCCCTCCTTGCAGTGGTGTTCTGATTCCCTTGGTAAGGAGTTGATTCTGAGAAGCATTGACGTAGGCAGGCAGAGTTAGTGACTTGGTAAGGCGAAGCTAAATAGGCAGTTTGGACATACGGATTGAATGGTGATCCGGTCGAGGAAGAGGCGGTCACAGTTTTGACATACGGATTGAAGCTCTAGGAAAGAAGACTTATAGTGGATCCTGGACTTCAGTGCAAAGGAATATGGTATAAAACGTACAACAAGTAATCAAAGGAATGCAGGCGGGGTAAGCGTAGTAGTTGGGTAAGCGTAGTGATAGGGTAAGCGCGTATAGGGGAAAAATGTGTTCTTGTTTAGGTGTGATGCTTGCTTTCTTTCTAGCGGTCTGTCTGGTTCCTAACGTTTCTGGTCCAATGTCTATAGGAAATATGATGACTAATAAAAAGATGATTAGCACACTTTCTAAGAGTCCATTTTTTTCTTATTCTCAGAAATCTTCTTTGATTCCAATTTATTTAACAAAATATTTCTGTTCTGTTTCAGAGAGACTTGTGCCGCTTTCAGTGCAGCTATCAGCCGATATTGAGTTTGTCTATAAAGATTTGACGGCTGATGATCTTCTATTGAGTATATCTCGTTTCCGATTAGCATTTATTCAGCAAAGAATTGAATTTGGTTTATACAATCTATCACCGCTAGAAGTTAAGTTCATTAAGAGGGTAGATTTTTTTAAGTTTCTTGATTCAATGGTACCTGATTATCCCGATATCCAGATTGGTAATACTGGACATGATCCTGATATCATTACAGTGGTTTTGCCAAGAGAATCAGAGGATGGATTGGTCTTAATGGGGTTATCCGTAACGTTATTACGTCTTTCTTATGGTTGCTTGCCTGAAGATGATTACCGAATTGAAGGTTTTGCTTCTTCCTTTTATAAAAGCCTTGAACAAATGGGAAAGGCGGATAAACTGTACAAGCTAGACTTGGGCGAATCATTAACGATGCTACCAATCAGTCTTATTATGGAAAAGGTAAAGCCTTTAGTTGGAGATGGTTATGTTTTTAAACTCATATCATCTTTTCTTGACCTGCCTATATATGATGATAGTGGAAATATTAGGTCAGATATAATCCGAGGTATGCCTCCTTTGGGAGAAATCTCTAGGGTCTTATTCGACTTTGTTTTAAGAGACATCTTCGATGGGGAATTTCGAAAAAGGTTTCCTGGGATAACATTTACAAGATTCATCAATGAAGTTTTCATTTCGACTAGAAAAAATAATGATGTGAACTTCGACCAGAAAGAAGGATATGAACTATTGAAAGAACTCGGGCTCGCGGGAAAGATCCTCTCTATTGGGCCAGGTGATGATCCCATTCATGTTCATAAATATGGGTATGAAGAGAAGATAGTATTTTTGGACAAAAAAGACAGTCAGGTAACCCTGTGCCATCCCATGGAATATTGGTAAACGTTACTTCTCTCTGATTTCAATTTCCGGAAGGATGTCTAATCGAAATTAGTTTACATTAGGAAGGATGTCTATTTGATCTGGTAACGAAGTGGATTGGTCGGCTCTCTAAGTACGGAGACAAGAGCTCCAGCCTAGAGACGGTCCTTAGTCCGGACAGAGGTCTGACGAAAGGTGGGCTTAACCTTTTTCTCTTCTGTAGCCTTCTAAGGTAAGGCGAGGCCACCCTATGATCTATGAAGGTCTGGGGTGGAGGAGGAGAGTGGGTATGAGGGCTCCTTCTACCCCATGTAAATAAACCAGTAGAAACTTCCCCTAGGGTCCAACCTGGCCCACCCTTTCTTTGAACCTTGTCAATGATCGAACTTAAAGATATGAACTGAGTGCCATTTGATGAGTAACTGAGAACAAGGGAGAGGGATATAGAAAGGATGAAGTAATGAAAGAGGAAGTCATTGCTAGTAGTAACGACTTGTTACGATCCATTGGTTCATATAGAATCCATGTCCTAGGTGTATCAAAAAACATTCTTTTCGCTAAGCGTATATAATAAAATAGAGTGAAAGAGTCCACCCCGAAACCAAGGGGGTACTAACTAACAGCTGAGTCCTCTCCGAACCGCAAGAGATAGTTGCCCATCATACGGCTCACCAACTTCACTTGCCTCTATGGGAGGCTCGCTCCGGGCAGGTTCGGATCACTTACAATACATAGCTCTACGAAGGAAGGGGTTGGGTTAGGAACGTTTTCAATATGATTTTTTTCCCGTATTTGTTCTATGAGAAATGCGAGTCTGTTTTGTCAACTTTCTCCATCCCCCTCTATAAAAAGAATCAAAAAGGAACGTAGTCTTTCTTATTCCCGTGTTCGATCTCTTCCATCTCTGACTCGCTCCTTGTCACCTATGTTGAAGAGCCTGTAGAGAATTCAGAGGGGCCAAGGATCTTCCTCTCAACAGTGCTTCTCGAGGCCCCCCTGAATAAGACTACGTTCCTTAGCCTGGGCGAAGATGGGGAGAAGGAATAAGGATGAAGCCCCTTAGCTCTGCCAGGCACTGGACAGGGGTTAGCTTTGTAAATGTGTAGAGCCAAGTGTAGTGTGGTATAGTAGTAGGCACTTCTAGGCCCCTTCCCGGCTACTGGATCACTCCAGTGCTTTGGGTACTACGGACCCTCTGCCATCCATTGCAGCAGAGCCGTTTCATGAGCGGGGGGGCTAAACGCAGTTCTTTGAATCAAACGTTGAATGAAATCTCTTTTTTTTTAGATATTCAAAAAAAAGAGATTTCATTAGTTAAGTAGCGTAGCAAGAAGCCCCAAATCCTTGATTTGACCAGGAAAGACTGCACTGCTTTGGGCCCAGGAAGCGAAGGGAATGAGCTCGGCTGCTTCTCCTCCACACTTATTTATCTCCGTGCCCGTTCCGCATGCGCTTCGCGCGCCATTGGCGCTTTGTTCTCCTCTTATTCTTCATTGGACGGTCCGGATGGACTTCGCCGTTCTTTCCCAACTAAAATAGAAAAGGTATTTTCAAATCGAGATGTCGATTCGTTTTCCGCCCCAAATGAGATGGGGAATTTGTAACCCCCTTTTTTTACTTTTTGGCCCTTCATCTTTCTGAATCGAGGCCCAGCCTGGCTCGCGTCGTTCCAACAACCGGCGGGGAGCACCTCAGTATATGATCGCGCGCAGTAACTGGGAGTCCTATTACCCCTAAGGCCAACTTCAATTCACCAAACCAAGGTTCATCTCGTGTAGTGATTGTGGACTCGTACAAGGATATTGAGTAGACGGTTGATATATCAGACTCGACCCTATCTTTCGTAGCATGCATTCCCATCCGTGTCGCAACTGATTCGGTAAGCTACGTGTCCGGTGCACGGAGAACTGCCTTCGGTCCCCCAAACTGACTTACTCGTGGCAACCTTCCGGCCGCCCAACGACCTATAACGCTAGTCACTACTCCCACTGGGGCTAGGAAGTAAGCCCCACAACCCAAAGCGGCGAAGAACAAATAGAATTTGCTACAAAAGCCGGCTAACGGGGGTATTCCTGCGTATGAGAACATAGTAATGGAGAAGGTAATAGCCGAAATAGGATTCGTTTTGGCTAGAGCACCCAAATCCGCTATATATTTGACACGGGTTTGCCGTAATGCTAAAACTATGGCGAATGCATCTATCGTCATTAATGCATAAATAAAGATACCAATTAGTAGTGATTGAATTCCTTCTATGGTTCCACATGAGAACCCAGTACGAATATAACCTACATGTCCAATTGAACTATGAGCTAGAGGTCTTTTTACTTTCGTTTGGGCCATGGCGGCCAGTGATCCTAAGATCATAGAAGCAATGCTGCAGAAAAAGAAGATTTGTTGCAATGTAGCTCCATAGGAACCATAAATAGAAACACGTGAAATATTAGCAGAAATAGATATTTTAGGCGCAATAGAAAGGAATGCTGTTACCGGGGTGGGTGAACCCTCATAGATATCAGGTGCCCACAATATAGAGTCAAAAGAGATATGGAGGGAGAAGGGGAGGGGGGTTTTCTTCGGGGCTCGAGAGATGGAATAGATAGGGCCCCACAAGTTTTGAATTCGCCGCTTGAGAATTCACACGAAAGGGAACGAGGAATTTTCAACGAAAAAAGTGCTCTCTGAACCGAACGTGAAAGTACTTTTCCATCAGACGGCTGTTCCCGTAACTCCACTCTCGACTTGGATTATATATCCAAAAAAGTCCGCTCTCAGCCATTCCACACGCTGCCTGGCGGAGGCATGGTTATCTGAAGTGGATTCTCTCTTTTCTAGTAGATGCCGAACCTGCTGCCCCATTGACTAAGAAGGGGGCGGGCGCAGCAGCTACATGGACCCCTTCTTTTCTGTTGTTGCCAGCGCTTTCCCGGGCCGAGCCGGAATTTTTTTATTAGAAAGGGCAGGCAAAGCCCGAAGGCTGCTATCCCAATAGGCCTGCGGGCGGAACGAGGAGAGGGCCCGGCAATCATACCACCGCGGTCGAAAAAGCGTGTTCCCTTCAGATAACACGCACCGTAGACCATCCTCGGCCTTCTTCGTTTTCGATGAAAAACAAAAAAAATCTCGATCTCCGAAAGCGTTTTCCTTCCCCCGCCGCATCTCCCCTCCTTCGTCGAGCCTTTCCTTTATTTAATGGTTGGGGGAAGCATTCCCTTATCTGAACTTGGCGGGCATTCTTTCCGGCCTTATTCAAATAAATAGGGGGGTGCTTTTGAACATAGGCTCAAACATGATTTTAAGGTCCTAGCTACGCCATGCGTTCAATACAAAATCTGGAAAGCTGCAAGGATGAAAAAAAGAGGGCGCTTTCCTGTGTTGCACTGAAAAAAGAAAGACCTAAGAGTGTTTTCTCTTAGGTTTCTTCCTCCCGCGCCCTCTGCCGCCCGGCCCGCGTTAGAGGGGAAAATTAGCAAAGCGAGAAAAGACAGAGGGAGGGAGAGCAGCATCTTATTCTTTTCGCGAGAACTTCCAGATCAGAAAAGCATTCGGAACGGGCTTCGCGTTCATTTCGTTGGCAGAAACGATCCAATCCATTCGGGGGAACCCAAAAACAAAGTCTTTCGACTTGATTCATAGATAGAATCAATGATAGATAGACAAAAGATAGATGAACGAGATATCTTTTTTTTTAGAGAAAAAAATCGGAATATAATAGAAATCCCTTTACTTTAGATGTCTATGTATCCTTTATCATCTTCCGATTTTTTTTTATATCGTTATATCTGCTCTCTCTAAAAAAATTGAGGAGCAGATGGATCCTATCCCCTATATCGAACATCAATTCCTATCTATTGATAGGAAGATCTTCGTCAAATACCCGACTTTGCCTTTTTTTTAGGAATTCCTCATATCCAAGGCAGCTTACCACAAGCACCTCACCCCATACGACTAGTTGGGGGGGCTGTTCGCCTTTTGAATCAAACAAAGTAGTAGGGGCTTCATAGCTACTTTCATTCTAAAGAAAACCGAAGAACCAACCTTTAGTCAATAGGAGCCCTACTTCCCTCTTTGCGACCTCATTACTTCAATTCAAGCGCAAACCAATTTCTTTCTTAGTCACCGGGCGGAGCGCACCTTTTCTACTTCAGTAGGGCGAGCTGCTTGATCGTGACTTCTTTCGTTTGGTAGGGCGACGAAAGGCCTACTTCAATCTAGGAAAGAGCCGGAAACTCGAAAGGGTCGCCTTTTGAAGCGTTCGCCGGTAACCAAACCAAAGCGTCACGACATAATCAAAAGGAAGGAGTGACGCTGACTGAATCCAATCCATAAACCCGGAAACGAAACAAAGTTCGTTCCCTTTCGTCAAGTAGGTAAAGTAGGCATATGAACCACTTTTGCTTTGCCTTAGACTCTATTGGAACAAAGCAAAGAAAGAGGCGGAATGGAGAAAGGAAAGGGGCAAGGGCGGTCTTGCTTGGCGCGAAGGCTGCTGGTTTGGGGGCAGGGTACGGTACTAAAGGTCCTCGGACTTCCAGGCGGTCTTTCTTTTGGGCAGCTGTTCACCGTTGGATCTCGCCAATACAGCCCCCTATAGTTTTCGTTACCGAGATATCTTTTTTTTTCATTGTTCCCAGGGATTTTTTGGGTAATCCGCTCCCATGCTGGAAACAGTAAAATCTGAACTAAACCTTGTCGCTCTTCTTTCTTTCCTCGCGGGCAGGAAGCACACCAGCAGCGTGCGTTGCGTGATTCTACTGTGTTTTTTGCACTTGACTGGGGGACAGTTGACCGGAAGATAACTTAGATTCGCCCGGCCAGCAGGCGGGCGGTGTGCTTATCTTGTGTGACAACACTACAGAGCGAGTGGCGCTTCTAGGCGGGCAGCTGTGTGACAACACTACAGAGAAAGCGGCGCTTTCGTGTAACATGCTATGGTCTCAATGCCCTTACGAGATAGTGATGAGTTTCACGCGCTCTAAGCCCGGCCCGCGCGCGGTTAGGAGGATTGGCCGCAATCTGAGCGGTACCACCCACCCTACCCTACCACCTATAGGCGGCCGTCCGTCCTACAGCCGCCCGAAAGGGAACTGCAGTGATCTTGAATAGGAATCCTACAGCGATAGATAGAATCCCCATAAAAATACCACTAGATCGAGCACCAGTGATTTCGTATCCGGTAAAAATCTTGGCTAATTGATCGAAGTGGGTAGCTCCAGTAGACCCATAGATCATGGAACAAATAGGGTGGGTAGGCCCAACCACCACACCACACTACACGTATAGACGCGAACCCCCCTCGTTACCGTACGTGCGGCTCTCACCGCATACGGCTCGCACAAAGACTCCTAAATCCATCCCGAGCCTTTTCTTCCACTCTCCTCTCCAATCCTCGATCAAACTTGCGTTCCCCAGGCGCTATTAAATAAAATGGGGGTCTTTCTTTCGCCTATCGTATGTATCGGCTTGGCTTCGTCCCGAACCAAGGGGGCATTCTGGCGGGCGCGTGCGTGTAGGAAGTCCGACCACTACATAAGCTAAAACTAAAAAACTACGACTACCCGGAAGCGACTCGCTTCTATTCTCGTTGGGATTGGATATAGATGGGGAATCTATAGATCGTAGTAGTTCGCCAACCTCTCTAACTAACATACGATACAATTTCACTTCGTACGGCAAAAAAAAAGAAAGAGCTTCGCTCGGTGGGCCTTCCTACGCTGACGAATGCCTCCTTTCTCTTCTCTGAAGTCTACAACCAAAAAGTGGGAGAGGCAGGATTCGAACCTACGTAGAAAAACTTCAACAGATTTACAGTCTGCCGCTTTTGACCACTCGGCCACTCTCCCCTTCCCGGGCCGAGGCCCCCTCTCGGGGTTCTAAGAAGGAGGGCGGCGCCTTGAATCAATCAAAAAGCTTATTGATTTGATTGAAGGGAACTAATACTATTTATTAGCTTAGCTAGCGTTCCGGGATAATCTAGTCATTTAGTCAGTTCATAACAATATCTGTAAAGCAAGGGCAAAGCTTCTACGACAGCTTCCCCTTCATGTCATGTAGTCGTCGGCCTTCCCCAGCCCCCCCTTCGTTGCTTCTGGCGAAGCTGCGAGTTCATGAGCAAGTGAATGAACGAGCCATGTTCCCAAAAGGAGTGACCTTCTTTGTTTTCTTCCCTTCCCCTATCCTTTCAAAGCCCATAGGTTGAGCGCTAGCGCTTTACTAATATAATAAAAAAAAGTAAGGCTCTTCTGCTGAGCGAAGCTGCGAGCCTACCCTTCTCGAGCCTACTTAAATAGCTTACGCTTAACCCAGCAGGGCTACAGCAAGCAAGCTTTCCCCCTTTTTTTGTTGTGGGTCGCGCCTCGCCGTAGGCACTGAATGAATGAAATGAGTGGAGATCTTCCTTCCCCCTTGAAAATTTCCAAGAACTTCGTTGGTACTAGTGGCGAAGAAAAATTAGACCATCCCACCCAAAATCAACTCGGAACCTAAAGAGAAGAGAGTTCAGTCTACAAGAAGCTGGCAGAGCTTTAGCCATTGGACTACATCCATCTATTCTACCTAAACAGTAAGCCTTTTCTTGTTCGTTCATCGAATGACGCTAGCGGAGACAAATTCCTTCCGGCTAATGAAGATACTACTCCAGTCTTCCATTCATTCCCAGTGGATCCTTCTTCCCCCTAAGAATTGAACGAGCCAAGTTCACCTATACCGAGAGTGAGTAATAAAAACCAACAATAAACTTCCCACTTTGGATGTCCACGATTCTGCTAGTTTAGAAACTAAAGAGAAAAACAGGGGTCGCTAGGTCAGAAAAGCGATAACTATAAATTCTCCCCAAGTAGGATTTGAACCTACGACCAGTCAGTTAACAGCCGACCGCTCTACCACTGAGCTACTGAGGAATAACTCCCTTCAGGAAGCCGACTCTCGTTCTTTGGACCAACCTATGACCGAACAAAAATGGGTTCGTCACTCTTTTTCGCATACACCGGGATAAAAAGGTTACGATAGCAAGCCCCTACCGGGCGGAGAGCCTCCAGGATAAGGGGGCGGCGGTCAACCATCCACTCTCGAGATTCATATTGATCAATCGATCTCCGCCAGTTCGCTAAGTAGACTCACTCTACCGAGGGGCAACGCTGGAACTATTCCTGCCAAAAACAAGGGACCTACCTACCTCTCATCCTAGGAGTTAGCAGGTATGATAGAGTCCCCTCTCTGTTTGTCTCTCTGAGTTTCTACTACTAAGTAGCACTTCTGCTATTCAATCATAGAATCGATTCCGATCAAGCCCCTTTCTTGCCCGTTGGCGCTTTAGAAAGATTGCAGCTAGCGCGCCCCCTTCTTTCTCAAAGTTAAATTCTCGCTTGTTAGTCAAGCTTTGAAGCCCCTACCTTTATTTATGGGATATTTGAAGAAGCACGCAGGTTTGTAACCCTATACAAGGGGTTTTTCCCCAACCTATACAAAGTGCTGGTCTCGATCTCGCTTGGCTCGCGATGATTGTTGACTCAACATTGATTTCGTGCTTGAGTTGGAGGGCCCTCTCCCTATCCATCGAGTCAAGTAATTCGTTATCGGAATTATTTCCGCCGCGTATCTCATGGCATGCTTCTTGTTTCTCCGAATCGGTTCCTAGTGTCAGTCAATCAAGATTCGCCATCAAGAGAGGGAAGAGCCTTTACTTTAAGGTAAGGCCGGTCTCGTCATTCACGAAATTCCCCCGTCCATCGATCAATCACGCGAGTACGCATCCAGTCAGCACATAGCGAACGAAAAAAGCGTTCATCCTGGACACTTCGTGCCTCAATCAAAATGTCTATTAATTGATCCCTATTCATTCGGTCAAAGTCTCCACGGCGTTTTCACGCCCCTCTACTGAGAGGTGCACCATGTTGATAGGAATCGGCAAAGACCTTTTTGTACACGTCCTCAAGGACAGCATTCATGGCAATCATCACCACTTTCTCCCGAGGGTATGGCTTTGTTCTTGGTGTTGTTTAATAGATGTCGAGTGCCGCTTTTCCCCGTCCGAGAATCTCCATCTGCTCTAAGTGGGCGAGCTAGAATCCTTATGTCAGGTTGGTTGTTCAAAAGACTTTCTCTTTACCCTTTGCATCTTCATCTTTTCGAAAGCCCAGACCAGCATCTCTTTAAATCTGTCCTATTTCAGGTGCAAAGCCTCTTCAATAAAGACCTCTTTCTCTCTTTCTTTCTCCCCCATTTCTCATTTTGTTGATTGAAAGAGGATAAGATAAGCGCTATCCATTGAGTAAAGGGAGGATTTGCTACAGTGATTCGGGCGGTTGGTGGCCCCTTCGAGAGTTGCGGGTCCTTGCCGCTGCATGAGTGGTAGCTCATGCTCAAAACTTCTCCGACACGAGTCCTAGTCGTTGCGCTGCGGTCCGTTTTCCGGCTTCGCTTGCGCGATTTGCACTTCTGATTGGTTTCATCCATCTCCGACCCTAATGAATCGAGTATTCAGGGGGTCAGCCAGTCAATCAGTTCGGGTTCTTGGTCGTTCGCCTGTACCCCTCATAGTCCATTAGTGGGTAGGGTGGTAAACTTAGAGGGCGCCCGCCTCCTCTTTAGACGTGTCCTCGACAACCTGACGGTTGTTCGGTCTCCGCTTTTTTTTGGGGCGGGAGTGCTTGGTCGCCGGGGTTTCCTTTTCCTCAACCAATTCGGTTGTGTCATCCCGGTCTAACATTTTGTTATGAGCTGGCTGAACAAAGATGGATTGAAGGTAAGATAGATTTGAGTTTAACTGGCATAGGACCTTCGATCGACTATAGGGCGTATTCTAAAAACTGAATTGGAAGCGTAACGTAAAAAGCTCCTTCTCATGTAGCATTTCTTTGGTTTGGAAGTTCCAGTATGTTGTCTGTGGATTTCACACAAAGGAAAGCTCCCTTATGCCATTTGATTAATTCAAGTTCAGTGCTGCTCGCCACTCCCCGAGGCCAAGGACGGGGTCGAACCGTCATTCCAGGATTTGCAGTCCGATACATTTCCATTATGTTACCTAGCCAAACCCGCCACCGCATATGTAGAAAAAGAGGGGGAAGAACAATCGTTTTACTTTGGAACATGAGGTGGCGGGCGGAGCGCTCTATATGACCGGCGGCGGCTTACCAGAGAAGAGGGGACAACTTCTTTCTCCCTTGCCTTGCTCCATTTTCCTTTTCTGATTGAAAGTACGAAGCCACTCCACTACTGGTTGGTATATAGGCCAGATAGAAGGTTGCTCATCCAGCCCGGCGGATCCATTGTTTATGCGGCAGTACGATGCAGCTGAAAAAGCCCTTTTTTAGTAATATTAGTAAGGTATAGGTTGCGGAAAACTCAAAAACTAGGGTTCAAAAAGAAAAAGCTTACCTTATATAAAATATTAAATAGAAGTTTTAATAAGTTTTAGAAAAGGGCACCCCTACTATACCCCTAAACTACAAGCTAGCGCGCAACGGCTTTTCAGCCGTTGTTGCTTGCTGCTTGCAAGCTCGAAAATATCTCTTTCGCCTTTCCTCCCTGTCTCCATTCCATTCTGATTGATTCGCTTCTTCCTTCGCGCAAGCGCTTGGTTCGCCCCTTGTTGTGTTGCATTTCGTGATCCTCCGCTTCAGTCTACGTTTTTCGGATAGCCGGGATCCGACGTTGATTTCCGATTTTCATGTCAGCTCCAGGTTTTGGGCGGCCCATCTGGTTAGTCTGGTTAGTTCCACTATCACTGCTGGAAGCCCCTGCGGTTGTTCGGCTGCGTACTCCCCGTCCGCGTATCTCACACTCTCAAAGCATCTTTTGAATTTCATATTTCATTTTTCTTTTTATCCATAGGTCGGCTTCGCGCAGATAGATGTTTGCCGGGGGAGATTGGTGCTCCTTGAGGTATGCCCTTCCGTTGGGTTGTTCTCTTCTCTGTCTTTTCCATCCAGTGCCCGCACTGCGTCAGAAAATCTTCGTCTTCGATCTTATTCGCAACGCAATAAAGAAGTCTAACAGTTTTTCTCGGCATTTATCTGTCTTTTAAGTCATTGATTTCATATCTATAAGAAGGGGGGTCTGCGTGTCACTATTAAGCCTACGCCCGTCCATTCCTTTCAAGCTTGATCCCGCCCTTAGACTCGTTACGCTGTTCTACTGAACTCGTTGGCTCCGCGCTCTATTCGGGCGGTTCGAGAACCTTCTCTCATAGATTCCCTTCACCAAGTCATCGCCAGCAATCAGCTCTTGTCTCTTGGTGTCAAAGGGCGAGTTCCTTTCTTGTCTTGCCCAAAAACTATCTTTATTCTCATTGGAGAAAAACTCTCTCGCGGCAAGGTTTTAAACTAAGGGCCAGCTGCTTTCTTTATCTCG
Source organism: Mallotus nudiflorus (assembly GCA_947683625.1). Classification (NCBI taxonomy): domain Eukaryota; kingdom Viridiplantae; phylum Streptophyta; class Magnoliopsida; order Malpighiales; family Euphorbiaceae; genus Mallotus; species Mallotus nudiflorus. The sequence goes on from CANTUR010001602.1 coordinate 26,931, forward strand.
CTTGCCCTTAGTCCGTCTAGCGCCTTTCGGTTGGGGTCCGCCCGGGGGGGGTTAGACCGCTTGGGTTATATTTTATAGTCTCGAAGGCAGTCAACGTGTCAGCCTTATCCATTAGACTTGTAAATCCTTTGCTCTTTTTCTTTCTCTCTTCCAGTTCTCTCCCTCTACTTTATTTTACAGGGGCGGAGAATACCACTCTATCAATAACAAGAAAAAGTAGCAATTCAGTTTCAAATGGTTTGAGCTTGGAAGCAACCTGCTATCTATCGATAGGCGAGAACAGACTGCTATTGGCTGCTTCGCCTATCTATTCTATTATGGCCGACCTGGAGACATCAGAGGAAGACCATCATCTCTATCCGGGCACGATCATAGCTTCATTCATTCGTTGAACCTTGGGGATAACCATTAGCATTGAGGTCAATCACCACACCACCTCTATCATACATACGACATTACATGACGCGAGAGCGCGATGGTCAACACACACCTCGCCTTCGTTCCGCTTGCAGCCAATACAACCACAACCTAACTTGCACGAGATTCAACAACCGAAACTACTGGTAGTCCCGAGGGGACGGCATCCTCCTATAATAGTTAGCAGTACTGAACAAGCGAGTCATCGGTCCGGGGGACCGCCTTTGAAAAAAAAAAAGGAACTCGCTAGGCCTTCGGAACTAAGGTGATTCTGTTCATGCTTCAGACGATCTGGCTAATTATATATACAATTATATAATCTACTTTTCTTCTATTAGAAAGGCGAACCTATAGGCCTGTTTTAGCGCGTTTTCAAAGTAACCTAATTTACTTTTGAAAACGCTACTAATACTAAGGACCGGATGAAGAATGAAAAACGTCCGCTAACGCCCACAGGATAAGATCTTTTTTAGATCAGCAACGAATGTCTTCTATCTATGAAGAAAGATTTCTCCCCGGGTTCAGACCCTGAATGCCATACCTTGCTGAAGGCGATTCACGAGAGAATCGCGCATAGTTCCATTTGACCGAGATGTGAGAATGCCCGTGATCTGCTCGGTATAGTGATGGATTTCATTATTAACATCCAATCCCATGCTAATAAGAAAAACGAGCGATTGCTAGTCAGCTTTCATTTTTTTCAATATAATGGTAGGGGCTGAGGCTCTGCAATACCTTGCTTTTTACCTCTCGTACTCTTAATGGGAGGACTAGGAATAGGAGTTGGAGTGGAACGCTTAGCTCTTCGCTACGCCCCTGGCTTTGTCATTATACGAAGATGAACTGGCACACAAGCAAGTAAGCGGCTCTCTGGTTAGCTCTACTATTAGTAGGGACTTTAAGACCGGTACAACAGTAAAGAGGTTACCAATCTTCTCTTTTTACTAATCTCTTCTGGTCTCTTCGCTCGAAAGCCAGCTACCAAACAAGCCTGCCCTCTCGTACTCGCCTCTTCTCCTCTGGTATTTCCGTTCTTCTCCTTCTCGTATTCGGAACCGGAACAAGCTCTTCGCTACGCCCCTCGCTTTGTTAGCTTCTTGTTAGCATAGTTTGTAGTCTTTATTGACCTGGAACACAAGCCTTACCAGCCAGCCTGACCTGACCTTCGGAACTCTCTTGTCCTGACCTTACTACCTCCGTCTCTTAACTCTCTTCTCATACTCCTCGCTCGTCTTTCCTGGCGTACTCCAGTTAGCTCTTCTCTTACAGAGCCTTGCCTTGTCTTTTCGATTGCTTTCTTTCCTCATTTTGAATGCTTTCTTGCTTGTTGCCTAGTTGACAGAGAGGAGAGGCGGTTCCTACACCAGCTCGAGTGCCAGCACCTACACCCGCTCCTGTTGCTTGATTGCTTGGTCCGATTTTACTTGCTTGCTTTACCGATCGATTGCTTTCCTATTGCCCTTTTCTTTTTATTCTGATTGGCATGAGCTAACCACGACTTGATTTAGGCTACTATTGTTGGGGGACAGCTGTTAGTATGGGGAAAGAAGAGTGACATACCAGCCAAGACTCCTATTCTTGCTCCTACTAGCTACTACCTACTCTAGCCCCTACTCGTGTACCTCTTGCTGTGGCTTATTACTATCGTTTATCGCCTTTGATCGCTCCCCGGCTCGCTTTCGAGGCGAGCCTGCACTCTCGCTTGCTTCTTACTCGCCTACGAAAACAATACTAGACTCGACTTCCATACCTGCCTCTCCACTCGTGCCTACTTTCACGAACCGGTCTTACCTTAGTTCTCCACTACTCTATCCCTCCGCTTGGCTCTAGCCTTGTCCGGATCTCCACCTCTCTGAGTTCTCGCCCCAGGTTGCGCTCTTTGTCTCGTCCATCTGAGGCCGACGGGTGCGTCACATCCTTTGTGAGCGAATCTCTTCGCCCTACGCTGAGTCGTAGTTCTATTTCGCTGGGGCTGCTCCTTTCCTTAGTCGTTGGCCTCCTTTGGTTCTTGACCGTAGCACTTCTCTTGTGTGCGCAGGTTCCCTAGCATGGATCCATTCTAAGACTCAAAATTTCACTATTCTTCTCGTTATAACTCAAATAAATTCCTACTTATTATAGCTTTTCCACCTGCCTGCGTCACCCTTACACCTATTCTTCAAGTTCGAGCTCTTACTCATTCAGATAGGATCTTATCCCCCGAGCAGGTTTTTTTACCTTTGGGGTCTTTTGCTCGGGCTTTTTTGCTCTTAAAAACAGCTACCACCCAACATATAAATGGGCATTTGTGCCGTAAGGCCCGGGAATAAGACAGCGAGGTCTTCGTCTTCTTCGTGAGCTGAACTGTGAGCCTATCTATTGAATTGAGGAAAAACCACCTTCTTCGCTCTCATCCCTTGACTCGCTAGACTGCAAAGCTGGACCTCCCTACTTACTGGCTTGACTGCATTGACTTACTGGATTGCCCCTTTTTAGTTACAGAAACCTTAGGCAAAGAGCCTTTTCTGAGTTGTCACATCAAACAAGAGCAAAAGTTCATTTCAAAGGCGGAAAATCGAAGATTACAAGCTTGCGCCTCTTTTCATTCTACTTCTATTTTCTGGAAATAAGGAGTGCTACCGCACACATTTAGGGCACCCCTCATCCTTTACTTGGACTATAAGAAGTCGGAATGTAAATTAAGCCAAGCGGGGCGGGTAATCCGAGTTTACGAGAGTTGGGGCGCGTAGAAAAATAGATCTGATGAGCCTCTGAATCAAAAGGCAACGGATAGGCCGTTTGAAGGCCGCTAAACGATCGATACGATGTTTAGGGCTGAGATCGGAATCGAGAAAGGAGGTTTTCTTGGTCAGACTGTGGGTGGGGCACTTTCACAAAAGACTGATCCTCTTCCTCTTAGCCGGATGCATTGAATTGAAACAAAATCCTGTTTATTTAAATTCAAGTAGCAGTAGTTTCTTTGACTGCTTATCCAGTAGCTGGTGAGACGAGTCAAAGTTGTTCGTGCTGTTCAAATAGCTCTACTTCTTCTTCCTTTTCTTTCTTAACTTCGTCATCCTCATCAGAATCATGTTCCTCAGAAATAGAAATGTGGAAGACTTTTTTTTATCATCTTCGAACATGTGACTATCTTGCTCGGGTACCTAAACCTTCTCGTCACACCCTAAGCCCGGCCGCCTAAAGACCTTTCCGCATTCTGGATCTTCAAAGAGAGCTCTCTTTTGTGCTGGAGAATACATGGCGTCAAACGGTGCTAACATTCCTCTTCCATTGTACAACCCTTGGGCTTCCTCAATTGAGTATCCCATTGCTTGCATCATTCGAAGAGCTTTCGAATCGTATATCTTAAGCCCCTTTCTATTAGTAAGTAAAGCTCCTTTGTGTCAGCTAACTTCCCATCTCCTTTAGCTCTTGGTTTTGGCCCAAGCATTTCCAAGTGATGCATCCGGATGGTTTTAGGATGATGATCATGTTTCGGAGGGATGAGGAATTTTTTAAGTTCTTTTTCTTTTTTTGCATTAAAGTACGCTCAATCCACTTATCTCCCTTTTGAATATGGCCCTATCGACTCAAATATCCCCCCCATCCTTTAAAGCGAAGTGGAACTCTCATCTTGAATTGGCATAAGGGCTGGCTCACCACTTCCTGTGACTTTTTGGGACGAAACGGAAAGCAGGCTTTTTAGGGGCCTTCTTCGTATCAGGAGTTTTTTGCTTAATCTTCAACTTTTCAAACTTCTTCACCTATTTCATAGCCTCTCTTCTGATGGCATCATAGGGGTCGATTTGTCCTCTGAGGTCGAAATCTCTTTCTCTTTGAGCTTTGTAGCATTTATTTCATCTTCGGAAAAAAAATTTAGCAGAAAGTAATACGCTTTTGCTTCGCAAAAAGGATTCGCATCTGCTTTCACCCTCTTCTGCTCACCACCTTTGGTTTACTTGAAACATTGGTGATAGGTAGAAGGGACGACACAATTATCATGCATCCAAGGCCGCCCAAGTAGAATATTTATTGTTTGATGTTTCCGCATCAATGACATAAAGGAGTATGATATCCTCCCACTCCTCGATCTTTCATTCAAGTCGTACAATGCCCGGAGACCTCTGCCTACTTTTGTTAAATCCTTGGATAAGTAGATTGCTTGGGGCCAATCGATGAATAGCAATCGCGAGACGTTTTAGCATTCTCAAAGGTAGGAGATTAACAGCCGATCCCCCATCTATCATGATTCTTGTTATCTCCAATCCATTAAGGTATCCTGAAATGAACAAAGGCCTGTTATGCTTAATGAGTCCTGGTTGCAAGTAATCGTCCATAAACGTGATCAAAGCCAAACACTCGGAAAAAGTTGGTTCACTACTTCTCATCTCAACTTGGTTAACTTCATTATAAAACTCCTCTGAGCTCGTTAATGCGTATACTAGGCACATCCTTAGTTCTGCAGACATCTTCAATGCATCGTATACGCTGAGGAGTGCAGGAATCTTTTTGAGATGAGCTAATATGTCATAGCGAACATGTTGTCCATTAGCCGCTAATGTTTGACCAGCAAGCATTCGTGGTCTCCCTCGTTGGGTAACTGCGTTTTGGCTCTATAGGATGCCCCCCAGGGTTTTCATTTTGCGATAGACCATGATCCTGGACGGGACTCTCAGGATTTGGGGATGATCTATTCTTAGACTGAGACAACTCTTGCACAAGATTTTTACCATAATTCGGAACGGGAGGTAATTTCCGTAACTTCATCTGGTTTACTTTGTCTTGTGTCTCCGTAACAAATGGTCCATTTATTGATGGGCGAACGACGGGGATTGAACCCGCGCGTGGTGGATTCACAATCCACTGCCTTGATCCACTTGGCTACATCCGCCCCTACCCCCGGTTTCAGTCTCTATCTACGATCAGATCCTTTCTGAACCCCCCTACCCTATGACCGCAGATAGGCTAACGCGCCTTTACTAATATTAGAATAGTTGGCCCTTCTTTCTCAAAGTTTTCTCGCTTAGAAAGATTGCAGGGGCGCTCACGCGACCTTCCTTCAGCTGGCTCCGCCCTATCTATTTCTATTTATTCATCTCTTTTTCAAATGGATATTTAGGGATCTCTCTTGTTCATAGATCTTGAAACCAGATCAATATCCATTTTTTATCAATATATCCATCTATCGATAGAAAGATATAGATCTCTATCTCTGGATCTATCTCCATATCTAAATATGGAAGAACCAACACTTAAAGGGCGTAACAACGGAAGGTTCTCACCCTGTTCCCGACATTGTTCTCCGACGATGTCCCCTGGGCGAAAGGTAGTTGTAGAGGAACGGCTGTGAAACGGCGATTCCCCCTTTCCATTGAAATAGGGGGGGCCTCCTTCCCCACCATTCCGGCCTATTCTTTTTTGATAGGGATTTTACCGATGCTGAAGGTAGCTTGTTGCTTACCAAGCCACCCACTTGAGAAGCTAGTCGCCAGAAAGAAGCGACGAGGAAGCGAAGCTGTCTACGAAGCAAAGCTTCCCCCGTAGTACTCGGCTTGTCGCTACTTTGATTCAAAAGGTAACCGACGGTTCCCGACTTTCTCCGGTTTCCGCAACCGTAACCATTTGTCACTCCGATTACTTCATCCATAAACTTTTTTTTATTATTTCAGGTACGCTCTAAAAAAAAGTAAAGGATAAGCTTGCATTCTAGAAGCGGTAGCTTCCCGCCTCCTTGCCCCCTTCGGTGAGAAGTTCCCTTCCCTTTTCTAAAATGCCTAATTGGTCTGCCTCAGCAAATGTACAAAATGGAGCTGCCCGCTGTTTGGCTGACCCTCTTCTTCCCATGCGGGTTGGGTTGACCCAGAAGTAAAGAAAGAAGGAATGGAATCACTTCCGAGTCGTCTGCAGTTCACACTTGGGCAAAGACGACTTACTTTGGAAGCGGAACACGAACCGATTTCCGCTATTCTGGATTCTTATTGAGCGTAGCAAAATCAAGGTTTATGATAAAGTCAGCGAAGTTTCTATGGTGTTCTACCTTTGCGTAGTCTCGGTCCACAGTGGAAGGCTCCGCACCCGAGCCTCGTTAGACTCAGCGGAAGTGTAAGTAAAGAGAATAGAAGAGATGAAGTCCGTCCCTTAGCCTAGTCTATATCTACAGCTGACGCAACTCCGTACTGACGCCCTACTACTACTTAATTAATTAATTAATGGCTAAGCGATTTCATAACCTAAGCTTTTCTTAACCAGCTGACCTTACAAAGTAAGCCCTTAGCCTCCCTTTCCTTATAGTTCGAAAAAGTGACTTCGTAACCTTAACGTACTTTCTTTCTTACTTTAGCATAGGCCTTCGACACTTCAAACGGGCCCCTATTTTTTTTCTTTTTTGAATTAGAAAGAACGGGGCCTTACTTATTCTGTTCAGGGGGGGATGAAAGACAAAGAAAGAGATCAGGGGACTTTATGATCAGAGAAAGGAAAGGAGCGCGGTTGGTGTATCACTGGGTCGGTGGGGGAACCCGTAGGAAGGGGGGACGACCCGCCGAATTCACATCAGAAATCGCCAACATGAACACAAACGAAATCGTGAATTGCGTATAGAAAGAAAACGAACCACTTCTATTCTCGGAGCTGAGGTATATGAAGAATGGCTTTTTGGTCCCTTTCGTCCAGTGGTTAGGACATCGTCTTTTCATGTCGAAGACACGGGTTCGATTCCCGTAAGGGATAGGTACTCATTCTCGGCCGCTTTCAGTTAGTGTTCATTGCTGAGTCTCGCTATCTGGCTGGTCCGGAAGCTTCCTCTCTCCCAGCAAGCAAGACGAGATCACCACTTCTCTCAGTAATGGACTTTCTTGAATTCTTTCTTAGCCTTAGATGTCTTTTCATAGATTTTCTAATTTCCGACAGACTCCATGCATGCGTTCTTTTTCTTCTCCTCTCAGCCATTTTTTTTTTTTTGCTTTTGGCCGTTTGTTAGGCATTGAACCTTACCGCTCCGTGGGGTGCTGAGTGGTGTCCTCTCTCCTCTATCTAATACCTAAAAAAGAGTTCCGTCTATAGAGCTTAAAGCTTCAACCATGGCATGGCAGTAAGTTGGCCCAGTCTCTTGCCCAGCCTTCGCCTTCTTCAGTGGCCAAGTTGAAGCGTTCAACGGTTCTTCGACCTATACCACCTTTCTTTTTCAAGGTTGAGCTTGTTCAATTGAAGCTAATGCTGTCCTTCCCTTGTTCAAGAGAAAGCGAGGACTTTTTTTTTTAGCTACTGGCCTAAACAAAAGAGATTAGCCTCTTGATCGATCGATTGATTGGATCGAAGTACGAAGAGGTTGATTGAAGTGTGAGATCAGCCCAAGACTAAGGCCGAGCAACTAGCTGCTGCAAGATTGGACGTCTATCTATCTTACCACGCTCTCCTACTCCTATAAAGGCCGGCGGAAAGAATGCTCTGCTCATCTTTCTTACGGCTCGTTACCGCAGCGCTCGTTCACCCCTTCGGCTTCTTCAATTCAAAAAGGTAGTGTCTTTTTCCTATTCTTATTGGTAAATAGCGTTTTGAAGCGAAGGCATTATTGAACGAAAGAGATGCCGGGTCGGTCAATTGCATTAGGTAGGAGATGCAGGACCTGTCTTAACCACAAGTGCATTCGCTATTTGATTTCATCCTCGATCCCACCTTGAGTCCAAAGTTTGTAGCTTTTCTTACCCTTTAAGTGAAAAGGAGGGTGACAAAGGGAAAGGGTATACTTTCTTCTCTATGTAGCCGTCTCATCAATGAGCGTAGATTGATAGAGATGGCTTTTTTTTTGTGCCGGTAAATCTCTATCCCATTCTTCAGGTATAGTTTTCTTTGATTACAGATCGGCAGGTGATCTGTCCTTTCTCCCCCTTTCGTCAGTCGTCTTGATCCGCCAGAGGGTCTTAAGCAAGCCTCTGAAAGGCTTGAAGAGGCTTGATGGGAAAGAAAAGTGAAGAAGGAGAACCTAAGGAAGGTCTCTCTCTACCTCACAAGCCCTTGGATTCCATGGCTAAGGCTTACTTTGGTGGATTTTGGGTGAGGGTAGAGGAGTAGTCTAGGGGCAGGCACAGGCTATAGACTGTTAGTTTTCTTTTCTGCTCTTAGCGGATTGGATGCTTTCGATTCCTTAGCAGAGCTCATTCGATCTTCTCTGGTTACCTTACAAAGAATAAAGAAGACCAAGCTACAAAAGGGATCGTGGAAGGCCCACGGGTAATCAAAGATTTCGACCCTCCATTAGGAGGTTCATCGATCTACAACTTTGCTCACTTGATAAGTACGCTCTAAGTCCCTTTAAATGAAATGAAAGAAGAATCTTTCAGCGGTCACAGGTTACCGGCCATCATAGCCCCATTAACGCAAAACTACTCGATCCCTACGTTTTGAAATTCTCAGAAGCTCTTAGCCAAAATGTGAGACACTCTTTAGCCTTCTTTCAGGAGTTGTAGATAGTATCACCTTTAGCTGGTAGCGAGCAAAGAGCAGAGTGACAATGCAAGGAGGCTCGTATGAGTTAAGCTTCTTCCTTTCTAAGGCAGTAAGTGAAGGAAGCAAGAGCTTCGGAAGAAGATCAGTGCGAGGTAGGGCGGAGGAGAGTGCAGCAACGAAAGAAGGCAGGCAGCAACAGTCGTACAGTCGTTAGGCCTCAAACTGGTGTAGGAAGCGCCTCGCCTCCCCGCTCTCTTATTAAAGATAAGCAGACGATTCGCTCTAGTCCCGTAACCAAGCGGAAGGGGATTCATGGACAGAAGCTGCAGGTAACCCCTCGGTTTGCCCTCTTATATAGACGATGATAGGGGATAACTTCTTTGCTAGCTACCAGCTAAAGGGGCGAAGCGTTAAAGAAAGTCCCCACTCGCTGATATCTAATGCTCTATTGACAGATGGGTTGGCATATTATCACTGCCCTAATACAGGGATAGGACCAGGCTAAAACATTATATCTTGTCCAGAATCCTCCCCTTCTGCTTGTCTTAAGCGCTGGTGAAAAGGCTCACAATTCATGAACCGGTACAGGACTGTCTGGGTCAAGTTACTGGGTTTGCTAGCCAAGACGAGTATCCACTGTTAGCATCGGTTATTGCAATAGATAGTTGTTAGGACGAGACAAAGCGTCTTTGGTAGTCTGTCAAGCCACTCCCCCTATACGCCAAGCCCCTATTAACAATGTCCATGTTCCATCGTAAGTCGAGTTTCTTCGCTCCAGTAGCAGTGGTAGGGCTTCAGCCACTCAATAGTAAGAGGAGATAAGAAAGGCAGGATTAGATTACATTGAACTCGAATCCCTTATTTAAATTCAAAGAGTGTATTCCCTTTACTCAAGAGCTAACGGTGCGGGAAGTGAAGAAAGAACGTAAGCACGTCATCCAATACCCATCGTTATTAAAGGCGCCTATTATAGAAGCAAGACCTATGAGAAGCCCGAAACATACCTATAGCATCTAAAAGGAATAACACTAGGTAATCTTCCTCAGAACGGGAATGCTATACCCTACCTGTTTAACTGTCACTGCTGCGGCTGACAAACCATTGCTAGAGGGCCGCAAGCAAAATGGTGCAATCTTTCTTTCCGATGCGATATCCGATATATGATGATGATTTGCTGACTTATCCCACAGGTTTGTTTCTGTTACTAATTAAGGCGAGTTTCCTTACTCCATTCCTGACCTTATGTATGAAGGAAGAGTGGCCTTATATAGATATGGATTTTCTAGAAAGAGAAGCTAAAGGTCTTTTGAAAGCAGAAAGAGTATGATAAGAACTTCCTAAGAAAAGCTATCTCTCCTCAAAAACCTGATCCCCAGGTGAGAAGAAAAAAGGAAGCACTTTTCCAGCTATATGAGACTGACGTTATTTAGGACAGGAAGAGCAGAAGAGGGAAGGAAGAGAGCATTACGAATTGCCTATTTATTTAGTTAGGAGTTTCTCCCCGATAGCAAAGGAAATGGCAGCAGTTGATTAAGTAGAGTCGGTCGCTGTTCTTGCTAGTGGCCAAGCCAGGAAAGCAAGGGGGAAGCTCATACACGGTTAACTGCTTTAGGAACTCATACCAGTCGAAAGGCTTAATAGCCGAATTAGCCGAGACTACCACTAGATAAATTACCCAAAGACGCAACGTATCCCGGAAAAAAACTTGCTCACATTCGATCATAGGGGCACTCCGACTGGCTGCAAGAGAAGTAATTAGAATAGGCTTTTAGAACTGCCTTACTAGTCTAGCAATTTCATCCTTCTTAACACTGGAGCAAATATTCCTGCTCCCTAGCAAAGACTGCAACTGCAACTTGCTCGAAAGTAGAAGGACTAGAAAAGGCTCGTCTGGATCGGACATGAAAAGGAACCGCTGGAAAAGAGAATGCTGGAGAGTTTGATAACTCACTTGCTTTAGGGACCTTGACCAGCGAGGACCTCACAATGTATGGATGGGCTGGACCGACATCGAAAGCCACTCCAACAGACTCAGAGATGGGATTTGCCCTTTCTTACACTTGACTGGATGGCACTCGCTCAAAGGCAGAAGCAATGGCAACGGTTTGCTGCTTCACACCCTCACGGGTGCGTGGTTAGCAGATTTGAAGTATTAACTTCCCTTGTTAGCATTAGGAAAAACCTAAGTACTAATAAGGCCTAGGTTGAGTTCCTAGGTGCCTTCCAACTCTTCCTTCCTTTTTCAACCGATTCCGCTTCTGCCTCTTCGTCTGCAACCTTCCTCTTGAGTTGAGTCTTTCCTTGCAAGAGATGAGGATTCCTATTGAACAAGGGAATTAACAACTTACTTTGCAGCAGATGCTGGTTCATCTGTACTATATGCTTTCCTTTCCCTGCCTAACCTGCCTCTTACCCAGAGGATGTGACTTCCTCTTCTGCCCATTTGCTATTCCTCTTACACAAGAGAAAGTTATGACTTAGCACCGGTTGACTCAAGAACTTACTTTGGAACTTTTTCTTCCTACCCCTATTTTGAGTTTCATTTCAGGTTTGGAAGATGAAGTGAAAGAACTGAAGATTCATTTTCCGATTCTGCCACAAGGCGAGAACTAGTTTCAAGTGAATCAGGAACTGCCTCTCAAACGGGTGTTCCAGGGACGAATTCCGCTTCTTCTTCTTCCGAAACAGCTAATTCAGTAGCTTCTTGCCCCTTCTCCTTCTTCTCAGACTGTCCCCCCTTCTGTGCCTCTACTGTGACTCTTCTGTAGTGAGATAGGAATTTTTTTCATCATATGGTTTAGAGCTAGACTCAGTTCTTCCATTACCTTGCCTACCCCATTTCGGAATGTTTTAAAAGACAAGTAAGAAAGATGCGTACTGTACTGGACTGAGAGCCGGAATTCTTTCGGAAGAAGGAGTACTACTTGCTTTCTCGCTTCCCTTCGCTTGATGAAGAACCTGCTCTATTCCGTAGCCCCTTCCTGCTTTACGTTCCGTATTGCCAGTAGAGGATTACGGCAGCAGTACATTCCCGCAGAACAGTCAAGTAACTAAGCCTCTATCTTCCATTCCTTGTGTGTGCTGACTGAAGCGAAGGATATTCTTTGAGCTTCATCGAAGTTTCAGTGAAGGAGTGGGAAAGGGGCAAGGCCAATGAACCGGCATCTAAGCATACCAAGACTCAGGATAAGGAAGGGTAAGGCATCTAAGACTAAGGCAGGCAGACCCATACTCAGGCAAGACAGAAACTCTCTTACAGAAAAGGCAAGGCAGGAAGAAGAGACTATCATACTGAAAGGCAAGAGAAAGATATTCACTCGCCTGAAATGGCATTATTCATCTAACTAACTCATGGCTGATGGCTTTCGGAGAGTCACACTCAATATGAATGCTCCCACTCCGTGCCTTAGGCTGGTCAAGCCCAGAGGCATAAACCAGGAAACTCGTACCGGAGATACCCCCGAATAGGTTGTTCCTAGAACACGGTAGTATACCTACCATATTCCGATTCCATTTTCCAACTTCGTTGAATAACCTCCACATTAACCCAAAACGAGTTAATAGGGAGTCTTCAGTTCTCACTTTCCAGTGATGCTGAATGACAGGAGCGGAAAGGCACCTTTCAAAGGGGGTTTAACGCGTTGGTATAATATCATTGAACGGAGTTCAACCACTGCTTCATCCATGCCCTTACCAAACCAAGGTATACTCAGAAAAGTGAGCAGAAGCCACATCTTGATAGAGTGACTCTGGCATCACTACGAGATCCTTGGGCTTATAAGCTCTTTAAAGAATATCGGTCAGATATCCTTTAAGAAAGATAAGGGTCAAGGGGAAGCCCTATAGCCCGAGAAGCGAGAAGAGGGGCCTACTCACAATTCAAAAGGTAATCTGACTTTGTCCCACACAGCCCTCAACCGTTGGGCGGGTGGTTAAGTCTTGATAAGACTTTAAAATCAGCACCGTAAATCCTAGCGAGTATGGCAAATCAACGAACACTATAAGTGTTAGCGACTGCCATAGCTCCTGCTATGTGATGGGAGTTTAAGAGGTTTTGGAATGAGACTGGAGATAAATCAACAGTCAAACCCCTAACCCTAAACTTATTATTATTAGCAAACTCGGCACACCCGATCTCTGAGACCGGTAATGAAACCTGTACCTTTAAAGTCTCAAGAGCATCGCGGTATACCTTGGAGTCTGCAATACAGATGTCATCGCCAAGGATGTTACAGGCTAGCTTACAGGGGAATACGATTACAGATAAGTGAGAGTGTGCGGGCAGGTAGGCCTTAGAGTGAGGTAGACCGCTTTTGCAACATCCTACTAGCCCTTTGAATGTGATAGGCTTCGGGCATAGGAAGTCACTGTTGAGCTGAGACTTTTTTAGAGTTTAGAGGCAGAGCTAGAAGAAGAGAGGAAAGACTGGGATCGATTAGGATCGGTCCTCTTATTGGCAGATGGTTGATTGCTCGACCATCTCTCGTTCTTTCGAATTCCTATTTGAATCCTGAATCCCATTAGAATCCAACAGAGTTCAAAGACTGCCTCAATGCTTGCAAGCCCGAAGCTGTATTGACCAATAAATAAGAGCCACAGCAGCTCCATTCTTTAAGAAAGGACTGCTCGCTCGTCACTGAATGTAAGAGGTCTTTGTCTCACCATAGATGAACAAGCTCTCATCGGTACAGGAAACTAATACACTAATAGTACAGGGTCAGACCAAGGGCTCGCGAACTCCTTGATGAAAAAAAGGGGGGGAATGCGCCCGAAAGCCCCCTTCTACTGCATCCAGTACTGGATAGGATGACACCCTATAGACCAGAAAGCTCCCGGATGATCTGATTCAATTCAATTGGCTTAGATTCTATAGCAGTTGATTCTGGGCAGGAATCTGCAGGTACTTTATCTAAGTAATTTTTTTGGCATTTGTTTTGCAAACAAGCCTTTAGAATACCTTTTTCTCGATCTCGAACCGTATGAGGCGAAGAGTTCCTTTCTAAGGGGGAAGAAGACCGGGACCATATCTCATTTCCTAGTTGGATTTCTTCCTAAGATAGCGATTCAAGCCCCTTCTATGACTAGCCCTAATCAATATCAATAAGGGAACCAAACGGATTTCTCTTTATCAAGGTCTCCTTCGCCTCCCGTTATGCTGGGACCTAGCCCTGTACTTGCTCCTTCTCTTGAAAGAAAAGATCCTGAGACTTAAACTACTTCCTCAGATACTCTTTTATGCTCCTTCCTCTCCTTTCCAGTCGAGCTATTGAATTCCTCAGTAATCTAATCCATTCCCTCCTTCACTGCAGCTTCAGGTCGACAAAAGCAAAAGGAGGAAGGAAGTAACTCCAGGACTTCACTCGACAAAAGAAAAGTCTGAGATGGCTACGGCTTTCGGACTAGGCAAGGAGAAGAGAATGGAAGAGCTTGCTGACGAGGCAAGAGACTAGAGGAGAAAGCTTGGTTGCTTCCTCAAGCGGGGTCTTAATGGAAGAGCTTTACTTACTGACTAGGAAAGGATTTGATTCATACCCAGACTAGTCCTACCTTCTGCTTCTGAACCTCCTGATTTAATACCCTTTGAATAGCTACAAAGAAAGAAGGGCTTCAATCGAGTCACGACACGAAAAGAATAGAAGCTTTCTCATGCGGGTTAGGAACTTAAAGAGAGGGAAGAAGCTCTTAGATTAGAAAGGGGAAAGGACAGGAGTCTCACTCTTCACTTCTTGGCTGGGAGTTGATTCCCGGAGTGACGGAAGAATAAGAGTAGCGGTGGGAAGACTCCTGATGCTTTCAGGCTTATGTTGGGGTTAACTGAACCCAAAGAAAGCCTAAAAGAATCCCTATATTCCAGCTTAACAGGGTTAGTGTAATATGCTCGACTAAGGGGAAAGAGGAAAGGAAAGAAGGTTAGCCCGAGAAAGCACCTTGGTTTAGGTTTAGGTTCTTTTTCATTGGCATGTGATAGGGCGGGGGTGGTCTACCGGTGAGAGCCAGAAGGGAAAGACATACATGGCACCAATCCAATCTCAAGAACTCTGATTCAACCATTTCTGTGTCGCTGACTGGGGTCTCTCCGGGAATCCATAGAAAGCAAAACAATTCCATAAAGTGAAAATTTCAGCTATTGCTGTCGTTCTCGATTCATTCTCTTTTCTAGTCTGATCATGGCATGTGTTACGCTCATCTATTCTATATTCAAAGCAGGAGCCCATCCTTAGCAACGTGCCTCGGTTGTCATCTTTGTGTTTGTGTGTGTCTGAATGTCTGAGTGGGACCTTTCTTCGTGAATTGCCTTTTTCGAGGCATGATCAGGGGCGGGATTGAACTCTTCAATGGTACGGTACCAGCACGGGCCCTTTCTCGATATGGGTAATCCTTAGTATACTCAAAAACTCCGTTTAGTGGGTCTGAAGTCAAGACCAAAATCTCCTCTTTTCGGAAAGAGCGTGAAAACTTGAAAACTATGGCCAGATCTTGGTAGGGAAATGGGGGCCTTCCGACTCTTTTTGGCCGGGTGTACTTGGGATCAGAAAGGCTTAGGCTTGTTCTACGCTTTAAAAACTGAGCTGAAGCTCACCTCGAATTGGGGAGGAAGAGAACCAGCACCTCTTCTAAGCTACGTGAGTGCGGAACATGCTCTCTTCTTGATCTCATCAGCATAGGCCGTTGAGTCGACGCCTGCATACCAACCCCGAAAGGATCAGTCCCAAGATTTCATGTCATTGATGAGTACATCAAGTTCGCGCTAGAAAAACCATACTCGTAGGGGCAATTCCCGCTTAGGTAGATCTACTTTGGTGATATACTAAAAAGAACCAAATGAGCTTGAAAGCAAGAATGAAAGCTAAGAAAGGTCCCCTTCTCGGGATAGGTGGGCTCATCCTGACTACGGTTCGCCGGGATATTCTCTCTATCTATTTTATGGTGTATGACCAGGGTCTCCTATGACTACCACTTGAACGAGTCAATCGGAGGCTTTATCGAAAGCGGACTTTGAATTTAAATAGAAAATGCCAGATCTTCGACTAAGGATCTTTTTTGAAAAAAGGGTTCGGGAAACCGGCTTTGACAGTGATCGGAGGCCATCGAAACAGATCTCTCACTGGCATACCGAAAAGCACAAAAAAAAGAACTCATCCGAAGCGGCCGGGTGTCCCCTTTCTCGGTATGGGAACAATCCGGCCAGATATCCAGAAGTGTTTTGATGTTCGGACATTGGACCGAAGCCTTTGCGCGTAGAATTTCCATATATTGAGATTGATGAAGGGCTTCCGGCAAAGCACCAGGGGGTAGCTCCCGCACCCATTCCTGTACACATACACATGTCGGCGTAGGTAGCTGTGTCACGCTAAGTAACTGATAGATTCTCTCTCAATGGGTTTCCCTTCCTCCCTATGGTGTCTCTTTGGGAAAGAGGTTTTCTCCGGTAGTCAGTACTTGGGATCTTAGTTCTACATGATGCTGGAATTTGATCTACTATTAAGGATTGTTAAAGGACAACTGGCGCAAGTCTGCAAAGATGATTGAAGCTTTCGTGAGTAGTTATGCTGGATCTCTCATCCCGTTCATAGAGGAATCCTTCCCCGAATGGTTCGCCATTGTGACCTCCCTTGAGAAGGAGGATTCCCACTTCCATAGTAGCAGGCATAGCTATGAGGTGCTGCCCGGTTCTCTTCTACCCTACCCACATCGCCCATCTATGCTAATCGAGAGCCCGACCCATGGTGTGCTAGTTCCAGGAGAAAATGACTAGTAAAAATAAATGGGAAAGAGTACAACGGGCGCTGCCCAATCTTCCTTCTAGGAAAGGTCATCGTCCTGACAGACAACACAACGGATCGGTTACCCGAAGTTAAACTTTCCCGTAACGGGAAATCTTAGCCAAAGTATGATCTCAGTCAGCAAAGCACGAACGGCTGCATTTTACTTTTCCCTTCTATCAGATTTCCTCGATTCATGGTTCAAAATAGCTCTCTTTGCGCCCCATACCATCTTTTTTTTTCGGATTCCTCAAAGAGATCAACGGAAAGAACAACCATTACAGATGTGGTCTCACCAAATGCTTAAAAACTTTCCCTTTTCTGGTCACTAGAGCGCGTTTGAGCATCGGTTGCTCAGCTCTGTAGTTGGTCGGCCGCTAGGCTCTGTTGTTGGTCGACACGATCAGCTCAGGTTGGTTTGGAACGCATCTTGCTCATGTGAGTTGCGGGTTTGGAACACATCTTGATCAGCTCCAGTTTTGGTCTCTTCCCAGCTGCTTGTGGATAGTAGCTCTCTTGATCAGTACTCGGCTCCGTT